>JANCOA010174812.1:0-10988 GCA_024363135.1 Leptodoras oyakawai | reverse complement strand
GGGGATCGAACCCGGGTCCTTCTTGCTGTGAGGCGACAGCGCTATCCACTGCGCCACCGTGCCGCCCCCTGACAATACTTGAGCCACAAATTCAGATTTGAGATTGAAATTGTTGATATCAGATGGTTATTGATTAAAAGTAAATAGTTTTTTCCTGATTCCCCAATTTATGAATGAATTATAATCCTTATTAAATCTGTGGTTGGAGAAACCCAGAATTTGCTAGCTCCGCTACCAACTTCCACAGCATTAAATATTTCAACTTCAAAAATACAGAGAAACAGAGAAATAAAAAGTATGATGTGTTTTTCTTTAATGAATAAAATGTAGTAATTGGTCAAGTGTTATAAGAGGAATAACACACTTAGGGATGATGTTATAGGACAATAATCAACTTGGTGGTAATAGTAACTCGGTTTCTATATCACACCACCCCACAGTTGATTCGTGTTTTCTATAACAGCATGACATATGTTTTACACCTAACACAGGACAAGGCTTTCTTTGTAAAATATTTGACTTTTCCCTTGACGCAAATGGCTTGGGCACATACTTACAGTATTATGTATTACGGAGCTGTTGTGATAACCCCAATAATGTGAGCAGAAGAGAGAGGAAAGAGAAGAAAGAGAAGAAGAAGAAGAAGAAGACTATACAAATGCTGAGGAAATTATATAAGTTGTAAAAATATCCAAGTTTAAAAATAATTACTATTCCATGCACTAGAAAAACAAGCAGCAAAAAGGTTTCTTTAATACAGTATTTTAAAAACATAAACAGAAATATTTTTTTTTGGGCAAAGTGGGACCACGGTCTCTCAGGGGTGGGCAATGGCTACAACAAGCCCTGGAGTCTTTGCCTGGGCTCCTTGCTCCTTCTTCCTGGAGCAGTTCTCACACACCCCCACAAACTCCCAAACCTCCTGTGGCCGCCAGGTCCGCCAGGATGTCCCATGCATGACATTTAATGAACTCCAGCATCCGGGAGATCCCTGGATGACCCATCAGGTTTGAGGCGTGTCCCCAGAGGAGAACCTGGCAACGCTGCCCTCCGGCTCATCCCCGGGCCCAGGGTCTCGTCTTTGTGCCACCAGGACCGCCAGGATGTCCCATGTGAGCAAAGGTTGCAACAAAAGGTTGAGCCTCGCCTCAGGTTACGGGTGCACCTCGGGAGATCCCACTGCCCCAACAGTGTGTCCAGCTTGGTGTTCTTGGACCAGCCAATATGAGAGCGTGGAGTTAAACCTCCCAAAAAATAGGGACCACCGGGCTTGCCATGAGTTAAGGCGTTTGGCTTGCTGGATGTAGGCAAAATTTTTGTGGTCAGTCCAAACCAAGAAGGAATGCGAAGACCCCTCCAACCAGTGGCACTACTCCTCTAAGGCTAATTTCACGTCAAGTAACTCCTGATCCCCAATGGGGTAGATCCGTTAGGCCGGGGTGAGGCGGTGGGAATAATAAGCACAGGGGTGCAGTTTCTGTGTCTCCTTTGAAAGCTATGCCGATGTCGGACGCGTCGACTTCAACTACAAACCGGAGGTTGGGGTCAGGGAGGCGTAGCACCGGCGCCGACATCAGACTTTCCTTAAGAGAGTTGAATGCCTCTTGTGCGGCTGGCATCCACAGAAACTTACCTGGGGTTCGCTTGGTGAGGGCGATCAGGGGCGCTGCACGAGTGCTAAAGTGCCATACAAAGCGCCTGAAAAGTTAGCGAACCCCAGGAAGCAATGGACATGCCCTAGGGAGGATGGGATTGGCCACTCCTTGACCAGCTGGTCCCTAGAGGGATCCACCCGGAGTTCCACGTGAGCCACGATGAACCCCAGGAACGACGAGGCATGAAACTGCGACTTTGGAGTAGAAGCTGGAGAACCCTCTGTATTTGGACGATTTACTTCGAGAGAAGAGCTGTAGATAAGAATGTCGTCCAAGTACACAAAGGCATAGCGGTTCAACGACTCCCTTAGGACCTCGTTAATAACTCATCGGAAGACCGCTGGTGCATTGGATAGTCTGGAGGGCATCACCCAGTACTCGTAATGCCCTGTCAGAGTGATAAAAGCAGTCATCCACTTGTCCCCCTGTCATATCTAAATGAGAGTATAGGCACTACAGAGGTCCAGTTTAGTGAATACCCAGGCCTTCTGTAGTGCCTCGAATGCCGTCTGCATCAACGGCAGAGGGTATCGGTCCTTCACAGTTATGGCATTTAGCCCATGGTAGTCTATATAGGGGCGTAGCAACCCGTCATTTTCCCCACAAAAAAGAATCTCGCTCCTGCCAGGGAGATTGAGGGGCGGAACAACCCTAATGCAAGCGCCTCCTGTAGCGCTCCCGATGTATTCCTCCATGGCATTTCTCTCAGGCCGCGAAAGGGCAAAGAGATGGCCCCTAGGAGGGGATGTCCCCGGCAGGAGGTTAATGGCGCAGTCAAACAGACGATGTGGGGGCAATTGCTGCGCCTTAGATTTGCTAAAGACCTCTTTGAGGTCGTGGTACACGGAGGGAACTTTAGACAAGTCGGGCACCTCCGCTACCAAAATCCTCCACATAAGGGTCTGGGCCCGAAGGAGGCAGGACTCCTGGCACCTAGGGCCCTATGAATAAATTCATCCCATTCACCAATCTATGGCCTTGTGCCTTTGGAGCCACGGGTATCCCAAAATAATCTGCATAGTCGGGGACCTCATTAAGAAGAATGACAGTGTTTCTGAGTGACCCCCTAATTGAATGACAAGGGGAGCCTCTGCTGCTATCCCACCCCCCAAAAAAAGAGGCCATCCGTTAATGGCCACAATAGTCAGTGGCTCGGCTAGCGGTTGGGGTTTGAACCCGAGATGGCTAGCTATCGCGCAATCCATAAAATTGATTGCCACCCCGGAGTCCACCCACACTAGAAGCTCTAAAACGGGTGACCCCAGCATGGCAAAAGCAGCTTTGAGAATTAGCCCTTGTTTGGGAGCCTCACCTCAGCCCTGTCCTGCGCTCCTCTTTAAGGACGGGCCTGAGTGTTTTCCCAGTCTGGCAAGCCGTTGCCCTCCTAGTGCATTCCCCCCCTTGTGAGCCCCCAATCTGCATGGGTTCAACCTCGGCCAAAGGAGACCCGCTGGGATTTACTGATGGCATACGGGTGGCCAGTGGTGGCATAGGACAAGCCGCCTCGGGTCATTCACAAGCACGTTGTTTTAGGTGACAATCTAAGTGACCTACTATGTCATACAGCTGGTTGAGAGACAAAGGCAAGTTCCGGGTGGCTAGCTCATCTTTCAGGCTAAGGCCGTGGAGGAATATCAACCTAAGGGTCGTCTGATCCCAACCACATTCAGCCGTTAGCGTCTTGAAATCGATGATAATCCACCACTGGCCAAGCTCCCTGATGAATCTCCAGGAGCCGGGGTCCTGCCACTTTGCCCTCTTTAGGCACATGGAATGTATCCCTTGTGAGAAGGCCTCGGCCGTGGGGCATGGCCCAGAGTAAAGCACAACCAGTCAGCGGTGACATCATATAGGCCACTTTGGCCCTCTCTGTGGGGAAATGCCGCGGCCTGTAGCTCAAACCCCAGTGAGCATTGTAAGAGGAAACCCCAGCAATGTTGTCTGTCCACTGAGAAGCATCCGGGGGGAACGATGGGAGGCCCCGGATTGGGTGCATGTCCTCGTGCAGATGAATGGCTGTCTCCTGCAGCCATACAGCTTGATGGAGGGTGTGCTGACTTGATCACACCCTTCTGTTATGAGCGGGGTAACAGACCCAAATGCGGTTTGAAAAAAAACCCAAAATAAATAATAACTTAAGGACCAACTAAGGAAGAGGGATTTTGTGTTTTTGTATTGTGTGCTTTCGGAGACCATATGAGTACGCCTGGGGTGGCTCTGGTGAGCCGTTAACCCGAACCCCTGGGCATCTCAATACACTTCCTTAGCTGCCCAAGCTAAGCGAGGCTTGGTGGCTGAAAAGAGCTGGATGCCTTTTAATGAGCAAACTCAAGTGCTGCGAAGAGCAGGCTTAGACACACAAATAGAGTAAACAAAGTTTCTTTTGAATGGAAAATAAAACAATAATTATATTTTATTTTCAGTGCTGCGCAGAGCAGCCTCAGACAAAAGGAGTTAATCTAGCTGGTGTGAGCTGGGAGAGAAGCAGCTGGTCACACCTTGGTTAATCTTTTCCCTGCCTCAAATTACCTTGGCCTGTGACCTACGAGCTCGAAACCTAGTGTTTCTCGCTTACCAGCTTTCCCTAAAGCTGTTGCGTGCATTCGCAACCATAGTGAGAAGGTGCGATGAGGAGACCTTGCTCAGAGGCGCTTAAATGCGTGAGCTGCCAGGTGCTCCTCGTCAACCCTGATTATCCGAGGTCTGCCTGGACCTTGTAGTCCCTCGACTTCCTCTGGAGGTCATCGAGGGAACAGCGTCCCTCTTCAGCCACCAGAGGGAATCGGCTGAGCCCTAACAAATGCAAAAGACAAAATTTGGAACAGTACCATACATTAAGTGAATATAAGCTAGTAAGTCTTAACAGCCTGAAAAAGAAAGGAAGAGACTTAATGGTCCTGTTAAAGATATTGTTTGATAATAGAATTGAGGGTGGTAACTGGAGTGGCATAGTCATGCATATGTATCATCTATTCTCTGTTCTGTAACTTCTGTAATTGTTTTCAGGAAAGACAAGAACTTATAGCAGCTCAATAAAAGGCTTCCACTAGATTGTATGTGTGTGTGTTGCAAGAAGATGATTGCTCTGCATGTTCCTACAATACTTGATCGGCTTAGTTAGTGGCATCATACTTATGCACTACCATCTCCAGTGATTATTTACATATTTTGTGACACCTGTTGACTTGGTGCCAGGTGTGTTTCTCCTGTCCTTTTTGATACCAAGAAAGACAGATGACTTCACCTCAAAGATGCATGTTAACTCACATGGAAGCATGGCTTGCACACCGCTTAATACACACTACACACATATACACACTTTCAAGCAGAGCCACAAAAACACTACAAAACACTGCTTAAATCAGAAATATTCTATTAATGTGTGTGTATGTGTGCATGTGTGTTCGATTATTTCAATAATCAGCTGGTATATATTTTAATTATAAAGTAATTTTTAATTATAAAATTATAAATTTAGTTTATAATTTTATGATATTAGTAAAGCACACCATGGTTTATATTTACTCAGCATGGACAACATGTGTTGATCTGTGTGTGCATTTTTGTCACTCACACATGTAGTGGTGGCATTGCAGATGGCTCGTAGATGTAACGTCCCTGTGTATGTCTGTTGTCTACTGGCACAGGAGGGTGGAAACCAGGGAAGAAGTGAGCTGGAGCTGAAGGAGTAAACAAGCATCAGCATCCAATTCATAGCAAATCATAATAAGTCAGGATTCACAATATCATAAATTCAAATTCACAAACATACATACAACATCTGCAAACTTCAGCCAAATACCATTTTGTGAATGACTGGCTATCTTAGTACCTTTAGAAAGGTTGTTCCTTGTGCCCATTTAACACAAGACTTATTTCCTTAGTTATACATAGATATACACTGTGTGGTCAAACGTTTGTGGACACCTGACCATAACATCCAGATGTTCTTTTCAAACATCCCACTCCAGATTTGCTCACCTGTTGCTGATATAATAACATTCACTTACATCCAGTGCATGGGGCACTGTGATGCTGGAACACGATTGGCCCCCTTAAGTGAAGAGAAATTGTAATGCTACAGCAGATAAAGACATTCCTTATAATTGTGTCCACAAACCTTTGGCCATATAGCATACATATGAGAAATCTACAGTCAAATACATAAATATTTGGACTTTTACAGCATTGTTATTTCAGCTGTCTACAACAGTATATTGGAATTGGAATTAAATAATGAATATGATCTCAAGATTTTCAGCTTTCACAGTACACCGATATCCCATTCCACTGGCAAAATGGAAATTAACTTTGAATATTTTCAATCATATAAACAAATAATTTTTTTACTGATGTAAGACTGTTACAAGACTGTTACAAGATGTTGGACTACTAATCAAAAGGAAAAATCTGCCACTAGTGAGCCCCTGAGTAAGGCCCTCAACCCTCAACTGCTGAGGTGTGTAAATGAGATAAAAGTTTGCCCAGATAGGGGCATGTGCAAGATGCTATAAATGTAAAGGCAGTATTGTGACTATGTGTTTATCTGCTGGTGAGCAGGGTGCGTTGGAATGGGAGGGATGTGAGCCCATGCTGGGCAAACAATTCACACCTCTCCACAATCACACTGGTACAGAGAAAGACCTCTTCATGATGTGCCATACATTTTCAGTTGGAGACAGATCGAATGCATGGAATGCAGGCTGGCCAGTCAAGCACACACACTCTATGTCTACAGAGCCATGCTGTTTTAACTCACAGGATGAGGTGTGCCATTGTCCTGCTGAAACAGACATGGAGTTCTTGGGAAAGATGGCAGCATATGTCTCTCCAAAAATCCAAGATAATCCTCTGCATGATTGGTACCTTCACATATGCAGACCATCCATGCTGTGGACATTGATGTACCCCCATGCCATCACAGATGCTGTTTTTTTTTTTTTTTTTTTAATATTCTGGATGGATTTTTTCATCATTGGTACATACAATCCAATGTTAATTTTTCCCAAAAACAAGCTGAAATGTAACCATGTCTGACCACAAAACACATTTCCACCATCTTTCATTCCATATCAGATGATGTCAGGCCCAGAGAACTTGATGGCATGTCTGTGCAAAATTAATATAATATTTCCTATTTGCATAATAGTTTTATGCTGCATGCATTGATCCAACGGCGAACAATCGACAATCATTTTCCAAAGTACTCTCGAACACATGTGGCTATGTCCATCATGGCAGCACGACATTTTCTCAAACACTACTGCCTCAGGGCTTGATGGACATGAACATTCAACATATTCAACATCAGCATTTCTATATTCCCTACTGGTGCTAGCAGACCGAGGAGAGAGATTTCAGCAGCCTGTGCAGGTGGCAGGTAAGCCTTTTACCAAAACAGAAATAACTATGTTGACTTTTGAATGTTTTCAAATGTCCAAAACTTGCTTGATGTATAGATGTGTCTTGGTCAGACTTTCACATTATGGGCATGTTTTTTTTTTGGGAAATACTAGTTTGGAAATGAGTTGAACATTTATGGAACAGCCTTCTAATTAGTGTATGGGACTCAGACACAGTCTCAGTGTTTAAGTCTAGGCTGAAAACTTATTTGTTTAGACAAGCCTTTTTTCATTAGTTCTTCTCTTAGGTAAAGGCGCAGATCTGGAGGGTTCGTAGGCATAGAGTGTTCTGGTAAACTGGGATGTTTGGATGTTGTCGCCGCCCCCCCCCCCCCCCCACTCTCACAGGATCACTCAGGTTTGTGGACGGTGGAGTGGCTGGCTCTTTATGTCTCAAGGTTCCCTCATGTCTGTGTTACCTTCTGCCTCTCCCTTTTAGTTATGCTGTCCTAGCTAATCTTGCCTGAGTCCCTGCTTGCACTCTGGACAAAATTTATATTCTTCTAAAGATTGGTGGAAAGCATACCTAATCATCTGTATTTCTTTTTCTCCTCCCAGACACAGGATACAAGACACTCCTGATGAGGATGTCTTTGCATGGACGGTCTCATGATCAACATGTGGGACAGCCTAATGTTGCTCTTGGAAGCTGTGAACTTCACTCTGTGGTTGATGAAGGCAGCCTTCCTATGATGATGACTAGAATAAACTGCCATGGACAGTTTTGCACTTAATCAGTTTAATCTCCATCAGCGAGCAGTTTATATCTCTAACAGTGTGGACTTCAGTTTACAGGTTACTGTTACATTGTTAATGGTTTTTTTCTTAACTATATAGCACTTAGTAGGGAGGGATTATCATTTCCTTCAGGGCCATCATTTCTTCCTCTTATTTGAGTTTTTCCTTGAAACCATCTTGCTTGCTCATTAGGGATAGCTGTTGGGGACAAGGCCTAGAGGACATATACTGATTTCTTGTCTTTGTAAAGCTGCTTTGAGACGATGTCCATTGTTAACAGCGCTTTAGAAATAAAATTGAATTGAATTGAAATTAGGAGTAAAGTCAACATCTTGAATGCTTTATCATGTTTCTCAAACCATTCCTGAACAATTCTTTGACAGCGTGTCAGGGTGCATCATCCTGCTGAAAGAGATCACTGCCATTATAGAATATCATTGCTAGGAATATATGTATGTATGTATGTATGTATGTATGTATGTATGTATGGCAATATAGTGTGTATATATGTATAAGGGCATTTGTAAGGTCAGACACTGATCTTGGAAGAGAAGGTCTGGCTCACAGTCTCCACTATAATTCATCCCAAAGGTGTTCTATCGGGTTGAGGTCAGGACAAGTTGTGCAGGCAAGTTCTTCCACACCAAACTTTGTGCACTATGCACCTCAGCATCCACTGATCCCACTCTGTCATTTTATGTGGTCTACCACTTTGTGGCTGAGTTGCTTCCATTTCCAACTGCTTCCATTTTTGTTATAAATCTACTGATAGTTGACTGTTGAAAATTCACAATTGGAAATCTGTAACTATTCTATGCTGGCATTCACTGAGATCCGGAGAGTGACCCATTCTTTCACAAATGTTTGTAGAAGCAGTCTGCATGCCTAGGTGATTTTATACACCTGTGGCCATGGAAGTAACTGGAACACCTGAATTCAATTATTTAGATGGGTGAATGAATACATTTGGCAATATAATCTATGAGTCTGCTGGATGCTCTGACGGTCAAGAAAAAGAGCACAAGTTTAAGGGGGTTTCAATACAGTGAAAGCTGAAAGGATCTGAGTCTTTTTTATATCGTGCATTACATTGTATAGCCAGTTTGCAGATTACTTTAGGGTTTATGGGAATTGTGTCTGGGATTATTTTATTCAGTAAGTAGGTCTGGTGGTTGTCTGAACTGGGCATACACACTTTCCCACTTTTTTCGGTTCCCCCCTGCTGTGTTTTGCCCAACGAAGATGTAATGCACATTAACAACACGGCTTCATGTGACACTTGATAATGCATTACCTTTATAAAATGAACAGATATAGAAAAAGTGAAGCCAGGTTAATGTGACCAGGATAAAGTGATTATAGAAGATGAATGAATGAAAGAATGAATGAATGTGGATTTTTACTGTAATAAAATCATCTTTATCTTGCTTAGTCGCATATTTTCAGTTTTCACAGAACTATAAAATCATTTATGCAGGCATTTTGATTAGTTGGCAATAATGAGGTTACATTAGTTATTAGCTTTTATTAGCTAAACTGCACCATAAAACTGCCTGAGAACAAATTGAATTTAAATCAGCTAACATTAACTGAAAGTTAAAGAGCCATTTTAAACATATTATGCTGTCTGAGCTTTGATGGGGATTGAAATGTTCTACTCATATTTCATACAGTGGTCACACAAATGGGTGCATTTCAACAGATGAGATCTCAATAAAACAACTTTTGTTATTTTGAGATTACAAAAATGAAAATAATATATGGCTTTTCTGGGCTTTCATATATATTCTGCCATGAATATCATCGCCATATCACAGCTATTGGCTCCTTGATCCAGATTACTGTTCTTCCACCTCCCAGAAACTGAACTGTTTTACATTCACACCGCCCTTTCTCTTTACTTTCACCTGCACCAGCTTATACATTACTAATAAACGTAAATAGCATGTGAAAGTTTGGGGCTGCATTTCTGCAAATGTAGTTGGAGATTTGTCCTCAATGCTGAGAAATACAGGCGGATAATTATCCATCATGCAGTACCACCAGGGAGGTGTATTATTGGCCCCAAATTTATTCTGCAGCAGCACAGGGACCCCAAACATACAGCCAATGTCATTAAGAACTATCTTCAGCATCAAGAAGAACAAGAAGTCCTTGAAGTGATGGTATGGGCCTCACAGAGCCCCGATCTCAACATCATAGAATCTGGGATTACATGAAAAGGGATTATATGAAAAGACAGAAGCCTACATCCACAGAAGAGCTGTGGTTAGTTCTCCAAGATGTTTAGAACAACGTACCAGCCGAGTATGTGAAAGTGTACCTAGACGAATTGATGCTGTTTTGAAGGCAAAGGATGGTCACATCAAATATTAATTTTATTTAGATTTCTCTTCTGAGAATAATAAACTATAAACACTTGAATTTTTGGAAGCATTCTTAGTTTATATCATTTTTTTCACACCTGCCTAAAAGCTTTTTTTTTACAGTACTGTATGTTGAGCACTAGAGCAGAAGCTCTTAACTTCATGTTTCAGTGATTTCCCTGTTCAAGTATAACTATATCTGGATTTCTGTAAAGTTGCTTTGGGATAATATCTATTGTTAAACGTGCTATACAAAGAAAATTGAATTGAACTGAGCTCATTCTATTTGGTAGTAATTGAGTCATTCAAACACTGCTTCTTCATGATTAAAGAAAACATTTGTACAATGGAAATCAATGAATTGTAGCTACAGAAGAATTGATTTTATATTGTTCTACACAGTAATTGCAATATGCTTTGCAATATATCAAAAACACTGTTGAACACATTGAGGTAACATGGCTAAAACATACCCATGATTACTCACCAATGATACAAATTTCATCCATCTAAGCACCCAGAGAAACAGACATCAGGAATATTTTATGTTTGTGAGGACAATTACAGCAAACATTTGCACTCTGATTTACTAAATAAACATTACACAAAATAAAAACAATATAATATACTGCACATGCAATTGAACATTACACTCCTATTGAACTCCTTTTGACTTCACTACCATTTTCTCAGGTCCACTATAGATGCATTTTGTAGTTCTACAGTTACAGACTGTTTCTCTACATACTTTGTTAGTCCCCTTTACTCTGGTCTCTAATGGTCAGGACCCCCACAGGACCAGCACAGATCAGGTACTATTTGGGTGG
>JANCOA010173492.1:0-11002 GCA_024363135.1 Leptodoras oyakawai | reverse complement strand
AGGGGACTGGCTGAAGGTGAGGTCAAACGAGGATAGAAGAGGGAGAAGACAGGATGATTGCAGCTTGTTTGATGGGATGTTGATGTCACCAAGTCTCATCGACTGGAAAGAGACTCAGAAGAGTGTTTGCTCTTCAATGAAGTGACCTAGAGCACATGGTGGACGGATTTACGAATACAACAGGTGAAATGAGGTATGTACATGTAATGTGAGGTATTTGGTAGTACAGATCAGTGGTTAATGTAGAAATAAAATAGCAGCAGTAAACGGGTTATGCAAAGTTGTGGGGGATTCGAGTATATGTGTTTGGTCCAGTTCAGCATATTTGCGGTGTGTGTGGTGTTAGTCCAGGCAATGTCCTGAGGGAGATGTATGATCCCTTGAGTCAAACATACACCCATTCACAAGAACATGCAGAGTTAAGGAACGGGAGTTTTAATGGTTTTTATAGAACTTTAGGAGCCAGCTTGACTCATAGCCTCAGGGCACAATGTTGACACAATGTCACTTTGCAATACAGCTTGCATTATTTAAGACTCTCATATTGACCATGTTCTCATATTCCATTGGGGTCTGCAAAACATTAACAGATTAGGAGATTTTCAGCCCTGTCTTATCAGAACAAGAAACAAAAGGGGTCCTCTGTGCCCGGAAATGAAGAAGAGTCTTGAGGGAATTGTTAATCAGCAGAAGCACAGAGGGTTGAATGCAGGCAGCATGCTACAGGCTACACAAACATTGTGGGTTGTCATCATTGGTGCACATAAGTACTCTCTCATTCAGTGAGAACCTCTGCAGGTGCTTCTGATATCTCTCTATAACTCCCAGAGACTCTATAACTCCTCTGCCGGTTAGTCAGTGGGCAAGATAACTAACAAATACAACCCCGATTCCAATGTTGGGACATTGTGTAAAACATTAATAAAAACATAATATGATGATTCAAATCACTTTCAATGCATATTCAATTGAATACACTACAAAGACAAGATTATTAATGTTCAAATGTATAAACTTTATTGTTTTTTTGAAAATATTCACTCATTTTTTAATTTGATGCCTGCAACACATTTTAAAACAGTTGGAACAGGGGCAAGAAAAGAATGGGAAAGTTGAGGAATGCTCAAAAAAGACCTTTTTGGAACATTCCACAGGTGAACAGGTTAATTGAAAAACAGACGAGTGTCATGATTGGCTATAAAGGGAGCATCCCCGAAAGGCTCAGTAATTCACAAGCAAGGACAGGGTGAGGTTCATCACTTTGTTAACAACTGCATGAGCAAATTGTCCAACAGTTTAAGAACAATGTTTCCCAATGTGAAATTGCAAGGGATTTTCTCATTTACAGTCCATAATACCATCAAAAGATTCAGTGAATCTGGAAAAATCTGGAAAACCATTGTCAGTGAACACAGTTCATCGCTCCATCTACAAGTGCAAGTTAAAACTCTACCATGCAAAGAGAAAGCCATATACATCAACAACAACCAGAAATGCTGGGCCTAAACTCATCTGAGATTAACTGATGCAAAGTGAAAAAGTGTCCTGTGGTCTGACGAGTCCTCAAGTTGTTGTGTCCTCCAGGCCAAAGAGGAAAAGAAACTTGCTCATCTGTGAAGGAGCCATTAATGCTGAAAGGTACATAAGGTTTTGGAGCAACATATGCTGCCATCCAAGCAATGTCTTTTTCAGGGACGTCCCTGCTTATTTCAGCAAGACAACACCAAGCCACATTCTGCACATGTTACAACAGTGTGGCTTCATAGTAAAAGAGTGCGGGTACTAGACTAGCCTGCCTGCAGTCCAGACCTGTCTCCCATTGAAAATGCGTGGTGCATTATGAAGTGCAAAATATGACAACGGAGATCCCAGACTGTTGAGTAAATGAAGTTGTACATCAAGAATTCCAACTACAAAACTTCAACAATTAGTGTCTTCAGTTCCCCAACACTTATTGAGTGTTGTTAAAAGGAATGGTGATGTAACACAGTGGTAAACATGCCCCTGTCCCAACTGTTTTGGAACGTGTTGCAGCCATCAAATTAATAATGAGTGAATATTTGCAAAAAACAATAAAGTTTATCTGTTTGAACATTAAATATCTTGTCTTTGTAGTGTATTCAATTGAATATGGGTTGAAAAGGGTTTGCAAATCATTGCATTCTGTTTTTATTTGTTTTACACAACATTCCAACTTCATTGGAATTGGGGTTGTGCTTCAAAAATGTCAACGGCAACACATCCAATTTTCAGTAAAGATGTGGATATAAAGATATAAGAAAATAAACATATGGTGCTCATCTATCCAAAAAATGGCATTATTTTTTGGCATTTTTTAAATGAAGATTATGCTATATCAGATGTATTCAAAAATCGCAGCCATCATAACAAGGCCTCATATACATACATGCATTTACATACTCATTAACACCTAAGGGTAATTTACAATATCCAATCCACCTAATTCCATATATTTTGTAGGTGGGAGGAAACCCAGGCTGAATACTTGACATCACAAAAAAACAATAAGAAGGTAAAATCATTGTGAGGTTTTACACATTTGTATTGGAGCATAAGAACCATTTAGCAGACCATCTGCACCAAACAGCTGGCTGGAAAAGTGGTGTGAGTACAACAGTGTTTATTAATAAGCCAAATGTATTTTGGGAGAGAACTCTTGCTTTATGTCTTCAAGACAGCCTGTGATAAAGCCTGACTGGTTCTGCAATTTCATCCAATAACATTTAGAAGATAATAAATTTAATGTCCAAAATCGAGGGTCAGCACTTTACAGTTTAACAGTATCTCTCACACTAGAGCCTACTGTCCCTTTATTTTAGTACTGAATTATCATAATGCATATTCAGATGCATCATTTTTACAGGCATCTACACCACAGACTAGTAAAATAATTAAACTAAAATAAATTAAAAAAAACTAGGTATAATCCAGCTATTTTAAACACCCAAAAAGGCATTTTTAATGAAATCATTTATTAACATAAACATAAAAATAGTGTTTCAACCAGTTTTGAGCCCTAGTCAAGGGCCACACCAGAAGAGGAAATACCAGAATTGATGTTTGTTTGTTTATTGGTTTTTAACATCATTAATTGCTAATCAAATGACAAACACAAGGTTACATTGATACAAGTCTTTCGTCAAACTTGCATGGCTTTGGACTGTGAGACGAAACCAGAGTACCTGGAGTAAATCAATCAAAGGGAGTACATTCAGGCTACACACAGAAAGGCCCGAGATCGATCCCACTTGGGGATTGAACCCAGAACCATTTTGCTGTGAAGCAACAGTGCCACCATGCTGCTCCAGTAGAACTGAATTAAATGGAATGTTTATTAGCTACCAATTGAAATCACCTCCCATTCCAATTTGTCACAAAGGTGGCAGCCAAGTACTTGTTGGTGTTAACAGGATGGTAACAGGAACTGGAACAGTCTTTTATTTCCTGAAATCCACCACAAGCTTCTTTGATTTCCTGGTGTTATGTTGTAGATGGTTTTGCTGGCATCAGTTAACTACACTCCTGTATTCCTCTTCCTTGCCCTCACTGTTGCACCCCACAATAGCAGTCATCTGAGAACTTTTGTATGACATGATGCAGAGGAATACCTGAAATTAGAGGTGTAAAAAGTGAAGAGAAAGAGGGCAAGAACAGCCCCTCTGGAGCTTTGGTGCTACTCACCGGTCCATTGAATTCAATTTAAATTCAAATCAATTCAATTCAACGTTATTTCTAAAGTGCTTTTAACAGTGGACATTGACTCAAAGCAGCTTTACAAAGACAAGAAATTAAGACATGCTTTGTATGTTTTGTCCCTAACTGTTATCCCTAATGAGCAAGCCAGTGGTGATGGTGGCCAGGAAAAACTCCCTCAATGATAAGAAGAAGAAACCGTGAGAGGAACCAGACTAGAGAGGGTGACAGTCCACACTGTTGAATATATAAACTGCTTGCTAATGAAGATTTAACTCATTAAGTGCAAAATGGTGGTTAATCCTAGATGTTGTCATAGGAAGGCTTCCTACAACAACCGCAAAGCAAAGTTCACGGCTTCCAAGAGCATCCCTAAACTGTCCCTCATGGTAATCATCAGACTGTCCATGCGGGGCCATCCTCAGCAGGAGTGTCTTGTATCCTGGATCTGAGGTCTTAGGTGTTGCATATGTAGCTCAACAATAAGAGGGGTGGGGTGGTTTCAGAGAGGGATGGATTGGGGAGGGGAGGGAAAGAGAAAGGTGAGAGAAAAGGAAATACAGATGATTAGGTATGCTCTTCCATCAATCTTTAAAAAAAAATAAAATTTTGTGCAGAGGGCAAGCATGGACTCCAGTAAGACTAGCTAAGACAACATAACTAAAAGAGAGAGACAGAAGATAACGCAGACATGAGGGCGCCCTGGAATATAAAGCACCAGCCACTCCACTGTCCACAAAGCTGAGTGATCCTGTGAGAGTGGGGGGTGACAGCATCCAAACATCCCAGTTTACCAGAACACTTTATGACTGCAAACCCTCTAGATCTGTGCCTTTACCTAAGAGAAAAGCTAATGGCAAAAGGCTTGACTAAACAAATAAGTTTTCAGCCTAGACTTAAACTCTGAGTCCCGAACACTAATTGGAAGGCTGTTCCATAACTGTGGGGCTTTGTAAGAGAAAGCTCTGCACCCTGCAGTAGTCTTCAATATTAGAGGTACCAACAAAGAGCCTGCACCTTTTGATTGAAGTAGGCAGAGAGGATTATAACAGACTAAAAGTTCGCTCAGGTCCTGCAGTGCAAGACTATTTAGTGCCTTATAGATTAATAGTAATATTATCAATGCAAAATTTGACTGGAAGCCAATGCAGTGTGCATAAGATGGGGGTGATGTGATTGTATCTTCTGGTTCTAGTAAGGACTCTGGCTGCTGCATTCTGAGCTATCTGGGGCTTGTTTATAAATTTACTGGAATATCCAGACAGGAAGGCATTACCTAGATTACCTAATCCAGCCTAGAGCTAACAAATGCATGAACTAATATTTCTGCATCATGCTGCAACAATTCTTATTTTAGCAAAGATGAAAGAAGGCTATCCTTGTAATATTATCCACATGAGCTTCAAATGAAAGATTGGAGTCAACAATCACACCAAATGCTGCAAATGTTCTAACTGCTAGGCCATCCAGAGTTACTATGTAATCAGAAAGCTTACCTCTAGCTGCCTGTGGTCCTAGTACAAGTAAAAAGGATCTGAACCAGGAGAGGGCCTTTCCATTAACTCCAACAACATTTACTAATCTATGAAGGAGAATAGTATGATATATGATGTCAAAAGGTGCACTAAATTCAAGTAACACCATCAAAGACACACAACCCTAATCAGAGTTGAAGGCCAGTAATAGGTCACTTTTAGATTACCAGTGACCCAGGGTTTGTTGTTAGAGAAACAATGCACTTTGATGGCACAGCATTATTCACACAAGTTTATGTAATCTGTAATACAGTCTGCGAGACCATCAATGCCTTCAACATGGGGTTCCAAAAGAACATCCCAGTCAGTTGTCAAAGCGGTCCATCAGCAGATTTGTCGACTCAATAAAGCACTTCTTAATTGTCTTGGTCACCATAGAATGTCTCTGTATAAGCGTTTTATACATAGACCTCAGGTGCACCAGGTTATTGTCAGAATTGCGATCCAGACGAATGCCTCTTCTATAGAGCAGTTCCAGTGTCTTATTTTCTCTAGTAGGACAACTGACATACTTTTTAAAGTTCGGCAAAATGCAGGAGAGACTGGCATGGTTAAAATCCCCAGAGATAACAAACAGGGCTTGAAGTTGACGATTCTGCAATTCCCCAATCACATATGGATGATGTTACATGCAGAGGCTGCAGACGGAGGTATATAGAGTATTAACGCAATAACACGCAACCACTCTCTGGGCAGATAGTATGGCCGCATGCTAACTGCTAGTAGCTCAATGTTTGGAGTACACAGTTGCTCCTTTGTCAGTAAGAAAGTAAGTAAAACTTTATTTATATAGCACTTTTCTAGAATACCTGGAGCTGGAGCTTTTTTATGGACAACCTGATGAGTAAATTTTTTTTTATCAATTCTAGTGTAAAGAAGTGCAGTGTAATGTGCTCCTTGTGCTTTGTCCTAGTGAGAAGACGGGCAACTGCATTTTGATCAAGCCATCTCTCTCTGACTCAAACAAGTACATAATCCATTGCAGTAGTCCAAACAGGTGGAGACAAATGCATGAATGACTTTTTCAATGTCAGTAAATGGCAGGAACTTTCTAACTTTACTAATGTTTCCAAGTTGAAAAATGAAAAGAAACATTAAATCTTTGAATAAGATTAACTAAAAGGAGCATATATAAAGAAAATAAAAGTAGACCCAAGATGGACCCCTTGAGGCACCCCACTGCTCACAGATTCAGGGGCAGAAATCCCATCACCCACAGACACCACATATGACCTGTTTGATAAATAAGAATAAAACCATTTTAGTGCAGTCCCAGATTTTCCAGCCCATTATTCAACCTTTCCAATAAAATACCATGATCAATGGTATCAAAGGTGCTAATGTCCAAAAGAATTAAAAGTGATACGTGACTGGCATCAGCATGCATTAAAAGGTCATTTAAGACTCAAAAGAACTGTCTCAGTGCTATGTTTTGGGCGAAACCCAGATTGAAATATTTCCAGGATGGCATTATCTTTGAAAAACTGCTGAATTGCGGCAGTCTTATCCAACATCTTGGAAATAAAAGGTAATTTAGAAATAGGCCTAAAATTATTACAGTTTGATAAATCAAGATTTGATTTCTTAAGAAGAGGTACAACACAAGCTTGTGTAAAAAAGTCAGGAAAGCAACCTGAAGTAAGAGATGCATTTGTAATATGTAATTAGCATGGAGCAACAGACAAGAAGACCTTTTTTTTTTTTTTACTTTAGATGGCATAACATCAAAAGATGAAGAGGAGGGATGCAAGTCTTGCACAATGGAAACTAAATCCTCCAAAGAAATTGGTTCAATTGATTAAAAAGAACCATATTACAAGGATGAAGAGCTTACAAGGAGAAAAATACTAGCTTTTAAGTTGTTAACCTTGCTTACAAAAAATGTAGAAACTTTTCACAATCAATGTTGGAAACTAGTAAAAGGTCAGCTGATCAATGGTAGAGAATAAAAATCTAGAATTATGCTTATTAGCAGTAATCAAGTTCCTAAAATAAGCTCCTCTTGCATCTCTAACACATATATTGAAAACAGTTAGCAGGTCTTTTAAACAATGATAATGAACCTGCAATTTCAATTGTTTCCATCTACTCTCAGCTTGTCTACGTTTTTTCTTCCGAGCTATGATTTCCTAATTTAACCATGGGGAAAGATTCATTGTAGATTTAACTCTGGTTCTAATGGGGGTAATCTTATCTAATACAGCAGTGCAGAAAGCATTAAAACAGCTGACAAAGTCGTTCACCTGATTACACCGAGTCAAAGAAATATATACTTCAGAAAAAAAACCTGGTAAAACTAGGCACAAAATCATTATTTAAAAAATGTGAGCAAATAGTATGTTTTGATTTTGTGACAGGAGCCTGGAGCTGAGCATTAGACACAGTACTGCTGTGATCTGACACTATAGACTCTTCCACAAGAACAGAATGGACAGCCAGACCCAAAGTAAAAACCAAATCTAACATATGCCCTTTAACATGAGTAGGGCCAACAGCATGTTGGCAAAAATTAAAAGATTCTGTGATGTAACAACTCATTTGTGTCATTGTCTACATGTACATTAAAATCACCAACAACCTGATCAAAATTAAGAACCACCTATGACAATAAGTCAGCTAACTCTTTTAAGAAGGCACCGATTGGTTTAGGAGGGCAGTAAACAATAAAACACAGAACTGGGTCTGCACACATAATTTTAAATGCAAGAATTAAAAAACCTCAAAA
Source organism: Leptodoras oyakawai (assembly GCA_024363135.1). Lineage (NCBI taxonomy): Eukaryota > Metazoa > Chordata > Actinopteri > Siluriformes > Doradidae > Leptodoras > Leptodoras oyakawai. The sequence goes on along the minus strand of JANCOA010173492.1, from coordinate 3,028 downwards.
ATTGTTCAAAACTGGTCTGAGAAACATTTTATGCTGTTTCTATATACAGTAACAACACCGCCACCCAGACCACAGGTTCTCTGGGAATTTAAATACTGGTAATCCTGTGAACACAGTTCGACCAGCTGACTATTTTCTCCTGCTTTGAGCCAGGTTTCTGTGATGAATAAAAAATCCAGTTCTTTGGAAGATATAAAGTCATTCATAAGATAAATTGTATTGGATAAAGACTTATATTTAGTAAGGTTTGTAGTGCCTATCTTCCCTTTTTTGGGGTTTACACCTTAGTGTTTAATAGAAAGTTTAACTGATTTAAAATAATTGGATTGCGTACATCCATATGAACCTTCACAAGAGCCTGGAGTTGCACCAATTGGGTCCACAATGCAAAGCCACACATACTGGTCATTCCATGAGCGCGGTGCGATCTGATACCGTTCAAGACCCTCTGCCTCAACCTAGGAACACACTCCAGCCGGAGGCGTCGGATCACCCAGCAGCCTCTTCAATCACACAAGAACACCAGCTCTCCAGCCCCGCTTCCTTCTGTGCCAATGCCAGCAGCTTGCAATCCCTTCACTTTGGGAAAATTCATGTTTTCTTTCTAGACTTTCCAGAATGTTCTATTACTGAATATAAGCTCTTTGTTCTGATACATTAAACATCTCATTGATAATTACAGCTTGACTCTGTCTCTGCATTGTCATTGTAGAAAGACAAAGGACAGAATTTTCCATTTGGATCAAAAAAAGAAAAAAAGAAAAAAATCTTAACAATAGCTAAAAACATTGATTCAATCATTATCCAAGCTGCTTATTGTACTTCTGTCTCATAGGAGGTGCTGGAGCATATGCCAGGTCACCAGTCCATCACAGGGCAGACACACAGACAGACACACACAGACACACACACCTAAGGCAATTTGACATATTCAATTCACATAACTGCATGTATTTGGGCTGTGGGAGGAAACCAGAGCTCTTGGAGGAAACCCATGCAGACTTAGGGAGAATACATAGGGAGCAAGCTCTACACAGAAAGGACCCTGGCCCAACCCTGGAAATGAACCTCATGCTTCTTGATGTGATATTTTTTCATTCCTGAAAGGTGTCTACTAGTGTTAGCTGTTGTTGACTCACTTTTGCTCCACATTCCTTTGAGTGATGCTTGCGTTAGTGCTGTAAAAAATTGTCATATTGAAGTTACCAGTGATAGTGCTGCCCATTGTTACATATAATGCACTTACTTTTCTGCTCCTTCAGTAGGAATACTACCACACGGCTAACATGACAGATAAGTTGCAGACATTTGCTTTACTGAAAAGATTGCTGATTTTTGTTGTTAAAGCTGTAGTTGGTAGGATTGAAAAAAGATCATTCATTTACCTTGAAAATTTGAATGATTACAACTTCCAGGTAACTCCCCCTCCCTCTCTACTGTGCTCCAGCCCTGCTTCTACAGCCCCTCCCCACAGAGGAGGCTGTCATTTACTTGCATGCTAGTAACCATGGAAACTAAAGTAGCTCTATAAACTGTTTTGAGTTCACAGTGACGACAATGAAACATGAACTAAACTCCACACAGTTCCATATAACAGCTTTACAATGACTGGCTATACTTTATTTTAAAAACTTGGTTTTTAATTAATTACCTGTTTATTTAGTAATAAATAGACCAATCTTGTCAACATTGCAGGCCAACAAACCAAAATAAATAATTGTTTTTACATGAAAAGTAATCTGCAACAATATATTTTCAGTGAAAGAAAATAAAAAAAAAGCTAAAAAATTAGCACACAATTATTTTAGTGCTTAGATGCTTGTTTGATAACAGAAACTGCAGTAAGTTGTGGTAAATAATCAGTAAACCATATATAAAAACATTTTGCTGTGAGCGAAACACACATACACTCTATTGCCAAATGTATTTGCTTGTCTGCCTTCACACACACATGCACTTGAGTGACATCCCATTCTTAATCCATAGGGTTTAGAGGACAAACTTGCTTTATGGACTATGGACTTTGCTTTGCCTACTGGTGCTTAGTCAAGTTGGGAAGGAACAGGAAGGGGCCATCCCCAAACTGTTCCCACAAAGTTGGGGGCATGACATTGTCCAAAATGTCTTGATATGCTGAAGCATTAAAAGGTACTTTCACTGGAACTGAGGGGTCAACTCCTGAAAAACACCCCCATGCCGTTATCCCCATCCACCAAACTTTAAACCTTACACTTTGCAGTCAAATAAGTGCCCTTCTCCTGGCAACCACAAAGCCCAGACTCATCAATCAGATTTCCAGATGAAGAAGCGTGATTCGTCACTCCAGAGAACACGTCTGCACTGCTCTAGAGTGATGTAAGGCTTGGATGCAGCTGCTCGGCCATGGAAATCCATTCCATGAAGCTCTCTATGCACAGTTCTTGAGCTAATCTGAAGGCCTCATGAAGTTTGGAGGTCTGACTCTGCAGAAAGTTGGTGCATTATGCGCCTCAGCATCCGCTGACCCCACTCTGTCATTTTACGTGGCCTACCACTTCATGGCTGAGCTGCTGTCATTCCCAATCACTTCCACTTTATTGTAATACCACTGACTGTGGAATATTTATTAGCAAGGAAATTTCATGACTGGACTTGTTGTACAGGTGACATCCTATGACAGGTGACAGGTAAGCTCCTGAGAGTGATCCATTTTTTCACAAATGCTTGTAGAAACAGTCTGCATGCCTAGATGCATGATTTTATACACTTGTTGCCATGGAAGTGATTAGAACAACTTAATTCAATGATTTGTTTGGGTGAGTGAATACTTTTGGCAATATAGTGTATATATCATGACAAACACTAAACTGATATTTTCAGCAACTTTTAAATAAATCATGCAACATCACAGAAACATGAGATGTATGCAGGATAGTAGCCAGGTCACTATGTGATGCTGGTGGTGGAAAACATTTCCTGGTATGCTGACATTACCCTGGATACCGTGGCTCTTTATACATCACAAAGACTTGCTGTCTTGGTCACAGAT
>JANCOA010173289.1:0-11004 GCA_024363135.1 Leptodoras oyakawai | reverse complement strand
TGGCCCTTAGTGTGTGAATGTGAGTGTGAATGTGTGTGTATGAGCCCTACAATGGATTAGCGCCCTGTCTAGGGTTGGTTCCTGCCCTTGCGCTCAGAGTTGCAGGCTGGGCACCGGCTCCCCCGTGACCCCGTAACTGGGAATGAGAGGTACAGAAAATGACTGACTGACTGACTGAATAATAATAGTAATAATAATAATAACTCATTATATATAAAAATATCAGTTAACTCACAAGTTAATTACTGCAAACAACTTATCTTACAAAATGAATGGTTAGACTTTTTTCAGAAAGAGTATCATCTGCGGTAGCTGGTAAGAGATGAACATTATGGTTCTGTGGTAAAAACAAAGTAGTCTTTCTGAGACTCCTGACCTGGAATTTCATAAGAAAACAGTTCCCTTTCCCATGTGACTGGAAAACATTGTGAGCAGTGCTGACAGTGCTCAGACTGCTGTTATAATTACCATATCCACAAGCACACATGGGTCCATATGATATAAATGTAATCATTTTGTGCCACTAAGCTACAAGGACACCAACTGTGCATGTGCTGGAAAACCAAAATGCACATGTATGAAAAGGGGACTCTTCTTATACTAGAAAGTGCTATAAGAAGTAGAACTAAGTTTCTGTGATGTCCACAAAGAATTATATCTGGGCTTTGGCAAGCCTGGACATAAGTGAGTAATTACTACAGATCTTGAGTTGGATTTAAGTGGAATGATAACACATTACACAAAGTCTTCTTTATACTAGGTGCTTTATTAACTTACAAGTTGTAAACTGGAGTTGGGAGGACTACCTGAAGTAGTCTCAATGCCATATCATCTTGTGCACCTGGCAAGCAGAAAATTGTGTTAGCAATTATAACATTCTGTGGTCATGGCAGAGAATCAGCACAGTTACTTACTAGCTACATATGGAAATGCTAATTCAGATCCAGAAATTAAACGTGTGTGTGTGTGTGTGTGTGTGTGTGTGTGTGTATAAGTACAAATTGCTAGACAAGTTTATTAGAAAGATTATGAGATAATGCTGATTTTGCCCTCTGTAGTGCGCTTTGTGCTCAGTATGCAGTTTGGAATTCGCCCGCAGTAACCCTGCATGACCATGAGGCAAAGAGCAACGTGCTGAGAGTGTTAGAGAGCCAATGTACACATCAGAGATCTGTCAGAACAAATATGTAAAACTGAGCACAGAATAGACTTTTGATTGCTCAAAGAAGCTTTTCTTTGGCCGAGAATATTACTATGCACTTAGAAAGTCCCATTGAGTGAGTCCCATTGAGAAAGAGGCTCAAAAATAACACAGTATTTATCTGCCATTAAAGTACTAATGTTACACATGATAAAAATGTGCACTTACTTTGCTTGGAAAATATTTGTAACTGATCCAAGCAGTAAATAAAATATAAGGAGTAATGTGGGAACATCAGGAGGTGAATATAAAGGTGTGCATGGCTGTCACCTGTCTCTTTATTACTCCTTGCTTCCATATTGTGATAGCCATCTCATTCATAAGAAAATAAAATAAAAAAACTATGAACAATGGAATTGTGTGTTCAGACATAATAAATTGCATATTAACACACAACACTGTTTTCTGATTTTAATCTGACCAGATAAACATTTGTCTACAAGTGCAAACACGTAGCTAAATGTTAAACATGTGGGTAAATTATTATTATTATTATTATTATTATTATTATAGTTGTTGTTGTTGTTGTTGTTGTTGTAAATTATTATGGTGCTTTTGGGAAACTGGGCCCAGGTTTGTAGGTATCACCAGTAAATATATGATGATCTGCATACAGGACGTAAAAAGGACTGGTCATTTTCAAATTCAGTTCTCTTCAGTTTTGTTTGTATAGTGCTTCTAACATTAGACATTGTCACAAAGCAGCTTTTCTGAATTGTTCTAGATCTATATCTCTATTTTTATTGAAGGGACCTACATCTGTATTTCTAACAAAATGTCAAAAGTTGGCATACAACAAAATAAATCTTGTTTTAGACTGGAGCAAGAAGCTTACCTCATGAAGCTGGTTGAAAGAATTTGTAATTAAAAATATGGCATATTTGTATAATTTAATATACTATAAGATGTTGCTGATGTTTTTTTTTTCAACTTTTTTTGTCACAGCTAAACCTTTTTTTATACCAATGCTTATTCAATCATTTAGATTCTGTAGTTGTCAGCATGTGGTTCTGCAAACAGTTGTAGCTGTCATGGCCCAAATGCTGAACAAACGGAGTACATTATTATGACAGCTACATTTGGCAAAGGTGCAAATGGGCAGATGTGAATTGTGCCCCAGTTTATATTCCATGAGGAAGTCTCAAAATACCATGTGCTCCTCAATTCAGAAGGAGTCATAGTGAATGCATTTTAGCAACCAATTACACATTCTATAGCATATGGTTTTGTCAGTAGAGTTTATGATTTGCTTCAATAAATATTTTACTTAATAAATGCTTGAAATGAATTTTAGTACAATATTTTATCAGGAAAATGAAATTTTGCTGAGCAAAGGCATGAAATATTCACACACTGAATTTTGCATGGAGCTCAAGGTTTTATATTATCATACACAGCAATAGCATGCTCTAATCTGATTCAACAACATACTTTCAATCTTAGTTTCTTACTACTTTTAATCATACTTTTATGCCCACCAATTAAATCTTATAATAAAAGCTGCACCGAAATATAAGATTGTTCTCCTAAATGAATTGGAGGAATTTTCATTATTCCTGCACTCTTACTGCATCTACTTACTGCATCTAGGCCATCTTTTTTGGGTACTCTCTTGTCAGCAGATTACATCACACTGCATCACATCAGGCCTAAGGGAGGTCTTTTATGTAGAAGCAGAAGAATTCATCAAGACAAGTCAAGCAAAGTCAGTGATGAGAGATCTGAATTTGAATGAAACTTTAACAAAGAGTCATAATGGCTTATCTAGAAACAAATAATATTTTTGCACAGTTAATGTTTAATTTTGAAAACATAAAAATGTTTCAAGTGAGCAGTATGAAAAGAGTAAGAAAATCAAAAGTAAGTTTCAACACTTACCAGGTCATGTTCCCATAATTTTTCACAAAAATTAGATAAATATATAATAAATATGATTAGACCATAAATATGTGATAAAGGCACTTTTGAGAGCAGTCAAGAGTGAGAATTTCATCAATGTGTGATTCAGGAGGGTGATTGGGAAAATGAGGAAGAAGAGTTTGTTGGTAATGCCGGATCTGAAAAAATGAAAGCGATGGGTACTGGGCAAGTTATATTTAACTGACAAATTAGAAAAAAGTCATTAGCATATAAGTTGTCAATCTTAGAAAGACTCTTGTAGACCAAAGAGAAGAGAAGGAGGGAACATAGGATTGTTTAGGATGAGCATATTGATTGAGATATTGTCTAGTCCAAACTGCTTCCTGAACTGGGACCAAATGTCAATAGTGTGTGTCACTATTGGATTAAGAAATACAGTACTGTGCAAAAGTTTTAGGCAGGTGTGAAAAATCTTGGAGAACTAACCACAACTCTTCTGTGGGTGTGGGCTTCCTCAAATCCTTCTTTCTTTTCATGTAATCCCTTTTCATGTAATCCAAGACAGACTTGATGATGTTGAGATCAGGGCTCTCTAAGGACCATACCATCACTTAAAGGACTTCTTGTTCTTATTGACACTGAAGATAGTTGACATTGGCTGTAAGTTTGGGGTTGTTGTCCTGCTGCATAATAAATTTGGGGCCAATCATACATCTCCCTGATGGTACTGCATGATGGATAAGTATTTGCCTGTGTATCTCAGCACTGAGGACACCATTAATCCTGACCATATCTCCAACTCCATTTGCAGAAATGCAGGCCCAAACTTGCAAGGAACCTCCACCATGCTTCACTGTTGCCTGCAGGCACTCATAATTGTACCGCTCTCCAGCCCTTTGGTGAATAACTGTCTTTTGCTACAAACAAATATTTCAAATTTTGACTCATCTGCTGCCATTCTTCTGAGACCCAGTTCCAATGTTTTTGTGCATAGTTGAGTCGCTTGGCCTTGTTTCCATTTCAGAGGTATGGCTTTTTGGCTGAACTCTTCCATGAAGACCACTTCTGTCCAGACTTCTCCGGACAGTAGATGGGTGTACTCAGGGCAGGGGTGGCTCAATGGTTAAGGTGTTGGGTTATTGATTAGAAGGTTAGGGGTTCAAACCCCAGCTCCAACAAGCTGCCACTGCTGGGCCCCTGAGCAAGGCTTAACCCTCAACTGCTCAGTCAACTGCTCAGTTGTATAAATAATACGATAAATGTAAGTCACTCTGGATGGGGTGTCTGTCAAATAAATGTAAATGTAATGTAAATGTACCTGGGTCCCACTGGTTTCTGCCAGTTCTGAGCTTATGGGGCTGCTGATTTTGAATGGCAATAAGCTTGATGTGTTCGTCATCTGCTACCTTAAGTTTCCTTGGCCAACCACTGCATCTTTGTACTTTTTCAAAAGAGCTTGATCGGTACATCTTGAAACCCCAGTCTGCTTTGAAATCTTTGTCTGGGGAGCCCTTGCTGATGCAGTATAACTATCTTGTGTCTTGTTGCTGTGCTCAGTCTTGCCATGGTTTATGCCCTGTGACATGAAACTGTCTTGTATAACAAAAAAAACTTCAACAAATAATTTTTAGTCTCCTTCAAATTAAAAGAAAGATGATGAGTTCATGCAGGGGGAATCTGAAGTAATCTCCATTTAGCTGTGAGCACAGCGGTGGGTGAAGGCGGCTATGTGCATCACTTGAGTCAACAACCAACTGACGTGATTTAGTCCTGCTTGGGAAACAAGATTTTAACTGCTGTTTAAGAAATGCTATTACATCAGTGTTGTGCCAGTTCATACTAATGTAAATGAACTAGTTCATGATCATAGTAAATTTTGTTTTATTTGAACTAAGCTTACAGCTCCAAAAATGAACTAGTTCACATTCATTTCTTCATAATTTCTCAATAAATAGGCCGCTATTCTTTAGAACCTCCTTCTACCCATCACCAGCCCAAAATGACTGCTAGTCCCAAACTAAATGAATTATTGTACACCACTGAACAATCACAGAAATGAGTTACATTTAAAACATTATGTTACTTTAAAAACCAGTACTGAGATTGACAGGATAATTTAGCAGCAGGTAACTGAGAACAGCAAAGAAATCACTTATCACTTTATCGTCCTCTAAAAAAAACAGCTGCAGTTAGAAAACAAGGGCATGAGTTGTATTTTAATATGATATAAAATCTGTATTCATAACTTCTAGACTTTAGTTTTGAACAATAATGCAGATGTATGTACACTATATTGCCAAAAATATTCACTCATCTGCCTTCACAGGCATATAAACTTCAGTGACACGCCATTCTTAATCCATAGAGTTTAATATGATGTCGGCCCATCCTTTGCAGCTAGCCCATCCTTTTCCTTTATTGGAATTTTTGACCATTCTTCCAGAAGTGCATTTATGAGATCAGACACTGATGTTGGACGAGAAGGCCTGGCTCGCAGTCTCTGCTCTAATTCATCCCAAAGGTCATGAGTTGGGTTGAGGTCAGGACTCTGTGCAGGCCAGTCAAGTTCTTCCACACCAAACTCACTCATCCATGTATTTATGGACCTGGCTTTGTGCATTGGTGCACAGTCATGTTGGAATAGGAAGGGGCTGTCCCCTGCGTTCATGCACAACACTGTATTACATACTTTAGATGAGCAGATGGGTGAGGCTTACTGCCACCTTGATGCTGTGCTTTTCACCCCTAAACAATATTGTGATGGGAACTACAGGATATTCATGAATATCCCTGTGCACGCATTTCTTCTCTTTCACCCATTGTGCATTCTCCCATGCCCCGCCTTGTACAAGGCTTTGGTGAATCACAGTTTGACTGCATCCTGAATCCACCAAGGCCTGGTGTGAACCTCCTTGTACACTTACCGGTATTCTGTATGTCCCAGCTCAATCAGGGGCTCAATCCTGAACACTGCTCTGACATCCATCACTGGACACTGGTCCTGGAAGTGTCTGGCCCAGGTTTCCTACATGCACCCATGAGGTTGGGCTCCCAGACCTGTGAGGAGGACACAGGAGGTATCTGGTCAATGAGAGAGAGAGGAACAGTGGGGGATTCCTCCATCCCTGGAAATATTGACACATGGTCCTCAGGCAACTTGAGAGCCTCCACCAGCAATGCCGGGCAGTGGCAGTCGACCCACTCCATTGGTCCCGCTGGCAGCTTGGCAACTAATTGCTCCAGTACCACCTGTTCGATGATTCCCACTACATTGCATTCGCCACAAGAAACCAACTCCGGCAGGCATTGTGCAGCTGCTGGCTAAAGATGAAGGGCCGGCTGGATGCACTGTAGTCCAGCAAGAGTAAGCATCTCTGGAGAAGACACTAGAACAACACCAGAGATGCTTCCGGGTACTCTATCATGCTGGCAGCAGGCAGCTGATGTGCAGCGAGTTGAGTCTCCCCTGACAGAAGCAGGAGGAGGCAGGCAGCCTGCTGGTTGTTCCACCAGCCACAAGCCTCTGCAGCCTGCTCAAAGAGCTCAAGGAAGACTCAGGAGACAGGTTGGGAGAACTCAAGAGTGTGGTATCTTTTGTGCAGTGATGATGCAAAGTAGTTGAGGTAAAGAATCACTACTGACTCTGTCTTCTTCTTTGTAAAGGAATTTGTTAATACAAATATCAAATAATAACAGAATCAGACAAGTATCACTTACAAGCCCCAGGAGCACCTTTTTTGAACCAAAAGGTTGGGCATTGGGCTACTTATAGAGAGAGGAAAGGACTCAAACCCCCTCAATGTATAGATTCCTTTGTTTGAAATCCATATGTGGCTTACTGTTGAAGGGCTCCCAGACTCAGTGAAGCACAAAACCTCTGCTCCATCTTCTCCACGGACCCTCTATGTATTTCTAAAGGAACACTGAAGGCCAGACACTACAGGAGCATTTATTAACAAATGAAAAAAGCCAGGTTTTCCGCCTTGAACATGGATTTTAAAATCTGCTCTTTCCGGCCATGACTCTTTCAATTGCCAGATTCACACCCTATCCCGCACCTGCTGCCACAACTTGTTACTAGAGTCAGGAAAGGAAAGGGCAAAGGGGGCTGATCTAGAGTGGACTGAAGAAGCAGGTTTGATGGAGGTTAGTGATCAAGAAGAAAGAAAGCTAGTGGGCTTTGTTTAAGCCAGATAGTGATTTTAGAGGTTGATTATAGTGGTTTCATTTTAGGCATAAACTAATAGTTTTATCATAATTAAAGTTATTTGATGTATTTACTGGATTTAACAAAAGTTTAGTCAAAATTAGATTTAAAAAGCTATTCTGGATGGTACTGCCACTTTTTCACAATATCCCTTTGTCCTCTGGCTGGGGATATAGTGGACTTTGATTTGTTAATATTTCACTTGTGTGTTATTAAATAAATATTTAAATATTTAAATTGAAAAACACATTTTTCTGTTGTCAAATATCACATTGTCCTAAAATTTCAGTCATCCAGGTAATATGAATGCTACTACAGACTAGTTGCACATTGTATCAATCTATATTCTCAGTATTTGAGTAGTGTATTTAGGACCTGCTGCTGCAAGTAGCATTGTGTTTTTGCTTGATCTGTACCATTTGTTAGCGGATGGATAGTAGTTAAAACATATAAGATCTGTACCTAATACATATTTTGAATGACATCTCTTCAAGAAATTGGCTGCTATGAGGCAATTTCTCCAAATTGTTTTATATTTTTCATTTTGTGCCAGTTTCATTATGTGGATGTTTTTGAGTCATTTTTTAAATTCTCCTAGGGGGCTTACCTCTATACCCCCCTAGTCAAAGTGTAGCCCCCCATTCATAAATCTCTAGTGATGTCCCTGAATAACAATATAGTTTCACATTTGCTTTGCAGTTTTCAACCATAATTAGATAAATTTTTTGTGGAACTTATCTGACAAATAAGTATAATTCTAGTCATATGTTAATTACTACTTCAGCCACTGGGGTGAATACAGATAAAGTACTATCCATTTTTCTTTAAACACAACAGAACATAAAGGACTTCACCTTCCTATTTATTTGCTGAGATTCCAATGTGTCTACTCCTGTGCTTCATGTTGCATTACTTTGACTTTCTAATCAGTGTCACCGACACCTTCCATGCTTTAATGACCACATTCATACATATTTAGCTAACCCTCTGAGTGACTAACCATGACAAATAGATAATTGTTTGAATAATTGCACTGCACAGCACAGAATTACCATTTTATATTCAACTTGAACCACAAGCATCTGCAATTAATTATATACGTATAGAAAAGAATGTGCAAGCACAAATTACAGCTTGTTACCAAAACATAACATCTGAAACAGGTTTTTCAGTATCTTCTACTCACACACCTTCTTTGCTTCTACACCATACATCCTTATCTTCTATCACTCATTTCAGTCCTTGTTTACAGTTTGTTTGATGTTTCTGTTTTTTTCTATTTCCTTTGTTGTCCATTTTCCTTATCCTATTTATTGCCTCTTTTTTAACATAACATCATGTTTTCATCTCAGTCTTGCTGTGCCACATTCGCACAGTTGACGACACAATAAAGCAAAATCCAGCTACTATGAGAATATACAATAATGGCAACAGTTTCCCTCCAGCAGAGGTTTCCAGCACAATTCAGAGAGCTGCTCTCTCTCTCTCTCTCTCTCTCTGTTTCCAAGCATTGAATTTATGGATGATGTTACAGTACATGCTATGGTGTTACTTGGCCTGGCAGCATACGTCTAGTGATATGAGTGCCATGAAGCTGAAACAATGTGTCATGACAGCATGACACATATTAAGTCTTGTACACTAATTAAGATTTTTGTGGCACATGCTAGAATATGTACTTCATGAAACTTGTAGATATGCATTAGTCTCACTGTCAAAATACTACACAGAATGGTCACTAACAGTGTCAAGCCAGGAGATTATGATCACTGCAGCTATGAAAGTTTTCTTCTTCTTCCATTTCTTTCACCAATAGCTTGACAACCACATTGCACCCAGCCATGATATGTCATCCCTGGCACAAAGAGGGTTGGGGACCTTACTCAAAGGCCCAATAATGGCAGCTTGGCAGTGCTGGCGCTTGAGTCCCCAACTGTCTGATTAGTTACCCAGCATTTTAACCACTGCTTTTAGGACTCATTTAGAAAGCTCCTCACTATCTAAAGAACCTTTGCAGAAAGTAGGAATATAGGAGTGCTAACTAAGTTTTATTTTCACTAATGTTGTGTTTGTGGTAGGCATGCTGGGAGTTCTAGGACAGATTCAGTGGCTAACAGTGGCTGGTGTTCCTCATTGTTAATGACTTTGTAATGACATTCCCTCCATTCCATTTAAAAGATACCATAAGGCAAATTTTCCCAGAAGGCAGTAGTTAGTGAGGCTCCACCAAGCTGTAAAACAGCCAGAATCTAGTCCATCTCACAAAGTATAGCTTGTAGAGAAGTGGGCGCTCAGGTTTTCACAGTACCCTGGAGGCTTTAGCTCAAGGACCTGAATGCTGTTCAGGGTACTCTGTCATTTCTTCCTCAATCTGAGTACAGTATAAGGGTGCTAAAAAGGGGCTGCTAGTATGAATCTAGGACATTTTGGCACTGAAATGATGATCTATGAACATGAATGGTATTAAATGTTAAAGCTAATAAAACTTTATTATAAGCAATGGGTGGACAAATAAACAGATAAAATAAGTGAAGAAAACAGCTCATGATTATAAGAATAATAGTGTGTAAAGACAAAACATTTTCAGCCACAAGTTGTGTATATTGCTTTTATCATTTCTTTAATCAGCTTCACCTCTGCAAAAAAATGTACAAGTTCCTAGATAACAATACTAAGTCTATCATAAAAAAAATCTAAGAGGGTTATGTCTTATAAATTACCCAAATATTTGATCAGAACTTCCTAGTGTTGATCAAATAATAGATTTATAGACTTCCCCAATATCAGAAACAGAAATTATCCATTGAATATAACATGTTGATTAAGTATTCTGTATCATCCTCTTACAGTTTAATAAATGAGTTCAAACATATTTGAATGATTTTTACTCCTGCATGCCCCAGTTCCTGCCCAGGTACACATCACTCTGCCCAGAGTTAGCATTAGCTGCATCATTTTAAGCTGCTTGAAAGCCAAGCTGTAACATTATAAACACACCAAATTCAGCTTTTAGTGATTTTTATGAATATATATGAAAATATGTTTTGAGTATTTAAGTTCCCATATTTGCATGTTAGGCCATTTTAAGGCCATTCTTGTGTCACATATTGTAGCTTGTGTCACATTATATTGACTGAACTTTAGCTTAGGGAACTTTGACTGTGCATGTTAGAAAAATGGACATGGTACCTGTTAAACATGTTTCCATTATCTTCATTCACTCCTGGGTCTTTTCCAAGACTTTTCCTTGTGAATTTACATTCACTAATACAGATCAGTCAAGTACTGGTGGAGTATTAAAAAAAATTAAGGAGTATGTTTTGTCCTCTTTTTCTTCTTACAAGCTTGCTCTATTTTTGGGTGTTATTTTCATGGCTTCCTGTCAGCCCCTGGGCTCGTGCCAAGCAACTTCTCCCTCTGGTGCTTGACTCATGCTTCAGAGAATCTCAATTGGGTTTTAATGGTGAAAAACCTTCTAGTGCATCAAGGAATAGTTACATAGAGCTTGGCAGTCAGCCTTTTATTCTGAGCTTGCACCCACTTCAGGATGACCATTTGTTTGTATATTATATATAATATTATATATACAGTATATTATGGGTGGGACGTGTTAATTTCGATTAATTAATTACAGGGAAAATAACGAACTAAAAAGATTTACGCATTTTAACGCATTTAACGCATGAGACACTTTTGCACCATGGAATGTTTCTCAGTGCACGAGTTCCAGGCATAC
>JANCOA010168232.1:0-11049 GCA_024363135.1 Leptodoras oyakawai | reverse complement strand
ACAAAGGGCTACAGGATTCAATGCTGTAAAACTTTCCCTATTGTATATCTATTTTCATGTTCTGAAAATCCTAACAGGCGCCTTCTGGTTGAGCCTCCTTGCCGGTCAATGTTCTTGCCACATCGCTTTGCACCAAAGCTAAGTTTCTTTGCTGTTTCTTCATGCTATGCTCTGTCTGTTATGCTATCACTTTTTCATATTCATGTTTTGTTGCCAAGTCTAGTCACCGTGTTCAAGTTTTTGTCTCAGTCTTGTTCATGTCTGTGCTTATTTGTTTTTATGCTCTAGTGATCTGCTTGATCCTATGCTTGCTTTAGATTCGCTTTTATGATTTTCTGTTACATTCATTTGCTGTGTGTTTTTCTAATACTTTGTGTTTGCCTTTGCTTTTGTTTCAGAGAGTAAGCCAGAGTGAGGAGCACAGACTCTCGTTTTTAGACTATTGACTCACGACTGCTACAGCATTGTTTCTGTTTTGTTTTTGCTCTGGACTTGTGGTGCAAACACATGTCTTGTCAATGTTCAGAGAGATTGTTGTGGACTACAGGAACATGCACACCCAGCATGTTCCTCTGACTATCAATGGTACTACAGTGGAGAGGGTGTGCAGCACCATATTCTTGGGAGTGCATGTCTCAGAGATCTGTTCTGGAAAAACAACATAGCATCACTGGCCAGGAAGGCCCACCAGTATCTCTACTTGCTCCACAAGCTGGGAAGAGCTAGAGCCTCAACCCCCATCAAGTCCACCTTCTACAGAGGTGCTATTGAGAGCACTCTGACCACCTGCGTCACTGTGTGGTATGGCTCCTGCACTGATCCTGCCGCAAGACACCCAGTGTACCTCTTTTTCCTAGATTCATGACATATATAGCACCCACCTCACTTGGAAAGCCCTCTGCATGGCAGGTGATCCTACCCACCCACTACACAGCTTCTTTAGCCTGCTGCAATCAGGGAGGAGACTGCATAGACTGCATAGGTTCTGGAAGACAGTTTCATGTCACAGGTCATTCTCAGGACAACCTAGAGATATAACCTTTTCACAGCATGTCCTGAGTCTTCCCCGGGGTCTCCTCCCGGTTGGACATGCCCGGAACACCTCACCAGGGAGGCATCCAGGAGGCATCTCAACTGGCTCCTCTCAAAAAGAAGGATTAGAGTTCTAATCCAAGTCTCTCCCAGATATCTGAACTCTTCACCCTGTCTCTAAGGGATCAGTTGACAGCTCTGCTCCTCTCTTCACACAAGTGTCCAAGACACATGGCCACAATCCATGATGCAATCCAAGAGTAATGATACAATTACAAAGTCGATCATTGAATTGGGGCCTAGGGTGTTATGGTGCCATGTACACTTATGGACACCCTTGTGCTCAAACATGGGGTTAGTTATTGAAGGACTGTAACAAGCACAGAAATACAATAACTGGACACCAGAAGGGATCAGATTGAAGAAGCTGTTCCTCCCAATCACACCCTTCCAGGTCTCACTGTCCTTGCCCACATGAGCATTCATGACCCCCAGCAGAACAATGGTGTCCCCCAAAGGAGCATCCCTTCCAGCATCCCTTCCAAGGATTCCAAGAAGACCGGGTACTCTGAGGTGCTATTCAATGCATAAGCACAAACAACTGTCAGCACCCATTCCCCAAACCAAAGGCCCTGGGAAACTACCCTCTCATTTCCTGTGAAAGCTTCAACACAGAGGTGCCGAACTGGGGAGCTATAAGCAGACCCTCATCTGGTAGGATAAAGGAGGGAGATGAGTGGAAGATGGTCTTTAGTACCACCACAGGCCACTATGAGTATTTAGTTATGCCTTTTGGTCTCACCAACGCCCCAGCTGTCTTTCAAAGCATGGTTAATGACGTTCTCCGGGAGTACCTCGGAGTCTGTGCCATCGTCTATCTTGATGACATTCTGATTTATTTATTTATTTTATTTATTATTTATTTATTTTCTCTCCAGACCCCGACACACACCTCAGCAACACGAGGAAGGTCATAAAGACCCTAATGGACAATGGACTCTACATTAAGGCTGAGAAATGTGAGTTCAACCTGGAGAGCATAGCCTTTTTGGGCTACATAATCAATGAAAATGGGGTCGAAATGGATCCCGCCAAAGTGGACGCCATATTGAAGTGGAACACCCCCCGCACTGTGAAGGACCTCCAAAGTTTTCTAGGCTTTGCAAACTTTTTCAGACGTTTTATCCATTCCTTCAGCCAGACTGCCCTTCCGCTCACCAATCTCCTTAAAGGCAAACCAAAGTCTCTGGAGTGGAATGATAAGGCAGAGTACGCCTTCCAGAAACTGAAAATGGCCTTCACCACGGCTCCCGTCCTGGCTCACCTGGACCCGGAACTCCAGTTCCAAGTAGAGGTAGATGCCTCTTCTGTAGGAGTCAGAGCCGTGCTCTCTCAATGCCAGGGCACTCCGCCCAGACTTCACCCCATCGCCTATCTTTCCCGCAAGCTCTCCCCTGCAGAATGAAATTATCACGTGGGCGACAGGGAGCTTCTAGCTATCAAGTTGGTCTTTGAAGAGTGGAGGCACTGGCTCATGGGAGCCAAATTTCCAGTGCAAGTGGTCACCGACCACCGTAACCTAGAATACCTCAAGGGGGCCCACAGACTTAACGCCAGACAGGCCAGATGGTCCCTTTTCGTACTGCCCTACCAGTTAAAAGCGTTCTCCCTCCGCAAGATTTTTGTCGTGCTCTCTCCTGGGAGATCGCCGAGCGTACTCAGCAGGCCAACGGCCCCAATCCTCCCCCCAGGGAGCTGCAAGTCCCTCAAGGTTAAGTCTTTGTGCCCGATGCCTTGGTTCACACCAACCCTGCGACAGGTCACCCGGGGGAGAGAAGAACCGTGGAGAAACTCTCTAGCAAATACTGGTGGCCTACCGTGAGAAAGGACATAAATTAAGTCATCTCCTCATGCGCCGCTTCCAAGTCTCCATGCAAACTCCCCGCCGGAAAGCTCCTTCCGCTGCCTGTGCCTAACCACCTGTGGAGTCACTTAGCTATTGACTTCGTCACCGAACTCCCGCAGTCAGAAGGTAACACAGTGATACTAACTATTGTGGATAGTTTGATAGTAGATTGTTGACTCCAAGGGAGTCAAGTTTCTGGCCCTTCTGTCACTCCCTTCCGCCTTCCAAGCTGCAGAATTGCTCCTTCATGAGCTCTTTCGCCACTACGGCCTTCCCGAGGATATAGTCACCGATTGTGGTCCTCAATTTACCTCTGCTGTCTGGGAGGCCTTCGTAAGGAAACTGGGAGCATCTATCAGCTTAACCTCTGGTTATCACCCTGAATCTAATGGCCAATGCGAGAGAACCAACCAGGAACTCTGCAGGTTCTTGAGAACTTTCTGCCAGGGGAACCAACATGACTGGGCCACGTATCTTCCCTGGGCCGAAATAGCCCAGAATTCCCTAGTCAGCAGTGCTATGGGCATAACCCCATTTGAATGCTTCTTGGGTTTCGAACCTCCCTTTGCTCCTTGGGATCCTAACCTGTCCAATGCCCCAGCCGTTGACGAATGGTTCCGCTGGAGCGAGGAGATCTGGCTCTCATCGGCACATCACTCAAGCCAATGCTAGCTCCAATGCGACCTAGTTTGGCTCTCCACTCGCGACTTATGCCTCAGGGGCAGTCGCAAACTTAATACCCGATATGTTGGCCCTTTTCCTGTCAACCGTATCATCAATGAAGTCACTGTTACCCTCAAGCGTCCTCCTCAGCTCCGCACTTCACCTTCATTCCACACCTCACTCCTCAAGCCCTACTCTCCTGGCCCTCTAGACAATACTCCTCACCAACACCTTACACGCCAGACACCTCACGACACTCCTATTTACACCATATCCCGTATCCTAGACTCACATCGCACTCCACAGGGCTTAGAGTATCTCATCTCCTGGGAGGGCTTTGGTCCTGAAGACAACTCGTGGACTAAATGCTCTGACGTCCTCGACAAGTCCTCCAGCAATTCCATCTCACGCATCCCAATGCTCCCACCCCATGTTTATGTTTATCTCTTCTTGTGTATTTAGATTACTAACCTCACCTGTATCTTTCCCTGCTCATGTTTTCAAGACTAACCAGCGGTGTCCCGGTCCTCTCTCTCTCTCCCTCTCTTTTGCTACCTCTCACTCTCTCTTCTCTCTCTCTCATGCTTTCTCACCCGGGGTCACCTAGCCAGACCGCACCTCTTCACTTCCCCTCTGCTCTCTCTACGGAGCTCTTCCGCTCCGCTCCTACCTCTTCCTTCCCTGTCCGGCTCACTCCCTTTCCCCGGACAGCTTTACTTCTCCTTCCTCTCTCATTTCTGCTTGACCCCATTGCATTCCCGTTGTTGGCTGGTTTCTCCCCTGTGCTCTCTCCCCAGGCAGTGGTCTCCTGACGGCCACCTTCCCGTCCGTCGTCCTACCATCCATCCCGGCTCCTGGGACCTGCCCGGCACAGCACTCCCTCACCAGCCATCTCTCATTACACACTCAGTTTCACTTTGCCTGTATTCACCAGTCTCCATTAAAGCTGTGGATTATTGTCTCTGCATCTATGTCTCCGCCTGGTTGTTTGTATACTTCCTAACATCATGCTAGTGTTAATGAACTATTTCTGCTGTAAATACTTCCTCTTCCCATCTGAGGTAGTAAATGATTAATATCCAACTATTATTATCCACTTATTATTTTAGTAGTGTAATGTAATAATTACATTATTATGCAACATTAATCTGAATTAAAAAAAAAGGTTTACTATCAAATGACAAACAAATTTAGTGTAGTGTTGGGTGTGCACCCTGAAACAAAAGCAACTGAGAACTACTATTATATACAAACCACAAACAAAACCTTTTTTGCAAATATAACCCCAATTCCAGTGAAGTTGGGACATTGTGTTAAATATAAATAAAAACAGAATATGATGATTTCAACCCATATTCAATTAAATACACTAAAAAGACAAGATATTTAAAGTTCAAATGGATAAACTTTATTGTTTTTTTTTTGTTTGTTTTTTTTTGCAAATATTCACTCATTTTGAATTTAATGCCTGCAACATATTCCAAAACAGTTGCAGTTGGGGCAGGGACAACAAAAGACTGGGAAAGTTGAGGAATGCTAAAAAAAAACCTGTTTGTTACATTGCACAGGTGAACAGGTTAATTGGAAACAGGTGAGTGTCATGATTGGATATAGTCATGGTCTGGTGGTTAGGGTGTCTGCCCTGTGATTGGAAGGTCCCAGGTTCGATTCCCGTGACAGGACTTGGCTGAAGTGCCCTTGAGCAAGGAACCTAACCTCCATTGGCTCCCTGGGCGCTGTGACTAGGGCTGCCTACCGCTCCAGGTATGTGTGTTCACAGCCCCTAGTGTGTGTTCACTAGTGTGTCTCACTGCATGGATGGGTTAAATGCGAATGTTGCATTTCACTGTGTGCAAGCCCAAGTGACAAATATGTCTCACTTTGTCTTTGTCTTTGTCTAAAGGGAGCATCCACAAAATGCTCATTCACAAGCAAGTGAACAACTTTGTGAACAACTGCTTAAGCAAATAGTCTAACAGTTTGCATGTAGATTTCATCATCTACAGTCCATAATACCATCAAAAGATTCAGAGAATGTGGAGAAATCTCTGCAGATAAGCAGCAAGGCCGAAAACCAACATTGAATGCCAATGACCTTCGATTCCTCAGAGGGTACTGCATTAAAAACAACATCATTCTGTAATGGGCACAGGAACACTTCAGAAAATCTGTGTCAGTGAACATGGTTTGTCACTCCATCTACAAGTGCAAAACTATGCATTAAAACCATGCAAAGCAAAAGCCATATATCATCAACACCCAGAAACTCTGCTGGCTTCTCTGGGCCCAAGCTCATCTGAGATGAACTGATGCAAAGTGGAAAAGTGTCCTGTGGTCTGATGAGTCAACATTTCAAATTGTTTTTGGAAATCATGGACGTCATGTCTTCTGGGTCAAAGAGGAAAAGGACTGCCTGGATTGGTCAGCACAAAGTTCAAAAGCCAGCATCTGGTATGGGGTGTGTTAGTGCCCATGGCATGGGCAACTTGCACATCTGTGAAGGAACCATTATTGCTGAAAGGTACATATAGGTTTTGGAACAACATATGCTGACATCCAAGCAATGTCTTTTTCAGGGACATCCCTGCTTATTTCAGCAAGACAATGACAAGCCAGCTTTCCTCACCAGTCTGTCGAGTCACCCGGTGCCCCTCTTCTTAATAGTACTTAATAATACAACAACAACTACTGCACAGAAGAGGACACTGGTTACCACAGACTGATAGAACATCTGCAGGAGTTTCTGGCAGAGCCTGAAAGACCCAAGCCTCCTCAGGATGTAGAGCCTGCTCTGTCCTTTCCTGTAGAGGGTGTCAGTATTCACTGACCAGTCCAGCTTATTGTCCAGATGGACTCTGAGATATTTATAGGTCCTTACCACCTCCACATCAACCCCCTCTAAAGAGATCGTCTGCAGAGAAGGCCTGGATCTTCTGAAGTCCACTAGCATCTCCTTTTTTTTTAACCTTGTTCAGCTGCAGGTGGTTGGATTTTCACCACAACATGAAGTCCTCTATCAGGTTCCTGTACTCTTCCTCCTGTCCATCACGTACACACCCCACAATTGCAGTGTCGTCTGAGAAGTTCTGCATGTGGCATGACTCAGAGTTGTATTTGATGTCAGATGTGTACAGGGTGAAACTGGAGAGATCACAGTCCCCTGTAGTGTTCCTGTGCTGTTGATCAATGTGTCTGAGATACAGTCTCTGAATCTGACATGTTGTGGTCTCCCAGTTAGGTAGTCGGTAATCCAGGTGACCAGTTGTGTGTCCACCTCTGTCTCCATCAGTATGGATAGTGTTGAAGGCACTGAAGAAGTAAAAAAAAACATGACCCTCACAGCGCCTCTCCCCTTGTCCATATGAGAGTGAGCTCTGTGCAGAAGATAGAGGATGACTTTCTCCACTCACACCTTCTCCCAGTATGCGAACTGCAGGGGGTCCTCGGCATGCTGGACCTGGGCTCTTAGGAGGTTCAGCAGGTCCATGGTCTTCATCATGTCAATGCCTGTAGTCATTCAGCTCCTTTGGGTGTCCCTTCTTGGGAACTGGAATGACACAGGATGTCTTCCACATGATAGGAACCTTCCCAAAATGCAGGCTCAGGTTGAAGATGTGGTGGAGGGGTCCCCCCAGTTGGTCGGCGCATGCCTTGAGCATTCTAGTGCACAACTTGTCTGGGCCTGCTGCTTTCCTGAGGCTCTCTCCTGTCTTGGTCTGCATAGAAGGTGGGAGGGCTGTGGGAGTGGATGTTTATTCCAGCTGATTGTGATGATGGTGGAGGTAAGGGTAATGGCTAATCATCTGGGGGTGCTGAAGGAGTTGAGGTGATAACTGCTACAGGAGGACAGAAAGAGGGTGCAGCAGTAGCAGAACAGTTAAACCTGTTAGAAAATTTGTTAAACTGGTTTGCTCTTTCCACAACCCCATCTGCTGAGCTGCCATTGTTCTTTTTGCAGCCTGTGATGGGTTTTCATCACATCCCAGACCTCATACATGCTATTTTCCTGCAGCCTCTGCTCTACTTTCCTCTTGTAGGACTTCTTGGCCTCTGTAAATCAAACCTTGATTTCCCTCTGTACACGCTTAAGCTCTGTCCTTTCTCTGTCTCTGAACGCCTTCTTCTTTTGGTTGAGGAGGTCCTTGACATCGCTGGTAATCCAGGGCTTGTTGTTCGGAAAGCTGCATACAGTTTTTGTGGCAACTTCCATGCACAAGTTCAAGTAGTCCATTATGCAGTGTATGACACACTCAATGTCCTCTACATGGGTCCAGCTGCAATCTCCAGTCAGATGTCCCAAAGCAGTCCTTAAGGGCTTCTTCTTCATCAGGAGACCAGGCTCTGAATGAATGTGTTGTGACAGGCTGTCTCAGTACCACTGGTTTGTACTGAGGCTGAAGGAGAACCAGATTATGGTCTGCTTTTCCCAACGGTGGTAGTGGGGTTGCCCTGTATACATCCTTCACATTTGTATACAAGAGAAGTAATTTAGAACTAAGTACTTATTTGAGACTGACCTTACATTAGCCAAGGCCATAGGTTCAGTAGTTTGACACCTCTTCTCCTGTTAGCAGGAGCTCTCGGGTTCACAGGGTGATTGTGAGGCTCCGATGTTAGAACTGGGTAAACAGGTACCAGATGCACATAGTTTTGTATGCAAAGGAAACCATGCATCCTTACTCTTACAATGGCTCAGTTTTTGTGCTTTCTCTGGCGCTTTCTTCTCTGCATATTGCAGCAGAACAAGCAATGGATACACTTTAAAATTGCTGTGGAAAACCACGGATAAAAAAAAAACAGTTTCCACTGGTTTTATGGACATATATGTCCATGGCAGATCTTATGGTGAATACAGTTTCACAGTCATATTGAAATTGGATCACTTATACTGTAGGAAGTTGGTGGTAAAGGAAGGACACAAACATAAACAGACACAGAACAGGTAGTAGCAAGGTGAGTAAAAACTAACACCATTACAACAAACATACTGACACCATCTTGGTCTATATGACTGGAAACAGATTATATATCCAGAATACTATTATTAACTCCCTGAATACTTCTATTTAATACATTTGACTTAGACTTAAAGACACTTAGTTATTAAGAAAACATGATCAAACGCATAGATACAGCACTGCTAATTTTACACATGACCACTAAATCAGAACAGAAGATTTATGAGAGAGTACACATCAGGTACTACATCCCTAAATATAACAGATTAAATGTTTATATAAGAAAAAGAAAAAACAGTGTACTAGTACAGGAAAGGCAAGTTAATATATAGTAACAAAACAATTATGCTTGACAGATTATTATTTTCTGATAAGACTAAATCTACTCTGATTATTTAGTGGTTATTACATATTGTTAAAACATTCTACACATTTCCTAATTAAACAATGAATTGAGTACAACAATGGAAATGACATATTGACATTTAATGAATCATTTAATGAATATTTAACATAATGACATAATTTCAAATCATGCCCTTGTAATTTTTGAGAGACAATGCTTCCTGGTCCTAGAGTTAATCACTGTGGAATTTTGCTGGATTATATCAAATATAGTGGGCATCATGATAGGATAAATTTATACTATCAGATTTGCATGTGGTGGTCTGCAGCATGGTGTTATTTTTTTTAATGATGTTGATATCTAGTACTTTTTTAGAAAAAAGTTCTACGTTCTCTACCATCAGGCTCTTTATCTTTAGGGAGATCTATGATCCCTTGAGTTGAACAGATACCTATTCACAAGCCCAATACGGTGTTAGGGAAAGCTGTAAAGAAAAGAGCCCACCTTAGTGAGGTGAAAGTCATTGAGCTGTACTGATGTACTGCAGATTCCTGTATATGATTGTGTATATGATGACTGGATGAAGGGCCCCTTCCAGCCAATAAAAGCCATTTTTTTTGGACCATTCTCTGTAAACACTAGTGATGTTATGAAAGTCCTAGTAAATCAACATTTTCAGAAATACTCAGACCAGTTCATCTAGTGCCAATGACCATGCTGTGGTCAAAACCACAAGTTGTTTTGACTGTCTACATGCGTAAATGCAATAAGATGTTGCCATGCGATACCTAATTAAGTGCTTGTTGAGTGTAGTAAAAAGACTGCCCAGTAACCAGTAAATGTATAAATGTTTTAACATGAATTCTATTTTGTTGATGTTTACCAAATTTTCACTGAAGTAGAATTGACTAATGGAGTGTAAAACTATTCCTGGCAATTATAATCCTAGAGAAAAAAACACAAATTATTATACTCTTTCACAAAGAAGGTTGAGAAAATATACATTATTTTCAGAGTGCAATCAGGGACTCTGGCAAGAATAGGTATGACAGTATAACTAAATGAGAGAACCATAAGGTTTTGCAGACATAAAGGAGCCCTAGGATATAAAGCGGCCAGCCATGCCACCATCAACAAACCTGAGTGAACATGTGAGAGTGGAGGAGGTGACAGCATACAAACATCCAAACATCCAATCATACTGTACCTAAGAAGAAACATTATTGACAAAAGGCTTGACTAAACAAATAGGTTTTCAGCCAAAATGTAAACGCAGAGACTGTGACTGAGCCCTGACCACTAATTGGAAGGCTATTCCATAACTGTGAGGCATTGTGTAAGGGAGTACTACAAAAGGTTTTTTGGAAGCAAATGCAGAGTTTATTTCAGATGTAATAAATGAAACAATAAGACAGCACAGAGCGGGAGCAAAAGAAAAGCAAAACAGCGGAGCACATAACGTGGCGTAGGAGAGTCCGTCTGAGCTCCTAAACCGAAATAGTTCAGCTCTGTAGTAAAATTGAAACTGTAATAAGTAATACTATTGACATGTTTGGTATCATTTTAATCTGTGTTTCATGGCAACCAGTGTAGAATCATCATAAATATTCATACATAGCATACATGTATGGAAAATATCATTTTCAGTTTAGTGTACATAAAATAGCAGACATTTATGTGTGATTTCTGGTTGGGTGGTTCCTGGTTCCCACAGAACCTGATTAACATACAAATAAACCACCCGACTGGGGGTCCACCCTGTCGTAAATACCCATCTGATAACCTCCCTATCTTAGTCCTTACGTAACAAAGAAACTCGATAATCTTCTGACGTTAGTATAGCTTTGATCCTTACAGAACAAAAACACGCGAGAGTATAAAAAGGTATGTACAGGTCCTTCTCAATAAATTAGCATATTGTGATAAAGTTAATTATTTTCCATAATGTAATGATAAAAATTAAAATTTCATATATTTTAGATTCATTGCACACCAACTGAAATATTTCAGGTCTTTTATTGTTTTAATACTGATGATTTTGACATACAGCTCATGATTTTGGCATACATCTCACAAAATTAGCATATTATGAAAAGGTTCTCTAAACGAGCTATTAACCTAATCATCTGAATCAATGAATTAAC
>JANCOA010167429.1:0-11059 GCA_024363135.1 Leptodoras oyakawai | reverse complement strand
CTTTTTTTGTAAAAAAAAAAAAGAAAAAAAAAAAAAGAAAAAAAGTATTTAGTCAGTCACCAATTGTGCAAGTTCTCCCACTTAAAAATATGTCAGGACCACCATAGATCAAGTACTATTTGAGTGGTGGATTATTCTCAGCACTGCAGTGACACTGTGATGTGGTGATGGTGTGTTATTGTGTGTTGTACTAGTGTGAGTGGATCAGAAACTTTTTTTTTCAAAAGAAAATTTAAAAAGAGATTATTAAATATGAATATAAGAAATCTTATTATTTCCTGTTGATCTTAATTACTTGTCTTGCCTGATACAGGTATTAGAGAAAGAACATATAATTCATACAATATGGCACCTCATTATAAATATATTTATAGAGTACATTTTTGTTGGTAGTGTATTCAACATATGGTTAAAATACCCTCAAGATTACACATTAGTACAATTTTAGGGTTTTCTAGAGAAAGTGAATTTAACACAGTAGACACAAAAGCATCTGTTAATACAGTAAAACAATAGCAACACTGTTCTTTTTTAGCAACTTTGACACTCACTTTGGTCACTTAATACTGCCTGCTGGTTCACACATTCTATAAAAATTATGCCTGCAATACATCTTAAATCCTAGTTCATACTTTCTCCATATACAGATATTAGACAACCTTCATTAAAATATGAATTGTTCTACAACATTTCTTTTAATTGATCATTACATTGATTGTTGTAGTTACTTGACATTGTTATTAAAAAGTGTTCTATTTAAGTAAATTAAGTAAAAGTAAAATGTTTACTCACTCAAACAGACCTCTGATAGATCCAAGAATCCGAGGAGAAGTAACTGAAGCTGACCTGAGGCCAACAACAATTGTTGAGTAAAAAAAGAACAGATAAAAAATAAATAATAACGGCCAGGGCTAACTAAAAAGTAATAATGCTTATTACACTTAGTGAACTAGTAATAAAATTACTGACTTTGGTAATTTCACATTCTCCACACAAAAATGAGCTAATCCTGGGAAAAAGCAATAAACACTAAAGTGGTACAACATATAAAGAATAACACATGATGGGACCCGCTGTTACATGAAAATAATCCATTCCAGGATGGGGTGACCCTGTCAAGGCCATGGCCACCAGAGGGCGCCAGAAACACCCTGTGGGAGGACTACAAGCCCGGACTATATACACTTCTCAGCATGGATTAATGATTGTCTTATGTACTCCACGCCAGTTGTAACAACGAATATCTCGCCTGATTTTCCCAGTTAAGTATCCTTGTTTGTTTTTCTCACTTTCAGTTTCCAGAGCATGGTGTATTCCAGCCCTATCCCTGCCACAAGTTTTTGGATCTTCTGAGCTTTTGGACTGTGCTTTTGGTTATCGTTTGCTCCCTGCTTCCCGCCATAGTGTCCACGCTCTGTGCCTTTTGTTTTTGGACTGCTCTTTCATTGTTTTGTATGAACCTGCATTATACTAACAGTCTGGTCTTGACTCCAGCCTTTGTGGGGATCATTACAGACACAGCTCCACACAAAGTGGATCATTTTTTTTTATAACTTCACATCATGAAGTTGTGTTAATCCCACGCTGATACCACGGTGATTTGCCAACAATAACAATTTATGCTTACAATTAATTTTATGTAACAACATAAGTTAGCTACTATTAGCACAGAAAAATAGGAAATCACAAAGTTATCTGTCTTGAAGGTTCCCATAGAGGAAAGCTTAGAAATCCTAACAACCCAAAAAATGTTAAATAAATATCTACTCACAGAAAACGACACATATCAACAATAATATATTTTTGTTGGACAAGAAAGATACCATATTAGAACAAGCACATTAATATAAACCTATTTCTTACAGCCTATTTTCAGAGCTGTGCTCTTAAAGACCTCAGGAATTCAACAGTGCTGTTGTGTAAGGCATAATATTAATAAAGTATACTATGAATAATAGTGTCAATAGTTTCAACCTCGTAAACTCTATATTTAGATTATTACAATCCACAGGTTCTGTTATTTCTCTCATTCATTTCACAAGATTAAGGATTATGATTCTGATGATGCTTCATTTGTGTTTTGCTGATGTTTCTACTGTTGAAATGTTATTACTGTAAAATTATAATTAGTGGTGGTACCTGAAAGCACGTAAATGGTTCTTTTCCAAATCCTCTCCACTTTTGTTCCTGCTTAATAACGGTGATGATGGTAATGATACACTTTGGGGTAATCTGGAAAAAAAAATTATAGAATTTTTCAATTAATTTATTTTTTCTTTAGATGTGAGACAAATTCTCTCTGACTGTAAAGTGTAGCAAACATTGTCATGCAGTATAATACTTTACTACAGTACTCCAATAAATCATACCTAGTCTGTTTTTTTCAAAACTATGAACACTCAGATAAAAAATAAATGAATCCAACTACTTTTTATTGGGTTTAACATTTTAAAACATGCTAAATATGCATAAGACATATAACATATGGAAGACAGTATATTTAACAGAAGGAATCTCCTAATTATCATACTCTCCCATTCCCTGCCCTTTCTACCTCCCACCCACCCTTGTTATTATACCCAAAGGCCTCTTACAATCTTAGCCCCTAAATCCTGTTCCCCAGGACTCCCCAAGGGAAGAATTTTGATTGCAAAAATATTATGATTATGAACAATCACACCTCTTATAAGCGAATCTGAACAGATTCTGAGAGCAAATTACCTCAGGCATTATGCCCTACCCCGTGATCTCACCTCTACGAAGATGAGATTGTGAAATTGACACCATAGCATTTTTAAGAATGAAGCTGCGTGAGCCACAGAAAGAATAGAGGAAGAGGAAAGGATAGAAAAGAATCCCTACAAAATAACCTTGGGCGAAAGCCCTACCCCGTAACTTCTCTACAAAAAAGAGACAAAATACCTCACACCGTAGCCTTATGTACAAGGAAAATGGTCAAAGGTACAACAAGATACATCGCTCAAGGATCCATTTAAATAGGCCAGGAAACCGGTAACTCTCGTTGTCCGAAATTGCCTTTGGTTCTGCTGGGAATTGGAGTTTTCCTCTGGGAGGAGAACTATGCTGCTGCAGACCCTAGCATCAGACCATGGCACAGTGGGGCTCTTAACAGATACCAAGCTGATAGGTATCGTTATTTACCCTGGTTAATGCTGGAACCAGAGTAAAAGGTTTTATAAAATTCTGCTGTGAAGCCATCTGGTCCTGGGTATTTTCCATTCTGTAGTGAGATATTGGCCTCTTGAACGTCCAGAGATAGCCAGAAAAAAGAAAAAGAGAGACTACTAACTGAACATCAAAAATGGCTAAACCTAATCTCCAAAAAGACTGTGATAAAGCAACAGCCTCTTGAAATGCACATGAATGAGAAGCAAGGGAAGCCAAAACAATTCTACCCATTCATACAGCTGAAAGACACGTAACATGTGAAAGACATGTGGCTATTTGCTGCAGAAATTAATTGCCACATGACCATAGTGGCAGCTCAGATGACTCAAAAGATAAGGAACTGTCCAAAGGCACCTGGGACAAAGGACAGCAGTGCACAGGCCAAATCAACCTCCATTACAAGGTCTAACTTTTCACAGGCTTCAGGCTTGCTTCTGTAGTAATCAAATACCATCAAACTAAAGTAAATGTTCAAAGTGAAAAGGAGTTTATGGAGGACTGCCAGAGATGCTCTGTAGTACAACAAAATTGTAATTGAACATGAAAAATGTTAGTGCAGGAACCACACCTAAACAAAAGAAATGGACAGCCTAAACAATGGACGTTGTTATTACTGCCAAAAGCCAGGATTAAGGAATGCCAAAAAAGGCTCTTAACTCTTATAAATGCTATAGCTATAGCTCCCCTCTCTGCAGCACTTGTTAGTGGCAGTCCATCCAAATGGCAATGGACTCTATAAACTCTAAAAACAAACTATTTTGATAGTGACTTCTTATTGGATACTGGAGCGGAATTGACTGACTGTCATACCCACAACATTTGCTTGGGAAATGACATGTTCCTCAAGGCAAGAACATACAGTACTGTGCAAAGGTTTTAGGCAGTTGTGAAAAAGTGCAGTAAACTAAGAATGCTTTCAAACATACAAATAATAACGTTTTATTTTTATCAATTTACAAAATGCAGAGTAAGTGAACAAAAGAAAAATCTAAATCAGATTCGTTTCATGTCACAGGACATACACCATGGCAAGACTGAGCACAGCAACAAGACACAACGTAGTTATACTGCATCAGCAAGGGCTCTCCCAGACAAAGTTTCCAAAGCAGACTGGGGTTTCATGATGTACTGTATAAGCTCTTTTGAAGAAGCACAAAGAAATGGACAACAGTGTGGATCTTAGACGCAGTGGTCAGCCAAGGAAACTTAATGCAGCAGATGACAAACACATAAAGATTATTGCCCTTCAAAATCAGAAGATGTCCAGCAGTGCCATCAGCTCAGAACTGGCAGAAACCAGTGGGACCCAGGTACACCCATCTACTGGCCCGGAGAAGTCTGTTCCAGAAATGGTCTTCATGGAAGAGTTCAGCCAAAAAACCATACCTCTGAAATGGATAAAAGGCCAAGTGACTCAACTATGCATGAAAACATAGGAACTGGGGTGCAGAAAAATGGCAGCAGGTGCTTTGGACTGATGAGTCAAAATTAACTGAAAGTGAAATATTTGGCTGTAGCAGAAGGCAATTGTCCACCGAATGCATAGACAAATGCATAGACAAGCTGACACCTCTGGTGGATAACCCTGCAACCATCTTTAACAGCTGTCATGAACACGGCCTATTATTGCTTTTGGTCAGTGACTCTAGCACTGTTGCTAGGCAGCAATATCAATGGGTACATTTTCCATGTGAAATCATGAAGCATGTGGATGATGTACGGATTGATTCAGAGACTGAACGAAACAGGAGATGGATGATGTAGCATGTTCTCAGAATGCATTTGATATATCCAGTCATGCAACATGTGAAATCATTAATCATGTGGATGATGTACTGTGTATTGCTTCAGAGAGCGAATAACACAGGAGAAGGATGTTAAAGCCCTGCTAGATATTTTGTGCTCCAAGGGCTACAAATCCAGCTTGGGAAATGCCCAAATACATACACAAAAGGTATAACAAATCCAAAAGCACTACCCTAGAAGATGCTGCTGCTAAATAAGTTATAAATTAGGGGGCACTCATAATTTGATCATGCACTGTTGCTCCACTCCCCTGCATTGTTCCAGTGATGAGGCAATTCAGCAGGATTTCACAAAATCAAACATCTGGGCACTGTGAAGGCTAAAATGCAACTGAAACGGATCCTTTATCTTAGATCCCAGTCTAACTGACCTTGAACTACCATCTACTATACATAAGTTCTACTGAACATGGGTATTTCATTCTCAGTACTTTCCGGACAGGCCTCGTAAACCAAGGTGTAATTCAATGCAACTGTGCATCATCATAAAATTATATTCTTTTATTTTACATTGTAAGCAGAGATGTCTACTCAGAATAAGGCTGTGTACATGAGTAAAATCAACATTTTGTATATCTCTCTCTCTTTTCCTTTTTATCACTAGTCCATATACTGTATTTTCATACAATTATTTATTTATTTTTGTGATCGTATTATTTATGGTCAAAGGGGATAATGTAAGAAACTGAGGTAACATCTGCAGGGAAATGGTAATATCTGACCAGAAATGGAAGAACCTCACACCTCAGGCACCATATTATCATAGTTACAAAGAAAGCCTCACACTGCAGGCCCTACATTATAGATGGAGCCAAGTGAGTGCGGCAGGATACAGCTGGGACTGGGCAAATCTCCACACACAACAGGGGCCTTCAGCACCAAGATCCTGATTTGCATTGGGAGCACAGGTCCAACATTGAAAACCTATTGTCTGTTGCTTCATACCCAATCTGGGTAGCAGTTCTCTGTGTTAAGTTTTGCAGGCAACCATTCTGTGGAATTCCATCTCCAGCTAATAAATCTTTTCCAAGCACACTTTTGGTCAGGCCCATTTATTCTTAAAATCAGAATAAAATCCATCACCTTCAAGGCTGATTCAGGCTTTTTATCAGTTTTATTCAAGTACTTGATTTACAAACCCCATTTCCAGAAAGGTTTTGGAAAAGTCCAAAAACACTTTCTGAAAATGCAATAAAAACAAAAAGTTTTTTTGCATTTATTTAACTGAGAAAAGTACAAAGAAAATTTTTCAGTGTTTTCACTGACAAATCTAATTGTATTTGGTAAATATATACCTTTATATAAAAAAAATACAAAAGCGAAATAAGACTGAATAGGTTATACAAGTAGTACTGTTCTTAAAGATTCTACAATTAGCAGTTTCTCTGTTAGTTTAACTGGTATCAGGTGAGGTCATCAAAGGAGCATATCATTCTATCATGATGGTCATAGCCACAATGGGTTCAAGGATTCAAGGAGACTTTATTGTCATTCGCATCACATGTGGTACATGGGGTGGAACGAAATTAATGGAGCATTTTGTGGCTATCACTGTGAGGGCTATTGGCCGGTAGTCATTCAGACCTTTCACTGCAGAACTCTTGGGGACCGAGATGATGTCTTCAGTCTTCAGGCAGGTGGGAACAGCTGCCTGTATGAGGGAGTTATTGGAAATGTCCACCAGGACCTCGGAGATCTCATTGGCCCACTCCCTTAGCACCTGTCCGGGGATGTTGTCTGGACAAGCTGCTTTCTGAGGGTTGATCCTCATGAGGGTCCTCCTTACTTCAGCTGGAGTCACTCTGAGGGGTACTTCACCAAGTGGAGGGGTGAGTCCCATGCTGGGGGAGTGTTGGGTTCTCAAAGTGGGCATAGAACTTGTTGAGAGCCTCAGGCAGGGAGGGGTCTTTGGAGCATTGTGCATCTATGGTGTACTATGAAAATATCATTGTTACTTAACACAGTCCACTGCTGCAACAAGAAATACAACCTGAAACTGTGTTATACAAAGAAGAAGCCATATTAATCTTGTGCAGAAATACTGGCAAGTTCTGTGGTCCCAAAGTCATTTGAGATCTACTGAAAGACAATGGAAATGAGTCCATGTTTCAGCTTGTTTTGGGAGAAAAGGGATGCCGGTTTCTATGTGCCAAAGATGAAAAACCCCATAGATAAAAAAAAAACCCAGCATGGGTTGTACCTGTGGGTGCATCAGTGCCCCAGTGCCCATAGCATGAGTAATCTGCATATACATGAAGGTAGCACTGATGCAGAGGGTTATGTTTGTATTTTGGAGAGACAAATGCTGCCATCAAGACATCTTTTACCAGGAACTCCATGTCTATTTCAGCAGGATAATGCCAGGCCTCATTCTGTACAAGTTACAACAGTGTAGACAATTTACAACCGTATTCTTAGATAGTGTGTGCTTGACTGTCTTGCCAGCAGTCCAGATCTGTCACCTACTGAAAATGAATGGTGCATCATGAAGATGAGACTCAGACAGCGGTGACAACAGGACTGTTGGGCAGCTCAAACATTCCACTTGCAAAACAGCAACAATTAATATATTCCCATATAATGAAAAAGCCACATGATGAAAAAGCATATTTAAAAAAACGTTGATATGGCCCAGTAATAAACATACCTCTGTCCAAGCTTTTTTTGAGTCTGTTGCAGGAATACATTTCTAAATTTCATCATTGAAAAAAACAAAAAGTTTTCTTTGTCCTTTTTTCTGTTAAAGGTTCAAGTAAATTAACAAATAGTTTTTCGGTGTTTATTGCATTTTTAGAAAGTCTCCCAAAGATTTGTAATTCTAAGAATCCCAGATATGTTTGTGTCATATTTACTGATGCACTTTAAATTAAAGCTTTAAAGGTGATATTCAGCATGATAACTTACTTGTCTATGGTCATGTTCAGACTTTCACTTGTAGCCACTTCTAGTTCTTTATGAAGATCAGCTTGCCTGGCTCTAAAGAAGCAACAGAAAATTTTGGCAGCACTGCAGATGTTACAGAAAACATTGCACAGATTATCCGCTATAATTCATTTTTATTTTAGCACAATTCTGAAAGCTTTAAGATGTACTGTTCAAGCTGGCTGATGCAGTGTCTACAAATTCGTTGCGTTTGAAGGCAGTCGAGCAAATAATTTTGGCAATGTAGTGTATACACACACACACACACTATTTCAGAGACAATTCTGGTGTTCTTTGATATGGTATATACTTGCTAGGATATTCAGATATACCATTTTCTTTTGTTTCTCAAATAAAAGAGCATCCTATATACACACAGAATGCATTTGGAAAGTCTATAACAGCTTCAACTCTTCTGATAAGGCTTTCCACAAGGTTTAGGAGTGTGTATGGGAATTTTTGACTCATGGCTTTGTTTTTGGTATGATATGCATTGTCAGATGTCAGACCTTAGATAGACAGGGGTGTGTCATTCCAAATCATGTCCAATCTACTGCATTGTGCACAGGTGAACATGTAGAAACATCTCAAAGATGATCAAGAGAAGGCCCCCTAAGCTAAATTTCAAGGGTCACCTCCAATGGCCTGAATATTTATGTCCATGTGAAATTTTAGTTTTTCCTTTTAATAAATTTACAAAAATTGCTAAAATTCTGTTTTTACTTTCTCATTATGGGATATTGAGTGCAGAGTGATAAGGGAAACCTTGTTTTATTATTTTAATAACATAATGTGAAAAAGTGAGAGGGTCTGATGACCCTTTAAACCCTTTGTGGAAGGGTAACCTTTCACAAGCTTCTCAAAATTTTACAGAAAATCTTGCTCATTCCTCCTGTGACAACTTGTGTAACTCTGAGCTTCCTCATTCATGCTTTTTCACTTAATTCACTTTGTTCTCTTTAAGCCATTTTATAGCAACTCTGTAGGTATGCTTAGGATCATTTTCCTGCTAGAAGACCCAGTTGATTTTTTAAGCATTTTATTGTATTATTTTGAGACAATCCTTCTTCCTCATGATATCATTTATTTATGGAAATGTGCCAGTCCCTTTCTCATGGCAATGGTGGCTGTACAGAATGTGGTATCTGACACTGCCAACACCTTCACCAGTTCCTGCTGTTGTTTTAGGGTTCAGTTGAACAGTCCAACTTAACTTGCCAAAAGAAAAGTATGGTAACATGAAACATGCAGAGAAACTGAGATTGAATTTTTAGCCTAAGTGTATATAAACGTCTGGCCTCAATTGCATCTACTCACTCACTCACCTCAGTCTCCTCTCGTTCCGGCGGTTCATGCGAGCAGCAGCCTGTTCTTTCCAGCGAATCATGTCCTCCAGGACATCTGAGCCACGGAGGTTCTCCTTCCTGTAAACTTCTTCCAAGTGCTGATAGCTCTCATGCAGAGTGTCGTACTTACTCTTCAGAAGTAAGTTATTATCAGTCATCTTCTTCACATCAGACTTCAGTCTGCCTTTCTTTAATTCCACAGCCATGAGGCCATTCTGAGTATCATGCAACCTAATACGAAAGAATAATGTACATATTTCTATTGTAACAGACACAAATCTTTACTCTTGCATCATTTTATGTTGTACCTATGTTTGTGGCTAATATATACAATGCTAAATGCAAAGTAGAAATAAGCAATGATAATAAATGTAAACTTTTAAAACAAAAGAATAGAAACAAATGAACAGATAATGAGAGCAGGTGCGATGGGGACATATGCTGATGCATGCAGAGTAAGAAGTGCTAGGGGTCTGCTTTATAGGTAAAAGCGTATCAGTATATACAGACACAGTAGAGTGCATTTATGAGTAGACTTTATTAGCAGATGCAGTCCCAATACCAGGATTACATTTCATGTAGACCTCCTCATCAGAGTCAGAGACCACTGAGGCCACATAAGGATACATGTGGACCAAGCAGTCCTCATCATCTGAGGAGACATCATATATGGACGCTATATGGTACTGAGATACAGACATGGTAATAGGCAAAAGGAAACTAGTAAGAAACAAAAAACCTAGCAGCTTAGGTACTGCATGAAACACACGGAAATCTGTGGACAGAATATGTGGGATAAACAGGCAGATCAGACAGAGAGTGTACACGTGCTGATACTCATAAACCCAAGAAGTAATACAAACGGACAACCCAGAATTTAAACACAAGAATATCAGAAATAGCAGGAATATCAGCAGGCACATACCCTTCATTGATTCCGAAGCAGAAGACAAACACAGGGGTTTAAAGACAAATGCAGAAATACAAATCAGGTGCAGTAATGAATAGGGGTGTAAGGATACATTGTGACAATATCAAGTGTGCTCTATTTATAATGCCATCTAATATATGTAGTACAGTGTTGTGCATGAACGTGTTCATATTTTATTAACTTTTACTGTCAAGTGAACGGCGATCATGTTTTATGACAGAATTACGGCACACCGCCTCCATAAACACATAAAAGCACTTATGTGGGAGAGAATGAGTGTGCATGCATGTGTGACACACAAACACATGCACACACACACAGGTATGCACACACAAATAATAATTTGTTTGTTTCCTAGCATTTGAAATCGGTTTGTTTCTTGCTGCCGATTATCCTGTTGCTGATTTCTTAAAACTCCTTAAACACATTAACAAGATACAAAAAGTAAAACATACTGCACATATGCATTATTGTTGTTCAAAACTGAAGTCCAGGGATTGCGATTAGCTTTTTCAAGCTCCCACTCTGAAACAACATGATCACATGTGCTGTTATAGTGGCATAGCTTTGGGGAGCCCTTGCAGCCTGCCCGTCAGTGGTTATCGCTGCACTGTCTGCCTCTTTCAAAGTTTGCATCATGTTTGCAGTTGTTTTGAAGCTGTTAGGCTGTAAATGAGGCTGAAGACTGTGGTGTATGAGGGCATGATGTGTTTTAGTGAGTGTAGAGCCCTCTGCTGTTCAAAAAATGCTATTACTTCAGTGTTGTGCAGTGTTGAACTAGTTCACTTTCAGTTAGTCAGTCAGTCATTATCTGTACCGCTTATTCCCAGTTACGGGGTCACGGGGGAGCCGGTGCCCAGCCGGCA
>JANCOA010166828.1:0-11062 GCA_024363135.1 Leptodoras oyakawai | reverse complement strand
AAAATTGGCCCTTAGTGTGTGAATGCGAGTGTGAATGTGTGTGTGTATGAGCCCTACGATGGATTAGAGCCCTGTCTTGGGTTGGTTCCTGCCCTTGCGCTCCCCCGTGACCCCGTAACTGGGAATAAGCGGTACAGAAAATGACTGACTGACTGACATTAATGAATGTAGTTTTATGTCCCACGAAGCAGTGCACTAACCTGCCAGCAGGTGTCGCTGTGAGCGAAAGGGTCTCACCCGCTACACCAACACAGAAGAAGAAGTGCGGCTGTTTTGCTGATTGATGAGCTGAGCTCTTCGACTCTACTGATCATCTATCAATATTTCTGATCGGGTTTTAGTCCCACAGTTCCATCTGATCCGGTGTGGATGGATTTGAGGTGTTAAAGGTAAGGGAACAGTGGCTCCATCCTAAATAGGGTTCTACTTCCGGTGTCTCTGTAGTGCATTATATAGAGAAATATCTGCAATCAGATGGTGTTCCACCAACCTAAAGTTCAATAAATAAACATCTTAGCACACATTGCAATAACAGAAGGGTGGCTGCTAACTTAAAATATCAATTCAGCTACTGTTCTGATGAAAAGTAAACATGGTGATATGTCTGATATGGTGAATATAAAGTGTCAGGATTTAATTTGGCTGTAGTAACTGAATATGAACTGAATATGTTAGTAGAGATTGGCACCAGGGAAGGGCAGGGCTTCACCTCCATGTGTTTAGCTGGAGAGGTCCTTGTGCACTGAAGTTATCAGTCAGAACCCTGTGATTGTCCTCTTGTTCCTCATCCAGGCCCACAATGGCAGCGTTAAAGCCAGAGGTGTATCATATGAACCGAACACAGGATAGCAGAGTTCCCTGAGACGCCCCAGTGGCCCATCCAGAGACACGGTCTTGGCATCCACATCTGTCAAAAGTCAAAGCCCATGCTTCTGACAGCACTTCCAGCTTATCCAAGGAGCATGCAGACGACGGGTTTCTTAAGCTTCCAACCAGCTCCTGGTAAGCAAATGGCAGAGCTGCTGATCTGAAGTCGTTTAGAGTTACTGTAACTGTAATATATTCATATTCAAATCTTTCATTCTTCCATGATCTCTTTGTGGGGATTGTTACACTTCATAGACTTCCGATAATCCCCTTCTGTCATCTTGTCTTTCATTAGTTCATTCTCTTACTTCAAAAAGAAGGTAAACTGTCCTGTTTTATATTCCTTACACGAAAAGTGACATTTTATTTTGATCAGTATAGTTTATAGAACATTTCATTTCCAGGTTGGGTAATTCACTATTACTATAACGGTGTAAATACCAGTCCTGTGTAGCACACACAACCACAGTCATGGAGAAGACTGCTGACTTGGCAGTTGTCCAGAAGATGATTATTGACACCAGTGCTGAAAAGGCTGGGCTGGTCTCAGAGCGCTGTGTCAAAGCATGTGAATGGAAAGTTGACTGGAATGAGGAAATGTGCACCAGCATCAGGGATGACTGCAGCCTTGAGACGATTGGTAGAACTTCACAAGGAGCTATAACGTCGGCATTAGCACTCCGAAACCAGGGACAGTGTCAGAAGTGTCTTACATGGGCTAACTAGATAAAGAACTGCACTGTTGCTTAGTGGTCCAAAGTCCTCTTTTCAGATGGAGGTGGAGGAGGAGTGCAGATGCACAGAATCCAAGGTGTTTGACCTTCAGTGTGAAGTTCCCACAGCTGGTGACGGTTTGAGGAGCCGTGTTCTCTGCTGGTGTTGGTGCATTGTTATATCAAGTTCAGAGTCAATCCTGGAGCGTCCATCTGCTGATAAGCTTTATGGAGAAGCGGATTTCCTTTTCTGCCCATAGTGCCGAAACTACAGCTAAGTGGTTTGTTGACCCTGGCATTACTGTGCATGCCCGATCAGCCAACTCCTAAAGCTTACCTAAAACCCGTAAAGAATCTATGTGCCTTTTTGAATTAAACTCTGATGATCTTCTAGAGATGCACTACTATATGTATCTATATGTATTTGGTTTCTATGCTTCACCTTATGAAATTAAGTAATACGGTTTGTCTCTTTCTGATCCAGATATGAGCCGTCCAGTCTTCCTCTGCTTTCTTCTTTACACATCCTAAACTTATCTCCACAAGAACATCAACCAGTCCGACTAGGATGAAGTCAGACGAGATTAAATGTGAGAACCCGGAGCCCACAGAGAGCCCTAGTATTCTGCAAAGTTCATCTTTCCAAGCCACCGGCTCTCACAGACGACCGGTAAAAGACATGAACCACTGCTCAGAGTGTGGGAAAATGTTCAGGCAGATGAGCAGCCTGAGAGAGCACCAGCGTATGCACACGGGAGAGAAGCCATACGTGTGCTCACACTGTGGGAAGCGCTTCGGTCAGAGGAGCACGCTAATAAAGCACCAGCGCATTCACACCGGAGAGAAGCCGTATCCGTGCGCGCAGTGCGGCACGAGTTTCAGTCAGAAGAGCCACCTGAAAAAGCACCAGCGCATTCACACCGGAGAGAAGCTGTACCAGTGCGCGCAGTGCGGCAAGCGCTTTATCGAGAGCGGTAACCTCATAAAGCACCAGCAGGTTCACACTGGGGAGAAGCCGTATCCCTGCGGGCAGTGCGGGAAGAATTTTACTAGGCTGAGTAATCTCCAGCGGCACCAGCGCATTCACAGGGGGGAGAAGCCGTACCCGTGTTCGCAGTGTGGCAAGACTTTTATTGAGAAGAGTAAGCTCATGAAGCACCAGCGCATTCACACTGGCGAGAAGCCGTATCAGTGCTTAAACTGTGGGAAGAGCTTTACAGAAAGGAGGACCCTCCAGCAGCACCTGCTCATTCACACCGGAGATAAACCGTATCCATGCTTAGAGTGCGGGAAGAGCTTTAGGGAGAAGACGGCGCTCCGAGTCCACCAGCACATCCACACGGGGCAGAAGCCCTATTACTGTCCACAGTGCGGCAAGGGCTTCACAACACACAGGAGCTTCCAGCAGCATGAGCGCGTCCACACCGGAGAGAAACCCTATCCCTGTTTACAGTGCGGCAAAAGTTTTAGTAACCAGAGTAATCTCCGAGAACACAAGCGCATTCACACGGGAGAGAAACCGTATCGCTGCTTGCAGTGCGGGAAGGGTTTTATCAGACGCAGTAATTTGCAGAGACACAAACACATTCCTGCTGCTGACATTCAGGACATGCTGCAGTTCTCAGCAGAGCGTGTACGCATTAATTCGGGTCCAACTGTTGAAGCACTTCCTAGAATTTCGTAGATTGCATACATCCGTATGCATCAGCCGTAACATTCTCAGCACTGCAGTCACCATGTGGTGGTGGTTTGTTAGTGTGTGTTGTACTGGTGTGACTGGATCAGACACAGCAGTGCTGCTGGATGAAGGATTAGAGGATGACTAACACAAACTGTGCAGCAAGAGACGAGCTACTGTCGCTGACTTTACATCTACAGAGTGGAGAAACATGGTGGATGTGTCTCATAGAGTGGACAGGAAGTGAACACAGAAGTGTTTAAACACTCCAGCAGCACTGCTGTGTCTGATCCACTCACACCAGTACAACACACACTAACACACCACCACATCAGGGTCACTGCAGTGCTGAGAAAGTGAAAGTAAAAGGATGTCTGGGATTTGGCCCAGGGCCTACAAGCACTCTGTTAATCTAATCGCCCTTTTAAGGAGAACATGTGACTTTTTTTTTTCACTGTTGCTGGATAATAAAGTCCTCTCATTTTCAGACTGATTATAATGAATGTACACTTTTGTAAGAAAATGTTGCTTAAATCCAAACCAGGCAGCAAGTGCATGAAATTATTTATTGAACAAATCAGTTCCAACAGAAGAAGAAAAATGCATAATAAAATACCTCATACTCTTCCAGCTACTATATATTTTAATATAATAATAATAATAATAATAATAATACCTCCCCCTCTTTCTCTGTCTCTCTCTCTCTTTCACTCTCTCTGTGTCTCTCTTTCTCTCACTCACTCTTTCTCTTTCATTTTCTCTTATTAGTCTTCAGCACCTGTTCAGATGGTCATAATGAAGACATTTCCATGCTTCTTGTCCATTCTTTTCTCTCTTGTAACTCCGTGACTCTTACATCTTTTTAGATTTACAGAAATCCACAGTGATATTTAGTTTCATGTTTGATAATTGAATATACCGTATACGTAGTGCTTATAAATGCATGAACTGTTATACATTGTGTCTGGTCAGCACTTTCCTGTCCTCGTTAATGTTCTCATAACGGACAAAGGAGCTTCTAATAATAATGTTCTATCAATAATCATATTTGTAGTGCATGAAATAATGCCTAAGTGATTAGTGTTTAGATTCAGCAGGTCCGGCAGTAATCGTGCCCCGGTGTGGTACTGAAATCGACTGAATCTGGAAAGTCGAAAGTCTCTTAGGGATTTAGCAATTATTTTTTCATTTTTGAAAGGGGCGGGTCAGGCTGAACAGCATTTTTCCTTCAATAAATGAAAGTATTTAAAACCAGTGTTTTGTGTTTACTTGGGTTATCTTTGTCTAATATTAAAAGTAGTCTGATATGCAAAAATAAATAAGCTAGGAATGCGGTGAATACTTTTCCCCAGCTCCAGTACACTACAGTAGGCCACTGAAATAATAATAACTTCTCCAAATATTTTTCCCCAGATGCTGTATGCCATGATATGATGTGTGTGTGATATATTAAGATCCACCTGGGGTATTTTATGCACATTTGATTATTTGAAAGGATTCAAGATTCCTCTTGCTGTGTCTCTGAATGATTCGATATGCAACGAGAGACTTAAGTTATTGGATGAAGAAGAGGTAAAGGTGTTTCTTTTATCGTTAGTGTTATAGTGATTAGGAGCGCTAACGCGGTGCTCCAGCAGGTGTCGCTGTGAGCGAAAGGGTCTCGTTCTGCCACAGACAGAAGAAGAAGTGCGGCAGTTTTTCTGATTGATTAGCTGAGCTCTACGACTCTACTGATCATCTATCAATATTTCTGATCGGGTTTTAGTCCCACAGTTCCATCTGATCCGGCGTGGGTGGATTTGAGGTGTTTAAAAGCATTAAAGGTAAGTTAATTGACCTGACGTTGATTAGGAGGTTTATATTTACTGATTTTCTTTTTTTTAATTTGATTAAAATTTTGATTTTTTTTTTCTGCTCATGTCAAGAGGACTGGGCCATTGCCTGACAGTTCGTGGTTTTTATAATTCTTGGAGCTGTTACCAGATATACAGAAATCAGAACCTTTTTTAATAGATATTAGTTATCTAATAGCATTAGAAGTGGGCGTGGCTTATTTGATTAATACTGTTGATTGTGTCTGAAAATAGCTTGTTCAAATACACGCTTCATAGGAATTGGGTCCTTCAAATCTTAGTATAACCTGCAGGGATATCCTCTCAACCCATATACTGCTGTAAGTTTCGCTTACTTTTCATTTTCTGGTCCTGTTTTTGGATTTGTCACCGTAGTCCACGTCCACACTACGACAGTGAAAATGACGTTTTTCCACTTTGGTCTTTCAGCAACACAAACCACCTTTTCAGGGCCTGAAACCACAAATGTTTGAAACCAGGGTCCAGAGTGTAAGAATTTGTGGACTGGTGAATAACCACTGAGCCACCCAAAATGTTATATTGTTATATATTTATATATATAACAATATATAATATAATATATAACAATATAAAATATATGTTTGGGTGGTTTTATATATACAAAACCACCCAAACTAGCCAACTTGCTCCAAAACATTGTTGTGGCAGATACTCTTGAAATTGAGCAGACTTGCATCCTATGGGAATTACTGAAGGTGGGTTGGATGCTCAGCCCCTAATGTTATGATGGGCGTTATGTACAGGTGTGAGCACATTTTCCATGGTCTCCAGTGTCCCACCATGCAGTCCTGTGACTGTAACAGTCATCAAAATAAATGTACGCTTGTTCCTAAGGTGAGTCCGCTTTCTTCTAGTGTTGTGTCATATGTTATCATATTGCTGATGTGTTGCCACTTGTGTGACTTCCTTCTCCAAAACACTAGTCAGTTTCCAGACAGGAAAGCAATGTGGATGATTGATGATTGAAAAATTAAACCATGCTCATTTTTTTTCTGATCCAGATGTGAGCAGTGTCTGACCTTCCCTTGCTCTTTCGTCAGACATGTGTGAGTATCAGGAATCTGCCGAGAGCTCCAGTAGTCACCAAAAGGCACCTGGTACTTTTCACACCAACTCCTCAAACTCCAAAAAGAAACTTCACCAGTGCTCACACTGTGGGAAGAGTTTTAGTCAAAAGAGTACACTCAGACAACATCAGCGGATTCACACAGCAGACAATCCTTATTTTTGCTCGCTGTGTAGGAGGAACTTTTCCAGCCAGAGCGGTCTCCAGAGACACCGGTACGTCCACTCCGGGGAGAAGCCATATCAGTGTTTAGAGTGTGGGAAGAGTTTTATCGAGAGCGGCGATCTTATAAAACACCGGCGCGTTCACACCGGAGAGAAGCCGTATCCCTGCGCTGAGTGCGGGAAAAGTTTTACACAAAAAAGTAACCTTCATAAACACCTCCGCATTCACACCGGAGATAAACCGTATCCGTGCTCAGAGTGCGGGAAGCGCTTTAGTCAACGAACCGATCTCCGAGTACACCAGCGGATTCACACGGGGGAGAAACCGTATCACTGCTCCCAGTGCGGGAACCGGTTCATTAGCCGGAGTTGTCTCCTGCAACACCAGCGCGTTCACACTGGAGAAAAACCGTATCAGTGTTCACAATGCCAGAAGAGCTTCGGTGAGAGACGCAATCTCATCCAACACCTGCAAATTCACAAAGGAGACAAACCGTATCGGTGTTCACACTGCGGGATGGGTTTTAATAGACAGAGTAATCTGCAGCAACATCTGCGCGTTCACACGGGAGAGAAGCCGTATCGGTGTTTAGAGTGTGGGAAGAGGTTTAATCGAGAAGATGCCTTGCAGGAACACCAACACGTTCACACAGGACAGAAACCCTATTACTGTTCAGCATGTGGGAGGAGCTTTACTAGACATAGTAGTCTCCAGCAACATCAGCGCATTCACACCGGAGAGAAACCGTATCACTGCTCGGAGTGCGCCAAGAGCTTTACTACACACAAACACTTTAAGAAACACAAGCATGCTCTAAATCACACCATGCTGCAGTTCTTATCAGAAAGGGTGGGAATTGATTAGGTTCGTTCTAATTACTGGTCTTTGAATCACTTTCTGTCATAGGGTATTATTGTCATGCATGTAGAAGCTCACTTATTATTAAGCTCGCTTACTTATGCATGCATATATTGAAGGAAAGACATTGATTATATACCTATTCACTATTCTCACATCTTCAGAATTTTAAGACTGACTGGTTGAATATTTGGTGCATAACTTCAAATGGGTGTTGTTTAGTGAAAAGTAACGACTGTAAAAATGTATTTTGTTTTTTATGGATTGTTTTATATCTTTCAGAAACATCCAAAAAAAAAAGCTCAAAGCTGTATATTTCAAGGTGGCAATGTGTTCCAAATGTTCAAGTGGTTTAATGTGTTTTAGTAACCGTTCTAGTTAGTAAATGCTCTGTGCATTTCCCAGAGAACATCCAGACGATTGTAGAATTTGTCCCTCGAATTCTGTTTTTGAGATCATCCAGATTAGTCGCTAATGATGGCATGAAAACAGATTGTATCCCCGCAAGAAAAGAGCACGGGGTGTGACATCTGGGGACCCTGGAGTCTTGGAGTCCCGTTTGACAGGTTCACCATTGAGGCTAGAGGCTGTTTGTGTGCTGGGAGAGTAACATTGGAAACTCTATGTCCCACCCCTTAGGAGTAAATGTTTCTTTCGAGGAACAGGTAAGATTTTCATTCATGGTTGATTTCTGAACTGGAGTCCGTCTTTATGAAACCCTGTATTCAGATTTTCCATGTCAGAAGTTATTCAACAATTCAGGTCCAGCCGGAGCACTTTTTGTTGTAAAGTTAAAAAGCAGAAACCTAAGTGGCTTATCCTACTACTGGGTCCTGAAGTCTTTTACTCAATCCTCTTTCTGCCTTTATTGTCTGTTTCTTCTGTCCCAGGCTTCTTTCCTTGGTTCCTTCCTTCCTATTAGACCTTTTATATACTTATTACAAGAATTACCCATGCTATTTGATTTGATTTCTTCCTCTTTGCTGTCCACTTATTGTAGTTATAAATGCATTACGTAACTTTCCGTACCATGGATGGTCAAAACTCTCCTCATCTTTGAGGATTATGATCTGGAAAACTCTTAACACAATTCTTATCTGTACTGCGTGACATAATAGCGAACAAACATGACTCTGAGGCTTTTGTAGAATAGAATGGACCCTTTTCATGGTTCTGGGTTCCGGGTTCTGTGCAATGCATGTTGTCCTACTAACTAAAGTTGACACCAAAGGTAGACGTTGTGTATGCATGCATTTTGCCAAAATGAGATTACAGTTATAATCACAATAAACACTTTTACTTGAAGCACGCCTGTAAAACGGTGTTCCGTTGGTGTACCATGACTAACCCTAATCCTAACCCATGACTAAGTTGGTGTACCATGACTTTATTTTATTTCATTTTCTAAAAACACCCAGGCTGATCATCTTGTGTTACATGTCTAGTGGAAGACAGATCTCA
Source organism: Leptodoras oyakawai (assembly GCA_024363135.1). Classification (NCBI taxonomy): domain Eukaryota; kingdom Metazoa; phylum Chordata; class Actinopteri; order Siluriformes; family Doradidae; genus Leptodoras; species Leptodoras oyakawai. The sequence continues at coordinate 2,380 of JANCOA010166828.1, read as the reverse complement.
AGGGTTGGTGGTTTGCATAGAGTATTTGACTGTGTAATATTTACATTTATGACATTTTGCAGGCAGCCTTATCCATAGTGACTTACATTTATCTCATTTATACACCTGAGCAGGTGAGGGTTAAGGGCCTTGCTCAGGAGCCCAACAGGGGCAGCTTGGTGGTGCTGGGGCTTGAACCCCCAACCTTCTATTTAGTAACCCAACACCTTAATCACTGAGCCACCCCTGCCCTAATAGGTGTAACTGTTGTAAAAGAGCTCAGAAAAAGGTTAACACATGGTCATGTGTGTGTCTGTTATTAGTAGAATATTTGCTTATAACTGTTTTAAATCAGCTGTGTGTGCACATAAACAACACACTGTGAGCACCTCTTAACATCCCTTTGTTCCCTTTGGGGACCGCTTTAATGTCCACACTAATGTCAAGTTCAAACCCATGCCCTTGGACTCATGATAATCATAGTATTTCCTCAACTGTATATATACTTTTTTTTGCTACAAGTCTTGTCTTTGTAGTTCAGGTGAGTTTGGGACATCTCAACACATAATTCTGTGTAAATTCTATGTGTGTGTGTGTGTGTGTGTGTGTGTGTGAAAATTCCAGGAGATCAGCAGTTTCTGGCAGCAACAATCATGCCACAGTTAAAGTCCCAGATCTCACACCGTCTCTTCAGGCTAATGTTTGATCATTAACTGAAGCTCTTGACCTGCACCTGCATGATATCATGCATTGCGCTGCTGTAACATCACCTGCTGCTTTCCGGGTTTTTTAACGTCTATAAGTGAACTTTTAGTATTGTTGTCTCTTTATTAAGCGGTTTCTGAGAGTCCAGTGCTCCAGCAGGTGGCGCTGTGAGCGTTTGGGCGTTCAGACACATTCACGGAAACAGAAGAAGATTGCGGCAGTTTTGCTGATTGTCATTAAAATCTTTCTGACAGGGTTTTACTCCCACAGTTCCATCTGATCCGGTGTGGGTGGATTTCAGGAGGTTAACTGCGTTAAAAGCTCAAGGTAAGTTAAACCCGGAGAACAGTGGCTCAATCCTAAAGGGGTTCTGGTTTTTATGCTAGTGCGCAACGCAGGAGAGTCTTTTGCAATACGTTGCAGTTTCTGAACGTTACACCAATGAAACGTTACAGTGGTTACGAAACGTTACCGTGGCGATAAAGCGTTACCATGGTGATGAAAGTTACAGTGTTGAAATGTTACAGTGGTTATGAAACGTTAGTGTTGGAAAGTTACAGTGTTGATGAAATGTTACAGTAGCGATGAAACTTTACAGTGTTGATTAATCGGTACTGTGATGATGAAACGTTACATTGTTTATGAATCGTTTCCGTGGCAATGAAATGTTACAGTGTTGATTAATCGGAACTGTGATGATGAAACGTTACAGTGTTTATGAATCGTTTCCGTGGCAATGAAACGTTACAGTGTTTATGAATCGTTACCGTGGCAATGAAATGTTACAGTGTTGATTAATCGTTACCATGGCAATGAAACGCTACTGTCGCTATGAAACGTTACAGTGTTGATGAATCGTTACCATGGCAATGAAATGTTACAGTGTTGATTAATCGTTACCGTGGCTATGAAACGTTACTGTCGCTATAAAACGTTACAGTGTTGATGAATCGTTACCATGGCAATGAAATGTTACAGTGTTGATGAATCGTTACCATGGCAATGAAACGTTATTGTCGCTATGAAACGTTACAGTGTTGATGAATCGTTACCATGGCAATGAAACGTTACAGTGTTTATGAATCGTTACCGTGGCAATGAAATGTTACAGTGTTGATTAATCGTTACCGTGGCAATGAAACGTTACTGTCACTATGAAACGTTACAGTGTTGATGAATCGTTACCGTGGCAATGAAACGTTACAGTGTTGATGAATCGTTACCGTGGCAATGAAACGATACAATGTTTATGAATCGTTACCATGGCAATGAAACGTTACAGTGTTGATTAATTGTTACCGTGGCAATGAAACGTTACTGTCGCTATGAAACGTTACAGTGTTGATGAATCGTTACCGTGGCGATGAAACATAATCAAGCTTTTATTATTTTTATCGTGGCAGCACCCTATGGTGTGGGTCTAATAATAAAGTAGCTTAGTAAGTTTAGCTCGACAACATGGAGCCTAACATTCTTAAGAGCGTTTAGGCAATAAATTTGGTGTAATTACGGCAGAACGTTCCCTGGGCTCCAGGGTGTACATTTTTCGCATAAGGAAACTAACAAATGTTAGTAATGCACTTTTTATCTGGAATAAATTGTCAAGTTCAAATTGCTTATTGTGGGCGGCACGGTGGCGCAGTGGATAGCGCTGTCGCCTCACAGCAAGAAGGACCCGGGTTCGATCCCCGGGTGG
>JANCOA010166223.1:0-11068 GCA_024363135.1 Leptodoras oyakawai | reverse complement strand
GGCACCGGCTCCCCCGTGACCCCGTAACTGGGAATAAGCGGTATAGAAAATGACTGACTGACTGACTGACTGACTGGTGTCAAAACACGGGTAAACTGGACACAAGGCATGGGAAGAACAAATCAAACTAGAGTCAGGAGGGGAGCATAGAATCACGCACAGATGGGTGGGGCGCGTTGAAACGCAAGGCGGAACCTGCAAGGGAATAGGGTCCAAACAGAAAGAAATGCACACCAAAACATAACCTATAGCACAACCAAACTCACAACCAATAATTCCTGCCAGTTCCGGAACAAAGGGACCCATAAATACAAAAACAAAGGAAAAGGCGGGACAAAGGAAAACGGCAGAAATCTGCGTGATCACGTGGATTCCTAACTTACCGGAAATGGGCATGATCACACCAATTCCTAACATAACCCCCCCTCGAAAAGGTCATTAAGGGGACCCAAAAAGGGTCACCGACCAAATGACCTAAAAAGAAAAAATTAACAACAAACACCATGCCATGAAAACGAAACAACGAATAAACTTAAGCGTCCTGTCTGGTAAAATTCCTAGCTTGAAAGCATACTGAATAAGAACCACAGACAGACACAGAAGCAAAGACAATAAACATAACGCAGCCAAGGAAAAATGCACTTATACCACCCGAGGCTACAGAGTCTCCAAAACTTGGGGTGGAGAGGGACATGGGGTACCCTGAGCGCATATGCTGCTCCTTTGGGGTCAGGTCCACCAGCTCACCAGCTGGAGCACTCTCCGCTGTACCTCGGGCGTAGCAGCCCTCGGCAGCACTGTCCAGCCTTGCAATGTCCAAGAAAAAACCACTGGGGAAAAAAAAAAAAGATAGTTCCGCCGTCTCCATAGTGTCCTTTGGGGGAATTATTCTGTTAGGAAAGGCGGGTAAGGGTGTATGGTGAAATGAATGGACCGGAAAGGATAGAGACGCTGACGCAGAACTAAACAGAAACATTTAATAAACACTGAAGTCAAAACAAGGGTAAACTGGACACAAGGCATGGGAAGAACAAATCAAACTAGAGTCCGGAGGGGAAACCGAGAATCACGCACAGAGGCGTGGGGCGCATTGAGACGCGGGGCATGGGTGAGAAGAACGAGGGACGAGAAGAACGAGGGTCTCGCCATGAGACCCGGGGGAGGAGACGTCCGGGGATGCGTGAGATGCCAGCCGGAACTCGGGGGCACAGTGCTGAAGGTGGGGGGGCGACGAGACGAGACGCTGGAGTAATGACCAGGGTAAGTGGCTGTCGCGGAGATCCCGCTGCAGCATGGCAACGCAGTGCCAGCTGGTTCACGAGGTGGCACCTGCAAGGGAATAGGGTCCAAACAGAAAGAAACGCACACCAAAACATATCCTATAGCACAACCAATGGGCGTGATCGCACCGATTCCTAACAACATATAATCTAAAAATATCTTAAGCAGTCATTCATGGAATTCAAACTACATACATCGCTCCACATACCACGGGAGCATTAAATGAAGTGCTGGGCATTAACTGACTTAGCGTTTCTCTAACAATGCTACAAAAATTAAGCAGCACAAAGGGGCAAAGTGACTTGCTGATTGACCTTATTACAGCTAGACTTAATTCACAGGCTTTATGTGAAATGTTACTAAAATTAAGCCTAGTATGCTTTTAAATCCGTGTGTTGCTCCACTGCTACAGCTTTAAAGCTGAGACTAAAGAGACACAAATCTTTTGCTACTTGCCATGATGCTGTTTCAAGTCTGCCCTCCCCCATAAAGGCATAGTGACTTATTTAGCAAAAGGAGCAAGTGGTCCTTTACACTCCCCCCAAACATGTCATGATGAATGAATGTAATGAATCATGAATGATTTCTAGACTATAATGATTTGTCACTCCATAGAACACGTCTCCACTGCTCTAGAGTCCAGTGGTGGCATGCTTTACACCACTGCATCTGATACTTGGCATTGTGCTTGGTGAAGTAAGCTTGGATGTAGCTGCTCGACCATGGAAACCCATTCCATTAAGCTTTCTATACATTGTCTTTCTCAGTATGTGCTAACTAAGGTGTTGAATATGTCTACCATGAACATACCACTCAACTCTCACTCACTCTCAAGGAGAAGCACCAATTTCTGTATAGGCCTCTCATTAATTGAAGGTTTGTAGGGAAAATCTGTTTTTTTTGCTGGCCTCTTCTCACCTAACTGTACCTTCACTCGATGAACCAGGCCATCACTCTCTTTCACAGTTTCCACCACTCATCCCAGTTGCCACTGGTTTCTTGAGAGTGTATCTTCTTTGATAATAACTACACTGTATTGCCAAAAGTATTTGCTCACCTGCCTTCATACCCATATGAATTTGACATCCCATTCTTAATCCATAGGGATTAATATGATGTAGGTCCACCATTTGCTGCTATACCAGCTTCAACTCTTCTGGGAAGGCCTTCCACAAGGTTTAGGAGTGTGGTTATGGGAACTTTTGACCATTCTTCCCAAAGCGCATTTGACACTGATGTTGGATGAGAAGGCCTGGCTTGCATTCTCCTCTGGAATTTATCCCAAAGGTGTTCCAAAGGTCCCCACCGCCCCACTCAGGCCAGGGAGCCATCCGGCCTGCGAAGTCCCCCCACCGTCCCCCCACCAGTCTTCCTCTCCCCGTCCCTTCTCTCGCCTGTTGCCAGATGCGCTGAAATCACGCACCCGCTGCCACAGTGTTCTATTGGGTTGAAGTCAGGACTCTGTGCAGGCCAGTCAAATTCTTCCACACCAAACTCACTCATCCATGTCTTTATGGACCTTGCTTTGTGCATTGGTACTAAGTCACGTTGGAACAGGAAGGGGCCATCCCCAAAGACAGCAATTTGATGGGAGCATGAAATTTCTTGGTATGCTGAAGCATTAAGAGTTCCTTTCACTGGAACTAAGGGGCTGATCCCAACTCCTGAAAAACAACCCCACACCATAACCCCCCTCCTCCAAACTTTACACTTGGCACAATGCAGTCAGACAAGTATCATTCTCCTGGCAACCACCAAACCAAGACTTGTCCATCAGATTTCCAGATTGAAAAGCATGATTTAGCATGATCTAGAGTCCAGTGGTGGCATGCTTTACACCACTACATCTGAGACTTTGCATTGTGCTTGGTGAAGTAAGGCTTGGATGTAGCTGCTCGACCATGGAAACCCATTCCATGAAGCTTTCTACAAATTGTTCTGGAGCTAATCAGAAGGCCACATGAAGTTTGGAGGTCTGTAGCAATTGACTCTGCAAACAGTTGGTGACCTTTGCACACTATGCACCTCAACATCCACTAATTATTTTACATGGCCTACCACTTCATGGCTAAGTTGCTGGTCATTCCCAATCACTTCCACTTTGTTATAATACCACTGACAGTTGACTGTGAAATATTTAGTAGCAAGGAAATTTCATGACTAGACCTTTTGCACAGGTGGCCCATTCTTTCACAAATGTTTGTAGAAGCATTCTGCATGCCTAGGTGCTTGATTTTATACACCTGTGGCCAAGGAAGTAATTGGAACAATTGAATTCAATGATTTGGATGAGTGAGTAAATACTTTTGGAAATATAGTGTATGTCATTCACTTTGAGGTTATGCTGAGATATGTGCCACTTGTGTGTGGAAATGTTCAAGATATATTCTTTCTTCCCAAAAAAGACCAGTATGGCTAGCTTAAGGGGTGTGAGATACAAATTCACATAGCCTTTCAGCTAGGCAGGCTTCTAGAGCTTCCACATGCATTGTTTGAGCACTTCTCTGAACTAAAAATGGTCATAATGGAGTTGCCAAACAGCTCCTCTGAGGCTAATAAAGCACCTCAATGCATTGATGAATGCATTGGTTGGTAGATCATCTAGCATTTCAATGTATACAGCTTGGGTGGAATGACTTGAGAATCAAGCCATACCTTTTGTACTCTTTATGGGCCCTCTTGATGAGGAATGTCCCAAAGCAATCCATGCCACAGTACATGAATGGTGGTGAAGATTCAACACACTTCTTGGGAAGCTCAGCTGCAAGACTCCAATGAACTTTGTCTCTGTCATTTCTATATCTAAGATAGGAGCACGTTCTATCCCCTACATTACTGGCATCTGAGAAGTGGTGTAACTCAGTTCTGACAATGTTGCCTGTGTTATGATTGTGGTTACTGATAGACTCAGGTATGGAGGTGGCTGTCCCAGAGGAAGTGGGATCAGCGCCAAGATCTTAAAAAACAAAGAAAACTCAAAATGAAGAGATAATAAGGAATACACTGAAAATGGCAAAAACAATAAAAACTAATTTTTCTTCTTCCTTTTATTCTATCAACTTTATTAATCTCCTTCTTTAAGTTTATTTCCAACACCTCATGCAGGATTCAAGCCCTGTTCAGTGGCGTGGAAGGCATACACTTATACCACTAGGCTAATTTGGGCTTGTGCTTTAGGGTTGCTGAATAGGGGGGAAAAGGGTAATACCAAACGAAAAACAGAAGGGATCGCACAAGGCGATTGACAAAAGCATGTATTACTTAAGAAGGGGGGAACCAAAAACAGCAATGGCTGAACCAAAAAGTACTTAGCATGGAATTCTTCCATGTTCATAGATTTAAACAATTCTTTCTTTTTTTTCTCTCTTTTATCTCCTCAATGAGGACTTGATGCGTGAAGACCAGGCAAACCGCTCTCACAGCCTGTTTGAGAAATACTAAGCCTTAGTTAAACTATATTTTAGGCCTATACCTCTTACCAGTACCTTACCAGTTCACCCTGGTGCATGAACACATAGCACTAAATGGGTGCGACAGAATGCAGAGGGTGAGCCTCAGTTAAATAGGCTTCACCCAGGTGTTCCCTGTTGAGGATAATTACCCCTAAGCACCTTGGGAGTTGCAGTCCTCTGTCGCCCCCTAGGCCTACGAGTAGAGCGGCAGCCATTACTGGCTGACATTGGGTATAAGCTCCCCCTGGTGGCTGCAGGTGGAGTTGACCGACCCCTGACAGGCTGTGGGTGATAACATCTCAGTATTATGAGTTCTTTCAGCTTCTGCAAACCATTTAGCCAGTCATTCCACTGTGGGTGTATGTCCTCAGGAAGTATCTTTAGAATGAATGGTGCAATGAAGCCAAGAGGGTCATACAGAGAGGTGATAACAGACAGAATACCATGGTGAGTTGAAGGTTGGTCTTTCAAATTAAGATCAAAGCTGAAACTATCATGTTCTACTGACCACTGTATACCAAGTGCATGCCCTACTGGTGGGACACTGATTAATCAATCTTCAATATAGAAATTCTTCTCAATGAAGGCTGATGATGATGTTGCTGTGCAAAGTACTTAAAGCCACATCCTAGGGATGAAGTGGCCCCAAAGAGATGCACTGTCATCCTATATTCTTGCAGCTTTCTTTCTAAATCTCCTTTTTCCCACCACAGGAAGCATAGGTAGTTACATACTTTGGGAATGACAAAGAACTGATGGAACACCTTCTCGATATCACAGATCACAGCCACATCTTCCTTCCTCACGCAACAAAGAACTCCCAATATGGAATTAATCAGTCCAGGGTGAGTCAATAGAGTGTCGTTTAGAGAGATGCCACAGAATTTTGCTGAACAATCAAACACTACTTTGAGCTTGTCTGTTTTTTGTGGTGGTACACACCATGATGTGGAATATACCACACAATCTCTGCATTAGGTGTTGCAATGGCAGGCTCTGCCTCACCTTTGCTGATTTTTTTCTTCCATGAAGGCTTTTTAATGATCATGATACCACTTCAGCTTGTCAAGAAGGACTTCCAAAATTAATGTTGAATCACATTGAGAGTCAATTAGGACATAAGTGAGATTTTCCCTTTGCAGCATTCCTGCTGATTACATGAGGACTGGAGCGATGCTAGTGGTGGCAGAAGCATGTTGCATGACATGACTCTGTGGACGTTCTGGCTTGTTTTCCATATGTGGTTATAACACTGGCGAACTATGTCATGTTTAACTTGAATGTTTTATTGGATTTTAATGTCATCTTGCAAGCAAAATATTTTCTTGTTCTAGCCTCTCTTGCTAACTGCTTCCAAGCCTTGGTAAATGATTTATCCTCCCTTTTAGTCTCCTGATCATACATCTCTTGGCCTTTCTCTGGTTCTCTGTAGGCTTGACCTGACCTATGGTGTATCTATGGGCTCACTAACATCTTCTGTTGGGGACAGCATTTTATTTGTATAATTTTATTTGCTACACACCAGACATTTAGAAGTTCTTGGACACTTCAGTTGTTTTAGCAAACTGGGATGAGCATACCTTTAGCAAATTGCTGTGAATGCTCAATGCCTAAACAATTTAAAATGTTTAAACCCAGTAAGGAATTGAACCTTGGGTATTAAATACTTACAAACAGTTCTCTCTTAAGACTGCAAAAGCAAATACTTTGCTTAATAACAAGCTGCAAGGCATGAATTTAACAATTAATTGTATATTGTAAAATACAGCTTGAAAACACAGATATAGGGTCAACATTCACATTTCTTATCAGCCAAAGTCTTTCACTGCATCTGTAGCATGTATGTGTTTGTGGTTTCCATTAGTTTCTGTCTTTCCTGAATACTGAGTGCAAGGTGACTGGGTTAGATGGTCTGCACACTGTTGAAGATGATGGCCCAAGATGTGATAGATGGCTCAGATGTAGTGATGAGTTTTCACTGTAGCTGCCTTCGGCTTTGATGAATAAGATGCAGAGAGTCTTAACAGGTGCACAATTTTGTTTAGCTCCTTAATCTTGATTTCTCAAGGACTGTGATGAACTTCATTGCATGGCACTCTAACAAGGTTCACAATATGCTCTGTGAAAACTATAAAATAAAGGAAACAATGCACACAAATATTTATTGCATCATGTACAAATGAAGGACAGAATATACAGAAGAAGAGACAGGCACTCACTTTACATAGTTTAATATAACTTAATGTAAAGTAACCTAACAGGAATATTCATTCATTCATTCTCTTGACCGCTTATTCCTTTTCAGGGTCACGGGAGAGCCGGTAGCATAGGGCGCAAGGCAGGAATAACCCTAGACAGGGTGCCAATCCATCATAGGGCACACACTTGGGCCACTTTAGAGACACCAATCAACCTAACGTGCATGTCTTTGGTAAACCCACACGGACATGGGGAGGACATGTAGACTCCACACAGAAAGGACCCAGACCACCCCACCCAGGGATCGAAGCCAGGACCTTCTTGCTGTGAGGCGACAGTGCTACCCACCCAGCCACCGTAACAGGAATACTTAATATCACACATGAACATATTAAAACTTCATTGTCACTGGGAATGCATTTTACATAAAGCAGTCATTTATGGAATTTGAACTACATACCACGGTTTGCATACCAAAGAAATTGAGCATTGAGCATTAACTTTTTTCTTTAAGCTAACAATGCTATGAAAAGTAAGCAGCACAAAGGGGCAAAGTGACTCGCCAGTTGACCCTATTACAGCTAGACTTAATTCACAGGTACCTAGTATGCTTTTAAGTCCATGTGCATAAAATTTTATAGCTTTAAAGTTAAGCAGCCTTTGCTGCTCACCATGATGCCGTTTCATCTCTGTACTCCCCCTTAAGGGTATAGTGACATATTAACAAAAGGAGTGTATGGTCCTTCACAACATTCCTGAACTTTATTAACCTGGTGTCTCTCATCTGGCTTTGCTGAGACACATAACTATGTGTCATCATCATAACAGTGGATGCTATGACAGAGACAGAGCAGACTACACTCACCTATACTACACAGACACACTACACACTTACTATGTTTCTGATGCAGGTATATCCAGCATTTCCGGAAGCAGCCTTTTCCGGAATTATTCCGGAATTATCAGAGGACTATTTCATGAATGTGCTTGTTCCTGGGGACTTAAAACAAGTACAGTTTGTGGCTCCTAAGAATCCACATGAAGCAGTGTGTTTTTATAGCTACCATTGATGTAAAGTGTGTTTCTGTCTGTCACATCCCTCTCTGTAAGCGTGTATGCCTATGTGTATGTGAGTGTGGGTTGTTCTTGCCTATTGTTCTTAGGTTACTACTTAAAGTTAACTTGTTAAAAGAGTAACCAGTGTTGAAAATGGCTTCTCCGTGTGACCCTGCCCCTGTGACATAAGAGTATGATTGATGTTGTCAAAAGCTGCACTAAGGTCAAATAACACAAGCAAGGATCCAAAACCTGATCATATTGCAGTAGTATGTCACACACTGTGATTAGCACTGTCTCTGTGGTATGATGGAGCCTAAATCCTGACTGATAGATTTCATGAATGTTATTCCGACGTAGCTATGAGCATAACTGTTGTGTTACAACCTTGTCTAGGATCATGGAGATAAAAGGGAGGTTTGATATTGGCCTATATTTAGACAGCTGACAAGGGTCAGTTTCTTTTAAAGGCCTGGCTAATTTCACATGCCTCAAGATTTTTTTCAGCAGGTATGTGGCTGAGGAGAGCAAACCAGTTGGACATGCAAAGCAGAGAGAAGTGGTGCTCCCATGGGCAAGCCTTAGTGTTAGCTTCGGCTTTGTGATTATACCACCAAGTCATCAACCACCGTGATGGCACTGATTTGGGGGATTGCTAACTCCACCTACAGATCCAGAATTTCTTCTACAGAAACAACACTACTCTTACACTCCCTATCTTTCTCTAAAGTCTGGATGTAGACCTATAAATCTCCTCTATCAGATAGATAACTAATATACACTTATCACAAATAAAACTATTGCTAATGATGGAGGAAGAATGACTGAACATGAAAGAATGAATGAACATTTATATAGCATCTTTCTCAAACCCAAGGACACTTTACAGTCAACATACAACTTTTTAACACCAATCACACACTGGTAAGAAGCAGCAGCCAATTCTGCACAGCATACTCTCAACTGGAGACCACAGCTCCCCCGGGGGACTGAATGGGTAGCACGGGGATAAGTAATGCAGGGAATGCAAGTAATGCAGGAAAGGGAGAGATGACAACACCCAGGACATAGCACCATCCACCAATGGATGGCAGGCACACAGCCATTCACACATTCACACCAGGATTATAGGGCAATTTTTTGTACATCCAATTAACCTGGATGTGCCCGGAGTAAACCCATGCAGATTGGGTGCAAGATGCAGAATCCACTAAGGCTTGGTGTGTACCCCCTTCTACTCTTACTGGTATCCTGTACATTCTGGCTTGATCAGACACGGCCTGCAGCACAATCGTGTCCCAAATATGCAGTGCTCTTTTTGGAGTAGTAGGCCTCAGCCACTGCAGCACCAGAACCAGTGGAGAAGGGAAGGGAATGAAGGGGAGGGGAGATATGGTGGGGGATTCATCCATCCCCAGAAACACCAATATGCCAGCATGACAGCCTCTTCCAGCGATGCCTGGCGGTGGAACTAGACCCACTCCACTGTTCCCACCAGCAGTTGGGTGATGAACAACGCCACCTGTTCAATGATTCACAGGTCCCCAAGACCCATCAGCTGCGTGGTACTTGAGTGGAAGCACCTTCTGTCTTGTTCCAGGGACCAACCAACCCGCTCCATGATCGCTCTCCAGAGGCTCTCCAGCATCGTCCGGCAGCTGAGCAATTAAGATGGCCTCCCTAGTCCATGCTGCTCCATGCAATGATCCAATCTAAGTATCTTGCCTATCTACTTCTTTGGAATCCATGTTTTTGTCCACGTCATGCTATGCTAATCGAATTTGGAAATCATGTTTTTGTTCATGTCATGCCATGCTAATTGAATCCTATTTCTGTTTCCCCTAGGGACCTCCACCAGAGTGTGGATCACCCCTGTCCTCTCCACGTCCAGTTCATGTATCTTCTGAGTTTTTTCCTTATGTACCTGTTACTCCAGCTGTCCACGCTCTGGTCACTTTGTGTTTCTGCCCGTCCCTCATTATTGACTGAATCATTGAACTAAAGTCTGATTTATGTTTTTGTTATGAACTTTGTTTCCGTTTCTAAGCTGTGTACAATTAAGTCTGCTCTACACCCCAACCTGTGTGGAGCCCATAACAAGCATGTGCTAACTTAGCTCCGCAGTTACAGAGATTACATTACATTACATAGCATTTAGCTGACGCTTTTGTCCTAAGCGACTTACAAGAGTAATTCTTCAAGAGTAATTCGTATGTTTGGCAAAGCTAGTCGGCGTTCGTAGGCGCAGTGGCTGGAGGGGAACATACGCTTTTAGCAGAAGATGCAGGTAGGAGGGAGCCTGTACTGACAGCACTTTGTAGGCCATTGTAAGTGCTTTGAATTTGATACGAGCAGCCACTGGTAGCCAGTGGAGCTCAATGAGTAGTGGAGTGATGTGCCCTTTTAGGTTGGTTAAAGACCAGGCGCACCGCCGCATTCTGGACCATCTGAAGTGGCTTCACAACACGGGCCGAGAAGCCCGTTAGCGCATTGCAGTAGTCGAGACAGGAGATGATGACAGCTTGTACCAAAAGTTGTGTAGCCTGTTGCGTTAGGAATGGATGGATCTGTTTGATGTTGTATAATGCAAAGCAAGATCTCAGGCTCAAATCCTGTGCCTGCCTTTTTTGCACAATACTTCAATGTAAAAAAAAGAAAAAAAGAATAAATAAATAAAACTGTAAATGTTAATGTCAAATAAAATTGTTATGATGGGGTTGCGGACCCAAATGCGGGATGTGAACTAAAGAAAAAACTGAATGAGTAATTGAGAGGGGGGCGAGCTATGACAAATAAAGGATAAATTAAGGCCCAACAAAAAGGAAGATGAACTGTGTGTGTGTGTGTGTTGAGTGCTTGCGGGCACTGGTTAGAGCTAGCCCGAGGCGACTCCGGCAAGCCTCAAACACAGCTCCCCAGATATCTCAACGCACCACCTTAGCAGTGTGAGCTAAGTGGGGCTTGCCAGCCGTTAAGAACAGGATGCCTTATCACGGCTTATCTATTTTAACAAAGGACATTGCCTCAAAGCAGCTTTACAAAGACAAGAAATCAGGACATGGCCTATAGGCCTTGTCCCC
>JANCOA010165816.1:0-11078 GCA_024363135.1 Leptodoras oyakawai | reverse complement strand
TCTATCTCTCTACAGGGGCCCTAGTGTGTGTGTGTGTGTGTGTGTGTGTGTGTGTGTGTGCCCTACGATGGATCGGTTCCCTGTCTAGGGTTGTTCTTGCCTTCCGCCCTAAGCTGCCGGCTAGGCACCGGCTCTCCCGTGACCCTGAAAAAGAATAAGCGGTCAAGATAATGAAATGAAACAAAGTCCCAACTTCATTGGAATTGAGGTTGTACATGGAAAGACAGAACTGTCTATTTGTTCATAATCATGGGTGGAAAGTAAAACTATTTAAAACCAAACACATATATCCTGTAAGGAACTGATCACAATTCTTAACAATCAAACCTTTACAGCTGTGACCAGAAGAAGGAGACTTGAGACTCTCATACTATTTTAATCTATCTGCTGCTACGCCTACTTCGTATTTACCATGGCGCTTTTGCATTGTGATATGCTAGGGAATAGCATTCAGCTAGTTTTGGGAATAAAACAGATGATAGTTCTTCTTGTTTCCCCACATTCCCACATTCTGATGTTTGTTTTCCTGCATTGCTTGGTTACTTGGTGAAAAAGACACTACTTTACCATCAGTAATTTTAATCAATGTGTGATTTGAGGCAGATGTCTTTTCCCTTGAGGAATCTTTCCTTTAAGTAAATTTAAAGGTTTCTACTTTTCTACTTGAACTTGACTACAAGAATGTGAAGCTGTAGTTCAAGCTTTACTGTAGTCTTTATTTAGATGAGCAGCTGCACATTAACATTAGTAATGAATTTCAGAACATCTCTGTTCATAATAAAAAAGTCAAAAAGTCTATCCTATCATTATACAAAGCTCATTACTAAACCTTTTATTGGCTGTATTTGGATCTGGATTGCATGACTTCCTCTATAAAGGAAAATATGTTGAACTGCCAAATGCATGTGAAAAAAGAGAAGACACTGGATATCCAACACAGCTAGTCTGCTCACCACAGCGGACATGTTGTATCATATAAGTACGTTTAAAGATCAAGGAAATCTGGTATATCAATATGCTTTTACATCTTAAAGAAAAGATTAGTGTAGGGCATGTTCTTTACAACAACAACAGAAAAAAGAACATCTGCACTGTGGTGGTTCCTGAATGTTTCTTTCAGTATACCAGCATCAATCTGTCACTCTGGAATTACTCCATGCTACTATTCCCTCTGATTTAAGACATAACCCCCCGCTATTAGAGGTCCCAACAGCTTTTGCCTACAGAATAAACCTGGGATTTTAGTATACTTTCTGGAGGCGCATTGTCTGCTCCCAGGGAAAAAAAACACCACAAAATATACTTGTAGGGTAAATATATCCATTATCATTATATCCATAAACATTGGTTGAATGTTGGTTGAATACTGGTGTGTTACTAGATGGTTTTAGGTTGTACGAGTTATTTTTAGCTTTCTTCTGTCTTTTTTAGCTGTTCCCCCAGTCTTTAATATGCACCAATTCCCACCCGGCAAGCATATCACCCCTAATGTACCACAGCTACCAATCAGCTGACTTCATCTTTTGGAAGTGCTGCAAATGCAATGTTGGGGTGCTGTTACAGACTCGGAGGAAAGTGCTTAAATTCCACTTGTGTATGCAGGAGCTCATCTATGAGTGGCTAGTGTTGCCTGTAACTGATTAGGGAGAGAGAGTGTTCCACCCCTCCCTCAATGAGAGCATGGCCAGTTTTGTTCTCTTTAACTCCTGGTCATTGATGGCTCTGGAATCACCGGGATTCAAATTTCTTTTTTTTTTAAACCTAATTTTAGTCGTCTCCAATTCCCACCCGTCAGTGTGTTCCCCCTTGTCACATGACAAACTGCCAGTCAGGGAGGGCGAAGCCATCGCATGCTTCCTCTGATACACGTGATGCAAGCCACCGCTTCTTTTCGAACTGCTGCTCATACAACTTTCGGGAGCGGTGTAGCGCACTTGGAGGACAGCACTCCCATCCACCTCTTGTATGCATGAGCTCACAGATGCCTGTGATTGGACAGTGTCACGCTAATTGACATGGGGAGAGAACGTATGCTGCCCCTCCCACCCTAAGAGCATGGCCAATCTTGCTCTCTGAGATACAGGCTACAGGCAGCTATAGCATCACCCGGATTCGAACTCGCGATCTCCGGATGATCGGGATTCAAATTTCTGACAAATGGTTTTCTGTGTCACTCATTCAGGAGCCTTTGAGCCCAAAGATGGTCTATTTTTGTAGTACATTCTAGTAGGTTAGGACTCTGGGTTGTAGTTCAGAAGGTCAGGGGTTCGAACCCCGATCGGAGCAAGGCACTCAACCCACTGCTCAACTTTGTCCCAACATCCCGCTTAAGGGGAAGCATTGCATCCAAAAGGGCATCTGGTGTAAAAACTAGACCAAGATGTGGGCATGATCCGCTGTGGCGACCCCAAAGAGTGGGAGCAGCTGAACGAATACATACACAATACATACATTCTAATGTATTAAATATAGCATTTTATAGTAAGTTGCATTTCTGAATCAATGATCTTAAAGAATTAGGTTTAGGAGTCATATACAACAAATATATAGAATAGAATAGAATAGAATAGAATAGAATAGAATAGAATAGAATAGAATAGAAAGCCTTTATTGTCATTATACTCAGCATACACCGTGTACATAGTACAAAGAAATTGGAAGCTACTCCTTAAAAGTGCACACAGCGCAATGTGTAAACAAAAAAAAATATGGAAGGAGAACCAACTGTGCAAAAATGCTACTGTGTAAAGACAATAACATATAGGTTCCCAGACAGACATATAAGACAGACAAGACAGATGAGACAGGGTAAACGTTAGTTAGTGCAGGTTCCCATTTAGTAATGGCTTTTGGAAAAAAGCTGTCCCTGAGTCTGTTTGTTTTGGCCGGTATGGACCTGTAGTGCCTACCAGAAGGCAACAGGTTGAGGAGGTGAAAGCCAGGGTGAGTATTATCCTTCAGAATGTTCCTGGCTCTGCTGAGACAGCGGGAGTTGTAGATGGAGTATATGGAAGGCAGAGAGCAGCCAATGATTTTTTCCAGTGTATTGGTCACCCTCTGCAGTCTCCTTCTGTCAGCCTCTGTGCAGCTGGAGTGCCACACTGACACAGCATATGTCAGTAGGCTCTCTATGGTGGAGTGGTAGAAGGTCACCAGCAGGCTTGTATGTAGTTGCCCCTTCCTGAGCACCCTCAGGAAGTGTAGCCGCTGCTGGGCCTTCTTAACCAGTGCAGTGGTGTTGACTGTCCAGGAGAGGTCTGCAGAGATTATTAGTAGATTATTATTATTAGAGATTAAACTCATTCATTCATCTTCTTGGCCGCTTATCAACCTAACGTGCATGTATTTGGACTGTGGGAGGAAACCGGAGTAAACCCACACGGACACGGGGAGGACATGCAGACTCCACACAGAAAGGACTCAGACCGCCCAACCCGGGGATCGAACCCGGGACCTTCTTGCTGTGAGGCGACAGTGCTACCCAACGAGGCACTGTGTCGCCCTGATTATATTATTTCATTTATAATTATTATAAGCCGATTGTCCATTAGACACTTTAGCAGAAACTACTATGAAGTTTATTGGAATCCACTAACATCCTCCAACTGTGACATATCAGTAATGACAGACTTCAGAGAATAATGGGAGGGTTACATTCTTCTCTGAAGTCTGTCATTATTGATGTTTCACGGCTGGGAGATGTGAGTGGATGCAAATACACTTCAGTTTCATTAATTGGCTGAGAGAAAACCATAGAGAAACTGTAGAGGCACAGGTCAGGCAATGAACTAACAGCACAAAATGGGCAATTCAAAAATCAAAAGGTAAAAAAAAAAAACATGGTGACACTAAACATGACTTCGTGCTGAACTAACTGAACAGACCCGATGTGTGTGGGAGTAATGACTAATGAGTTTCAGGTGTAAATAATCTGAAGCTAGTTAAACTTGAGCAGACTGCTCATCACTGGTTACATATAGTATAGTCTATAGACAATCTGCTCACCATGTGCAAACAAATCTCAACTAGCAAGCTGTTAAAATGCTACAAATACTCTCCGTGTTGTCGCTTATCTAATAAAGAATTATTTCGCTGGCTAATATGATATATGACCCTACTCACTACAGTTGATTCACTGTCTAGCATTTAATCTGATTAGAAACAGAAGACTCAGGAGAGGACGTCTGAATGGGTTACTCAGCATATTTCTCATAACACAG
Source organism: Leptodoras oyakawai (assembly GCA_024363135.1). Taxonomy (NCBI): domain Eukaryota; kingdom Metazoa; phylum Chordata; class Actinopteri; order Siluriformes; family Doradidae; genus Leptodoras; species Leptodoras oyakawai. The sequence goes on along the minus strand of JANCOA010165816.1, from coordinate 6,858 downwards.
TAGTTATGAAGTGATTCCGAAATAAGCAGAAACAAGCACTGTCCAGTGGAAAGTCTTCATCACATCACCGAGCAAGTTCCAGTAAAATAATGAATCATCTACAGCTTGGACAATGAAAAAAGGGAAAATACTTTCACTGAAATCAGATTAAGAATCTTTCCGTATTTTCATTGTAACTGTTCAAAATCATTATCTTCAATTCTAATTAGCTTAAGGGAAATTTATAGCATAAAACCATGTATGGTTAAAGAGCAGAGCTGTTTGTTTTCAGAGCTGAAGATAAATGAGAAACAACTCCGGGCTGCATTGCACTCATTTGCTTTTGCTTGTACGCTAACCCAAACACAGTACCATTACTATTTACTTTAAAAAGAAATTCCCAATTTACATTATAAATATTTTATATTGTATTGTTTTGTTTTGTTTGGAATGAAATGTTTTATTCCTATGGTTTTTTTTTTTGCCAGACAGCATTATAATTAATGCCATCAATATTTATCCTGTCATTTAAATAAATTATATAAAAAATAAAATAAAGACATAAGATGAGTAGATTGGCAAGTATGCCATGCATGACAGTTTTACTGGGAATTGTTTTGTCCTGTTGGGCTGTAAACATTTTCACAAATCTGGAAATCTTTCCTTGTGTGTCAGCATTCCAAGGTTTCATGTCAGCATTAACAGTGGCCACTAGCACCACCAACAAAAAGAAAACATGAATCATACTCATTAAGTGGTGCATATGTATCTATCTTTAGTTTCTTTACTTTGCCATAAAAATTCACAGATTTCATTCAGTTAGGGAGGTGCTGGTGGGTCTAACAACATAGCTTCTACCTTCCAAAGTGATGGCCAGAAACATTCATTCATTTTCTTAATTAATTTCAGGGTCACGGGAGAGCTGGTGCCTAGCCGGCAGCATAGGGCACAAGGCAAGAACAACCCTAGACAGGCCAATCCATCCTAGGGCACACACACTCACACACTCGCGCACACACTCACACACTCGGGCCACTTTAGAAACACCAATGAATCTAACCTGCACGTCTTTGGCCTGTGGGAGGAAACTGGAGTACCCGGAGTAAACCTGCACGGACACAGGGAGGACCCAGACCACCCCACCCGGGGATCAAACCCAGGACCTTGTTACTGTGAGGCGACGGTGCTACCCACCGAGCCACCGTGTCGCCCTGGCCAGAAACATTCATTCATTCATTCATTTTCTTGACCGCTTATTCCTTTTCAGGGTCATGGGAGAGCTGGTGCCTAGGCAGGAACAACCCTAGACAGGGCTCCAGTACCAGAGTACCCAGAGTAAACCTACACGGGCACAGGGAGGAAATGCAGACTCCACACAGAAAGGACCCAGGAAATCAAACCCGGAACCTTGTTACTGTGAGGCGACGGTGCTACCCACTGAGCCACCATGTCGCCCTGGCCAGAAACAGTGATTTCCAATTGGCAGGCAGCTCCCTAGGTAGGCAGCATCTTTCACATTCCCACCATAAAGGTTGTCCTACTTCGGAAGGCAGCTGCCCTCTGAGGGCCTCTATTTTAACACAAAAATGTTTAGGCATCCCTTAATTCTGTTCACCAGACCGGTGAAGTAGGAATGTTTTTAAGAGGAAATGACTTCTGACTTGATCTAAGGGGAACTTTGACCTGTGAATTCACAAGCATCAGTCTTGTGAGCCAACAGAAATCATGTGGTTGGGACTGTGCTGTGTTTAGTTTGCAAAAAAAAAAATAGAAGAGCTTCTAATTATTACATATTAGCCACAATATGGACTTTTGCTACAGTTTTCTTACTGCTGCTGGTGCACATATTTGTAAAATAATTAGCTATACACTAGGGATTTTTGTGGTGAAATACTGTTTTTCCCCTCTCTCTGCTAGGATTTCCATGTTTCCTTGATGTTGGTATGACTGCACTGAGGAGATTCACACGGCAGTCTTTATGGTTTACAGTATCCACTGCAGAAAGGGTGAGTCATGACATACTTGTGTAGTCTATACTTGTGGGCCCAGTGATCCTTTGCCTTCAAGCATATGCAGTTCTAAAAGTCAACTAATTCTTTTACTGCTTACATAAAAAAAAACTAGTAAAACTGCACTTTCTTCACCAAACCTAATTAAATACAGTGTATGATGTTCTATTGCACACTGTTCTTACATTGTGTGTTATATACTATACTGGTTTATTTTTCATGGTGTACAGCACTGCTTGCCAACCCTGGTCCTGATCCTGGAGTACCCCCTGTCCTGCAAATTGTAGAATTTCCCATCCCTAACCCCAACCCTAGCCCTAACCCCAACCCTAACCCTAAACCAACCCTAACCCTAACCCTAACCTTAACCTTAACCCTAAACCAACCCTAACCCTAACCCCAACCCTATAACCCCAACCCTAACCCTAAACCAACCCTAACCCTAACCCCAACCCTATAACCCCAACCCTATAACCCCAACCCTAACTCTAATCCTATAACCCTAACCATGCCTGATTCAACCAATCAGCTAATTAACAGCCATTTTACCGACACCATTAGCCAGAGTGAATTACATTTATCTTATTTATACAACTGAGCAACCGAGTGTTAAGGGCCTTGTTCAAGGGCCCAACAGTGGCAGCTTGGTGGTGCTTGGATTTGCACACATTCTGATCAGTAATCCATTATCTTAACCACTGAGCTGCCACTGCTCCAAGAGTTTCGTGTGCTATTTGCTCTACCCTCAGCCTCCCTGAGCTGAACTCGGGGAAGACACAAAACATCAGGCAGGGCATGGGGTATTCCAGGAACTAGGATGAAAACCTGTGGTTCCGCAAAAAATGTATACAGTGTAAATGACAAAATTGGTAGATTGTCACTTATCAACTGGAGTGTCCTGCAGCAATAGACACATTTCAAACTACTAACTTACCAGACTTAAACCATTAACTTACCAGAAACTAATATATTACAACTACATCTTTGCACATGAAAATCATAATTTCCAAAAAGATACAGCACCATATCAGTTTGCCTAAAGACATATAAACTCTAGGTATAAAGCAGCAGTGACTCATGCTATTGATCAGAACGATGGTGTTCATCAGAGTGTGCTTACTGGAATTATGGTATGAATGACTAATAAATAATCTGTCTCTATGGATCACTTTTTTTCTGCTATTTTCCCATTTGGGTAAAACTGGAAACACGTTCATCACTATAAGTGAGCCCAAATAAATGGCAGCTGCTGTGGTTTACAGATTTTTGACCTTTCCGTGGAAAGTACATTCTCATTGTTTTATAGACAAGGATTTAGAATAGCACCCTGGCTCTGTACATGAATTTATGCCTCATCTTATGTAGAATAGCATTCCTGCTGTTTAGGATCTCGCCTAGAGCCCTGGTCTGTCTTTCTACCTCTCGCTCTGGGAGTAACAGTAATTACAGAATGTCTTCATCTTGACTTTTGATAAGCATCTGTGCATAACACACGTTCAGACAAACAGATTACTACAATCCTGATAGTAATTAAAACCACCTCTAGGTGACTCATATTCCGAAAAGTATTTGCAAGTGATTTTTGGTTTATACTCAAAACCACATCTATATAAGTAACATTCAGATGGGCATATTAAAATGATTTACTGTTTATTTGAACATGCACTTGTATACCATTTAGATAACCTACATGCAGTTATACGTGATAATAATAATTGTTTTTTATAAATAAATATTTTGCTGTTCAGCCAATAAGAAATGAAAAAAATGGAAAATTTAGAGCTCGCATTTGAAGCCATTGCTTACATAAAACCACAACCCAGGATCTGATTATCTCACTTTGCCAGACTGAGGCTAATTTCTATTTAATCTGTTGTTTACAAATCCTGTGTCTGAGTTTGTTATGAGATAGTGGGTGGTAGAGGATTGTAGATTTAGGCAGTGTACTGTATCTGTTTCTGTCTGTGCAAAGTTTGTGACGTTTTAAAAATGATTTGTTTTGGAATAAAACCATTAAATGGAAGCAATATCACATGAACAAGAGCAAATACATATGAGCAGAACCATATAAACAGTGAAAAGTCCCAACATGCTTATACTAAATATAGCCATTCTTGGAAGGTCACTCATCCAATCAAATTAGTAGGGTATCGTTATAAGAATATTGCGGCTTAGGATCAATTTTTCCCATCAACAAGGGGAAATATGTGGCAACATGGATCCATCATGGAACCATGCTTGTAACACGACATTTTTTTTTAAGATAACAAGGTGAGAAAGCAGCGATGGAGATCCAGCCAGAAACACAGCATTTGACTTTACATTACAGCATACATACAGCAGACGCCCTTATCCACAGTGACTCACATTTATCTCATTTATATGACTGAGCAGTTGAGGGTTAAAGGGCTTTGCTCAAGAAGCCCAACAGTGGCAGCTTAGTGGTGCAGGGGTGGCTCAGTGGTTAAGGTTACTGAATAGAACGTTGGGGGTTCAAGCCCCAGCACCACCAAGCTGCCACTGTTGGGCCCCTGAGCAAGGCCCTTAACCCCCAACTGCTCAGTTGTATAAATGATATAAATGTAAGTCACTCTGGATAAGGATGTCTGCCAAATGCCATAAATGTAGTGGTGCTGGGATTTGAATTCATGACCTTCCAATCAGTAGTCCAATATCTTAACCACTGAGCTACCACTGTTACCATCCAAATCTATATTATCCTAGCTGATGTCTAAAATATTTCCTCCCACAGTCCAAAGACATCCAGTCAAGCAAATTGGAGCCCCTAAATTGCCCCTGTGTGAAAATGTGTGTGTCTGCCCTGTGGTGGGCTGGTGACTCCAGGGTATTTCCCTGTGTTCTGCCCAGTGAATGCTAGGATAAGTTCCAGCACCACTGTGACCCCTATAGTGCAAATTACACTATATTGCCAAAAGTTTTAACTGACCCGTCCAAATCATTTTATTCAGATGTTCAGTCACTTCCATGGCCACAGGTGTATAAAATCAAACACTTAGGCATGCAGACTGCTTCTAGAAACTTTGTGAAATTTGTGAAAGAATAGATCACTCTCAGGATCTCAGTGAATTCCTGTATGGTATCGTGATAGGATGCCACCTCTGTAACAAGTCCAGTAATGAAATTTCCTTGTTACTAAATATTCCACAGCCAACTGTCAGTGGTATTATAACAAAGTGGAATGATTAGGAACAGCAACCCAGCCATGAAGTGGTAGGCCATATAAAATGACAGAGCTGGGTCTTCATGTGGCCTTCAGATTAGCTCAAGGACGGTGCATATAGAGCCTAGCAGCTGCATCCAAGCCTTACATCACCAAGCGCAATGCCAGCATTGGATGCAGTAGTGTAAAGTACACTGCTACTGGACTCTAGAGCAATGAAGACATGTTCTCTGGAGTGATGAATCATGCTTCTCTGTCTGGCAATCTGATGGATGAGTTTGGGTTTGGCGGTTGCCAGGAGAACGGTACTTGTCTGACTGCATTGTGCCAAGTGTAAAGTTTGGTGGAAGCGGGATTATAGTCTAGGGTTGTTTTTCAGGAGTTGGGCTCGGCCCCTTGGCTCCAGTGAAAGGAACTCTTAATGCTTCAGCATACCAAGAGATTTTGTACAGTTTGTGGGAACAGTTTGGGGATGGCCCCTTCCAACATGACTGCGCACCTGTCCAAAGCAAGGTCCATAAAGACAAGCGTTCAGTGTGGAAGAACTTGAGTGGCCTGCACATAGTCCTGACTTCAACCCAACAGAACACCTTTAGGAGGAATTAGAACAGAGACTTCGAGCCAGGCCTTCTCGTCCAACAACAGTGTCTGACTTCTGATGGTCAACACTTGACATAAACACACTCCTTAACCTTGTGGAAAGTCTTCCCAGAAGAGTTGAAGCTGTTATACCTGCTAAGGGTGGGTGACATCATATTAAACCATATGGATTAAGAATGGAATGTAACTCAAGTTCATTTTAAGTGTGAAGGCAGGCGAGTGAATACTTTTGCCAATATTGTGTATGTGCATAAGCACTGACAATGTGAATTTTTCATAACATGTCCCCTTTAAAAAATGAGCTGGATGCACACATACAGGAAGTACGTTTAATAGGCATGGTGGAAACAATGGCTTGGTTCCACATAGGCAGACTGCAAGAGCTGTTTTTGCCATGGAAAACTACTAGATGATGGTTAGTACAATTAATAAAAGATGTTGGCTACAAAAATCCAGAGAACAGGCTCATAAAATTGTCTATGTTTAAGCCATTGCTTCACAAAATGAAATCTGTAGATTCCAAGGTTAATTATAGTTGAGGCTTCAGATGAAAAGATGATAGCTATGGATGTTTGTGTACAGTAGCAATCATGTAGATGTATAAGCCAGAGGCACTTGGATGCTGAGTTGCTTCATTAAGGCTTACCCAAAGAGCAGGGTCATGAGGAATATCAAAACCTGAATCACAATTAGGAATAAAAATAGAAATAGTAGAATGAGAGCAAATATAAATGTTAGAACAACAACCAAGGCAACAACATCATAGCTCTGGATAAAGACAGTAACACACTAACTGTGCCTCAAATGGCATACTTAAGATCAGTTATCAACCTTTTCTTTCTAAAGAACAGGCAATTCTAGTAGAGACAATTGGACTAATCCATATTTCTGAAGCACGTATGTGAGGGTGTAACCTGCAACACCCATAAATCAATCAATGTCAGTCAGTCATTTTCTGTACCACTTATTCCCAGTTATGGGGCCACGGGGGAGCCGGTGCCCAGCCGGCAATTCTGAGCGCAAGGGCAGGAACCAACCCTAGACAGGGCACTAATCCATCGTAGGGCTCATACACACACATTCACACTC
>JANCOA010161338.1:0-11135 GCA_024363135.1 Leptodoras oyakawai | reverse complement strand
ATGCAAACTCCACACAGAAATTTCCCAGGTCGCCCCACCCGGGGATCGAACCTGGGTCCTTCTTGCTGTGAGGCGACGGTGCTATCCACTCCGCCACCGTGCCGCCCGGCTTGGCATTGTCTTGTTGAAATAAGCAGGGATGTCCCTGAAAAAGACATTACTTGGATGGTAGCATATGTTGCTCCAAAACCTGTATGTACTTTTCAGTATTAATGGTTCCTTCACAGATGTGCAAGTTACCCATCCCATGGGCATTAACACACCCCCATACCATCAGAGATGCTGGCTTTTGAACTTTGTGCTGATAACAATCTGGACAGTCCTTTTTCTCTTTGGCTCGGAGGACATGATATCCATGATTTCCAAAAACTATTTGAAATGTGGCCTCATCAGACCACAGGACACTTTTCCACTTTGCATCAGCCCATCTCAGATGAGCTTGGGCCCAGAATAGCTGGGTGTTGTTGATATGGCTTTCACTTTGCATGGCAGAGTTTTAACTTGCACTTGTAGATGGAGGGATGAACTGTGATCACTAGCAATGGTTTTCTGAAGTGTTCCTGAGCCCATGTGGTAATCTACATTACAGAATGATGTTGGTTTGTAATGCAGTGCTGCCTGATCGCAGGTCAAGGGAATTCACTGTTGGTTTTCAGCCTTTGTGCTTACTTGCTGAGATATCACCAGCTTCTCTGAAACTTTTAATGATATTAAGGACTGTAGATGATGAAATATCTACATTCTTTGTAATTGCACATTGGGAAACATTGTTCTTAAACTGTTGGACTATTTGCTCACACAGTTATTCACAAATTGGTGAACCTCACCCCATCCTTGCTTGTGAATGACTAAGCCTTTTGGGGATGCTCCCTTTATACCCAATCATGACACTCACCTATTTCCAATTACCCTGTTCACCTGTAGAATGTTCCAAACAGGTCTTTTTTGAGCATTCCTCAACTTTCCCAGTCTTTTGTTGCCCCTGTCCCAACTGTATTGGAATGTGGTGCAGGCATTAAATTCAAAATGAGTGAATATTTGCAAATAAACAATAAAATGTATCCATTTGAACATTAAATGTCTTGTCTTTGTAGTGTATTCAATTGAATATGAGTTGAAATGATTTGCAAATCATTTCACGTTTTACATGTTTGTAACAGGTATTGATATAATGCTGCTAGGGTACTGTACACCAGACATAAAGATGGAATAAAGTGTAATATCTGCTTTTAAAGTGTAAAACACATTCATACATGAGTTACTAACACTTATAACAGCCGAAAGAGAGTCTTATTCTCAGGGCAATGCCCCAATAACACACAACTAGGCTCAAAGGCCTAACCCATAACCATGCTCAAAGGTCTCAGCAGCTTTTCTCCTCTATAGCCCTTGTTGTTTACTTTTTTTTACCTATCTTTTAAACTGTGGTAACCATGAATCCCACCCAATATGAATTTGCCCAAGCAAACCAATGTAGTAGTGTTACCTATTCCACCTAGCTAGGAATTTTCTCACTTGACCCCAAACAAAAAATGCTGTAAACTACGAGTGCTTCCAAAAGATGGAAGTGTTAATAGTTTATTTTTATCAATTTACAAAATGCAGTGAATGAACAGAAGAGAAATCTAAATCAATTCAATATTAATAGCCAGCCCTAAGAACTGTCTCAGCTCCTTTTTGGTCCTGGGTTGCGGGAAGACCGCAATTGACACGGTTTTTATCAATTTGGGGTTGCATCTTCCCATTACCCTGTTGGAAGCCTAGATACTTTACCTTCACCTGCCCAATTGTACACTTATTTGGGTTACCCATGAGCCCCGCACACCACAGGGATTTCAGGAATGCCGTGCCATGGCCAATAGTTACTGAAAATGATTATATCATCTAGATAGGCTGTGGCATATGCTGTATTTGGATGCAGAACCCTGTCCATAAAATGCTTAAACATATCTGGGGCCCTGAAAAACCATAAGGGAAGTGTCACAAATTGGTGTCAAACGAAGGGTGTGGAGAATGCCATTTTTTTGCAAGACATGGGAGTCAAGGGTATCTGTCAATATCCTTTAGTTAAGTCCAGTGTCAAATAAAAATGCTATGCCTAATTGATCGAGCAGTTCATCAATGCAAGGCATGGGATATGCATCAAATTTAATCACCATGTTGATTTTACGATAATCCACACAGAAGCAGACCGAGCTGTCTGATTTGGGAACCAAAATAATAGGACTGCACCACTCACTGTGGGTTTCCTTGATTACTCCCATATTGAGCATGGCCTTAAGTTCTTCACTGACTATTTGTTTTTTATGTTCAGGGAAGCAACTATGAACGACTACCCCAAGCATTGTCTCAATGTGGTGCTCTATGAGTACAGTGCGCCCAGTCAGGGAATTCCCCCAATATCTGTGCAACATCAGCAGCCTGTGATGAGGAGAGGTGGCTGTCAATCGGGACCGAATAAACTCTTTTGCCAATTCAAAATTTAGTTCCAGTCCTAGCTCATCCCTCTCGGGAGCCACAGTCGGCACAGCCAGCAATTCAGCCTCTCTTCATGGTTTTGGGAGGTTGCCATGGTAAATCTGGCATGCCCTCACAACACTGAGGATGCTGCCAGTTCTATACCCCTAGAGAAGTTAAAATGGGGAAAAACCCCTTGATGCTTGCGGAACCTCTCGGACTGCAAACAACATGGGCTTGAGCCACTTATCACAATTTTTATAATCTTTGTGCACAAACTTACAAATCATGTTTTTGAGTCATCATGTCTTATTAAATCTTTTCAGCCCATCCTTTTGTGGATGGTAAACGCTGGTACGAATCAGCTTGTGAAGTGTGTGTGACATAAAAGTCGTGTCCTGATCTGTCAGGATCTCTTTCGGGATCCGGATCTGGGAGATCACACTTATTTTCTTTTTTTTCCTACATTATAAATTAATACTGAAGTCATCCAGACTATGAAGGAAAACATAGGGAATCATGTAGTAAACTTAAAAGTGTTAAACAAAGCAAAATATGTTTTAGATTTTAGATTCTTCAAAGCAGGCACCTTTTGCTTTGATTACAGCTTTGCACACTCTTGGCATTCTCTCAATCAGCTTCATAAGGTATTCACCTGAAATGGTTTTCCAACAGTCTTGAAGCCCTGCAGAAGCAGAGGTGCTGGCACTTGTTGGCTGCCTTGCCTTAAACACTAGAGACGGAAAGAGAATGGTACACGGGTAAGTAAGTATCGAGAATAATGCTTGGCATGCAACTGAAATGTTGGGAATGAGAGCTGGGACAAAAGCAACTATTTATATACATAAAGTGATTGGAAACACGTGGCAAATTAGTACTCCGGTGAATGTGAACAGGGGATCGGTCTCTGGTTGGTTGAGGTTGATGAAGGAGGAGTGACGTCATGAGATGATGGATTCTGGTAAATGGAGTCCCGACAGTCGGCGGGTCTGGAGGGAGACGTGACAGTACCCCCCCAGGACAGAACGGCCAAGAGGCGAGGGCGATGCCCAACCCCCCGCCAATGGAGAAGGTCCAAGTCCCATGATCCACGCTGCCGGGGCACTGGACGGGAGGTGGCGGCAAGCGACGAACTCCACGGCGAGCAGAGGAAGAGCTGGAGCGATGATGACGACCCAGGAAATCCAAAGAATGAAGCCTGGGGTGACCCCTTGGACGATGGATGATGCCTGTGGAAGTCCGCCACCAGACCAGGGTCCAATTCCTGCAAAGTCGGAACCCAACACCTCTCCTCCGGGCTGTAACCCTCGTAGTCCACTAGATACTGAAGAACGCCACCTCTCTTCCGGGAGTCCAGCAACCTCCGGACAGCGAAAGCGGGTGAACCCTCAACATCGATTGGCAGGGGAGGGGTAGTTGCAGGTGAAGCCTCAGGGACCACAGGTTTCAGAAGGGAGACATGAAAAGGCTGCGACACACTGAGCAGGCAAATCAAGAGTAAAAGTAACATCATTCATTTTTTTATGCGAAAGGGGCAAATGTACTAAGGTAAATGCTGAAGTCCCTGGTCGATAACCAGACCCGTCACCTGGAGAGTATGGGGGTGCCTCGCTATGACGTGAATCTACCAAGCATTTCTGGCGGCGAAGAACTGACTCAATATGTTGATGAGTGGCCTCCCATACCTGTTCGCTTCAGAAGATTCAAAAGACCAGGGAATTAGGGGTGGTTGATTACCTAACATACAGTACATTGGAACAGAGTGATGTTAGTGGTAGAACTGGTTAAAGAATTCTGTGCCATTTCGGGCCAAGGCAAATAAGTTAACCAATCGTACTGATTCTCAAACCAATAAAGTCTTAAAAATTTCCCCAGCTCTTGATTCATTCTTACACATTGACCATTTGCTTGTGGGTGATAACCCAAAGACAAACTGACTGTGACCTAGTCTCTCCATAAATGCTCTCCATGCCTGTGAGGTAAACTGAACACCTCTATCAGATACCATGTCCTCAAGAATGCCAAAAATGCGAAAAACATGTTGAAATAAAGCCTCTGCTGTTTTAAATGCTGTGGGTAGTCGAGAAAAGATTCAAGATTCAAGTTATTTGAGTTTATTGTCATTTGTACAGTAGGAAACAGGTTGCCATGCACAATGAAATTCTTTCTTTGCTCCTCACCAAGAATGCCTGATAAATATTTAGAATAATAAACTAAATAAATATAAAAGTATTAAACTACATTTAAACTAAATTTAACTAAAACAAAAGTTATTACAATGAAGGTTTGGGTATTATATACAGGTGAGATATTGTGCAATAGTGCAATTGTAAACATCGGCAGATTAAAGTGAACATGTGCTTCACAGCGGCATGTAAACATAGGTGGGTATCCTATTTATGCAGTAAGTTCAAGAGTCTGATAGCAGTGGGGAAGAAAGAGTTCTTTAATCTTGTGGTTTTGAATTTCACACTTCACACCATTGCCGTTGTGCTGCCATACCACTCAGGTCAGGAGACTCTCGATGACGCACCTGTAGAAGTTGCTGAGGATTTTTGGAGACATCCCAAATTTCCTCAGCCTCCTCAGGAAGTACAGTCACTGTTGAGCCTTTTTGACCAGCTGCGAGCTGTTCAGTGTCCATGTGAAATCTTTCATGATGTGAACACCCAGGTATTTAAAGCTGTTCACTCTGTATGTTGTGATGCTGGCTGAGGTCCTGTTGGACAGACTGAGGCATCCTGGTCAGGAAGTCCAGAAGCCAGTCACAGAGGGTGGGGTGCAGGCCGAGTTTAGAAAGTTTGTGGGTGAGTATATGGGGGATGACTGTGTTGAAAGCAGAACTATAATCCACAAAGAGCATCCTAACATAGGAGTCTTTGTTTTCCATATGGGAGAGGGAGTAGTGGAGTGCAGCAGCGATGGCATCCGAGGTGGATCTGTTGGGACGGTAGGCGTACTGCAGGGAATCCAGGGTATCTGGTATGCTACCCTGGATGTGGGCCAGCACCAGTCTCTCGAAGCACATCATAATGATTGGAGTGAGTGCTACTGGCCTATAGTCGTTCAGGGATGTGTGGGGCTCTTCTTGGGGAGGTGGATGATGGTCGTCGTCTTGTAGCATTTGGGAACAATGCTCTGGCTGAGGGAAAGTTTGAAAATGGAGGTGAGTACATCAGCCAGCTCATAGGCACATGCTCTGAGGGCCCGCCCAGGAATATTATCTGGTCCTGCCACTTTGCGGGGATTGATCCTCCTCAGAGCTCTGCATACCTGGTCTGATGTTACTGACGGTGGGGGAGAAGGTGTTTGGGAGGGCTGGGTGTGTGTGTGCGTCCCTGTGCTAAAAGCAGGTGTAGAAGGTGTTGAAGTCATCCGGTAGGCTGTCTGTGGAGCTAATGGTGCTGGTGGTGGTCCTATAGTCTGTGATGTGCTGAAGGCCTTGCCACATCCTCCCAGAGTCAGCAGTGGAGTAGAAGCTGTCCAGTTTCTCCCTGTACTGCCTCTTGGCTGCTGTGATGGCCTTCTTCAGTCCATACTTTGCAGCTTTGTACTCAGTCTCATTGCCTGATCTGAAAGCAAGAGAGCGAGCACGCAGCATGTGTCTTACCTGACTGTTGATCCAGGCCTTCTGGTTGGGGAACCTCTTCACCTGTCTGGTGGGCACAATGTTGTCCACACATGTGCTGATGTAGCTGGACACAGGCTCAGCATATTCCTGTATGCTGACAGAAGAGTCCGCCATAGTGGCTGCAGCTTTAAACACATCCCATTCTGTTGTAGCGAAACAGTCTTTCAGGATCTCTGGTGTCCATAATTGAACAATTTTGTTTACTGGGTTTGTTTGTTTAAGTCTTTCTCTGTAGGCTGGGTACAGGAACAAAGAAATGTGGTCTGAGTGTCCGAAGTGGGGGCAGGGTGCAGCCTTTTATGCACCACGTGCATTGCTGGAAACATGATCCAGGGTGTTCTTGTCGCGGGTGGGAATGTCCACATGTTGGTAATACTTGGGGAATACCGACCGTAAATTGCACTGGTTAAAATCACCAGCAGTGATAAACAGCATCAGGATAAGCTGGCTCCAGTGCACTGAGGATGTCATGGAGTTTGCCAAGTGCTGCTGTAGAGTTAGCCCGTGGGGGGATGTAAACAGCGGCCAAAAACACAGCAGTAAATTCCCATGGTAGATAATAGGGACGGCATTTTAACAACTCCACATCTGGTGAACAATACTTATAAACAGTCCGCATGTCTCTGCACCACGCATTGTTTACAAACACACAAACACTTCCCCCTTTAACCTTACCGAAGGCTGCCGTCTGGTCTCCTCAGTGTATGGAGTGCGTCAAGGTGAATAGCGCTGTCGGGCACTTTGTCTGAAAGCCAGGTTTCTGTGAAAATTAGAGCGCAGCACTCTTAGCCTAGCATGGAGCCCTCCCCTCCTTCCTCGCTTACGTCGCTGTCTCTGAAGCACTCTCCTGTGGTCAGCATGTTCATTCGAGGTCTCTGGGCCTTCTTGTCGGTGGTGGTGGTTGCTGTGAGAGCGAACAATGTGTTATAGCTCTGGTGGAATAAAGGCGGTAAATTCAAATTGATTCTGCGAAGAAATGTCCAGCATAGTTTGCCTGTCGTACGTGATCAGTGCATTACATTTGTGCACTACAGAGATAGTGTAAAGAACTAAAAAATGAAGAAAAAGCCGGCATTCAAGAGCGAAGCGAGCAAACACGTCTGCCTTGGGGGGCGCCATGTTGCATTTCAATCGGAATGAAACAAACGCCTTTAGAAAATCGATCCACTACTGTGAGAATCACTGTACAGCCCTGAGAGTCCGGCAGGTCAGTAACAAAATCAACCGCTATATGAGACCATGGACGAGAAGGCACAGGGAGAGGCACAAGTTTACCAGCAGGTAGTGAATGAGGGGTTTTACACTGGGAGCATATGGAACATGACGCGACAAAACGGTGTATGTCTGAAAGCATGCTCTCCCACCAGTATTTACTGGCCAATAGCTGGTATGTTCTAGTTTCACCTGGGTGACCAGATGTCAGAGCGGAGTGAGCCCAGGTGATTAGTCTATCTCTGCAGGATGACGGGACAAACATTCTATCAGGCGGACAGTGTTCTGGAGGTGGCGTTTGGTTGTTACAGTTTTCTATCTCCACATCTATGCCCCATCGAAAAGGGGCCGCTATAAACCAGAAGGTACGACAGCTGGTTCCTCTGGGGCAATGGTAACCAAGTCATGTATGCGCAACAAAGCATCAGCTTTAGTATAACGGGAACCTGGGAGATAAGTAATAGTGAACAGAAACCGAGCGAAAAAGAGAGACCAACGCGCTTGACGTGAATTCATTCGCTTGACCGAACGTAAATACTCCAGGTTTTTATGGTTGGTAAGAACGAGAAAGGGGTGTTTGGCACCCTCAAGCCAGTGTCTCCACTCCTCGAAGGCGAGTGTCATGGCCAGGTTCACGATCACCAATGCCATAATTCCTCTCAGTGGGTGTTAGTTTGTGTGAGTTTGTGCAATTTACAGGGGTTACCACAACATTGGGACAGCACAGCTCCAACTCCGGTGTTGGAGGCATCGACCTCAACGACAAAAGGCTCAGCCAGATAGGGATGCTTGAGGAGGGGAGCTGAGAACTGCTCCTTTAAATCCCGGAAAGCTAAATCAGCTTGGGGATTCCAATGGAGCTTTCTAGCATTACCCTTAAGGAGAGAAGTAAGGGGAGCATCCACAGAGCTGTATTGCCTAATAAACCTCCTATAAAAGTTAGCAAAACCTAAGAATCACTGCAGTTCTTTAATAGTAGTAGGTTTAGGGCAGTTGACCACAGCGTCTACCTTTTTGTGATCCATGATAACTCTTATGGAGCTGATGACGTAACCTAGAAAGGAGATTGATTCAACATGGAATTCACATTTCTCACCTTTGACGAACAATTAATTCTCAAGCAGATGCGACAAGACATGACGGACTTGATGAACGTGAGACTCCTTATCTGGAGAGTAAATCAAAATGTCATCTAGATAAGCTATAACAAATTTACCCAACATGTCCCGAAACACATCATTAATAAAAGCCTGAAAGACAGATGGAGCATTACGCAATCCGAATTGCATGACCCTGTACTCGTAATGACCCCTATTGGTGAGAAAGGAAGTTTTCCATTCATCGCCTTCCCGGATTCTGATCAGATTGTACGTGCTACGCAGGTCTAATTTGGTGTATATGGTTGCTCCTCTGAGCTGTTCTTAGGCTACCGGTGCTAGGGGCAAGGGATAAGGATAAGCCTTAGTGATTTGGTTCAGTCCTCTGTAATCTATACATGGTCTCAGGCCTCCATCTTTCTTTTTAACAAAGAAAAACCCAGCGGCAGCTGGAGAGGTAGAAGGATGAATGAACCCCTGAGCTAAAGCTTCCTGTATGTATTCCTCCATGGCAGACTCTTTGGCTTGAGTGAGAGGATAAACACGTGATTTATGAGGGTTTGATTATCTATGAGTTCTATGGAGTTCTATACAATCATACTCTCGGTGAAGAGGTAATTTAGTGGCATTGATTTTGCTGAACACCTCAGAGAGGTGATTATATTCGGGTATATACATACAGAGAATACATACAGAGGCTTGAGGTTCAGGACTTTCTACTGTGGCGGATCTGAGCTTAATAGTGGTTAAAATAAGACAGTTTTCAGTACCTAAGAGGGTCCAAGACATGATGTCCCCTTCAGACCAGAAAATCACTGGATCATGTGTCTGTAACCAGGGTAACCCCAACACAATATCATAGTCCACAGTATCCAAAACAAAAAAGCAAATGTCCTTGAAATGAAGAGTGCTGACTTCCAGGCGGATGGTCTGAGTTATGTGTGTAACCACCCCCCTTCCAACAGCGGCGCCATCAATAGCAGTCAGTCGTAGTGGTTTCTTTACACGATGCAGAGGTTTCCAGAGACGGCCCGTGATGTCAGCGCGAATGAAGTTCCCATCCGCACCGGAATCAATTAAGGCTGAAAAAGTAGACACATAATCAGGACAGTAGAGAGTTACAGGTAAAAGCAGAGAAACCATACCCGGAGTGGGAATACTGACCAACTCCACACGCTTTCCCGGGGATGGCGCTGGATATCTGTGTGGGCGAGCCAGACAATCGCATAGAATGTGGCCTGCCATGCCACAGTACAGATATAAACCCTCTTAGAACCTGCGCGATCTCTCTTCCAGTGATAGACTCGCGGTGTCAACTTAGATGGGTTCCTCCAAGGATGAAGATGGGAAGCTGGGGTGCTGGAGTTGGAACCGATAGCCCCAATTGGGCCTCTGGCTGAGTGCATGTTCGGTGAAGAGGAGACAGTTCTCTGTAGGGTGGTAATGGTAGTGCTCCTGAGCTGGTCGAGACAGATAGCCAGTGAAATAAGAGCATCCAAAGTCAGTCCCTCGTCTTGACACACCAATCTTTGAGTATAGCCGGATTCAGACCATTAGGAAAGTAACCAATAATGCTTCCTCATTCCAACCACTACCTGCGACCAGAGTGCAAAAATCTAGGGCATAGTCAACTACAGAACGTGATCCCTGGCGAATCTGAGACAATAACTCCCCATTAGAGCGACCAATGTGAGGATGGTCAAAAACTGCCTTAAACTCTTAAACAAAGTCATCATAAATGCTTTGCTCAAAAGAAGTCCATCCTAGTATCCCAATCTAATGCTTTACCTGTGAGGCACGAGATAAAGGAAATGCGAGCTTGTTATGAACTAGGGTGTGAGTTAGCAAAAAAGATGGAGCACTGAAGCAAGAAACCTTACTTCTCTGGTTTGCACATAGGGAAAGTGCTGGAAATCTGGGCGGGTAACACAGAAACAGCTGAGGGGTTAGTGTCAGGTGGACCGGGTGTTAAGCTCACTAACCGCCTCACGATCTCGAGATTAGCGGAGATCTGACCAAGCTCACCTTGTTGTTCTCGATGAACCAGACGCTTGTGGATGTAAAAACACAAAAAATACTTTAATACAATAGTTAGATCAAAGCACAGAAACACCAGGAAAAACTGAGCAGAATAAACTGGAAAACAGACCAGGGTCAAAAACCAGAAAAGCAGATAAACAGGCAGACAAATCCAAAGGGCAAATCCAGAAATCGTAAACACTAGAGAGGGAAAGAGAATGGTACATGGGTAAGTAAGTATCGAGAATAACGCTTGGCATGCAACTGAAATGTTGGCAATACTTCGCGACGAGAGCTGGGACAAAAGCACGTATTTATAAACATAAAGTGATTGGAAGCACATGTGGCAAATTAGTACTCCGGTGACCGTGAACAGGGGATCGGTCTCTGGTTGGTTGAGGTGGATAAAGGACGAGTGATGTCATGAGATGACGGATTCTGGGAAATGGAGTCCCGGCGGTCGGCAGGTCCGGAGGGAGACAAAAGTTTAAAGGTACATATACAGTACACTAAAAAGGACCAGTACAATTCTTATAAGTACACTTGCCCAAAATCAGGGATATTGAATGATATAGTCTGTATGATCATGATATAGGTGTATGATCAACCAAATATACCAAACAGGCACTAATGATCAATTTTACAGTCAGTCAGTCATTATCTGTACCGCTTATTCCCAGTTACGGGGTCACGGGGGAGCCGGTGCCCAGCCGGCAACT
>JANCOA010161237.1:0-11136 GCA_024363135.1 Leptodoras oyakawai | reverse complement strand
ACTTTTGATCAGCTGCTGAACAGCCTATTTCAGTTATATTATTGTTTTCAATAAATTGGCTGCTCAAAATCTTTTGTCTCTGGGTCCCATTTCTTTTTTTTAGCATTGTGAAGCTCTGCGTAGAACCTTCTTAAGATCCAGTGGTGCAAAATGCAAATTCTTCCAATTTTTTTTAGCTGGTCTTAAGATTTTGATCAGGAGTGTATATATATAGTAAAGTGAATATATATAATATACAGTATAATACAGTATGGTGGATATACAGAATGTACAGGTTCTGGTGTATGGTAATGTAGTAAAGTGGTGACAGACTATTTTTAGAATATGAGTATGTTTGAGGTTCTATGAACATAAAATACAGACGGATATAAATACTATAAACATGATGTACAGGTACATGATATACAGGTAAGATTATGGTGTGAATGTGTATATTACATGTATTTACAGAGATAACTAGGAATGAAAAACAATTTTTACAAAGTGGTAAGGCAAAGAGAGAGTAGTGCAATCAGAAACAGAATATAGATGTGTGTGTGCATGTGTGTACCGTCAGTTGTCTGAGATGAGTGTGTTCGTGGGGGACAGTTCAGTAAGGAGACAGCTCTGGGGAAGAAGCTGCTCCTCATTCTGGTTGTCCTGGTTCGGAGGCTCCTGAAGCGCCTACCAGAGGGCAAAGGAGCAAAAAGACTGTGAGCAGGATGGGAGGAGTCCTTAAGAATATTTTTGGATCGAACTTGATCATGAAGTTGGAATCATGAATAGTCCTGCAGTCGTGAGTGAAGAGCAAGTAGAGAAATGGACTCAGCACACAGCCCTGTGGTACACCCTTGTTGAGTGAGATGGTCGTGGAATAGGTATGACCTGACCTCCTTGTTCATCCATGGTTTCTGATTCGGGTACGTGGTAATCTGTTTCTGTGTGGTGATGCTGTCAATGTTGGTCTTAATATAATCCAGCACAGATGAGATGTACTTGTTGATGTCTGTGTGAGAGCCACAAGTAGCCTGTGAGGCAAACACACTCCAGTCTGTGTGATGAAATCTGTCCTGGAGTAGCGAGTCTGTCTCCGCTGGCCACACTTTGATGGTTCTTATTGATGGCTTCACACGTTGGATAAGTGGCGAGTACTTGGGAATGAGGAACAAAGAACGGTGATCTGACTTCCCCAGGTGGGGGCAGGGGGTCACGGTGTAGGCGCCACTGATGTTTGTATAAACATGATCCAGAGTTTTGTCTCCTCTTGTGCCACAGGAAACATTTTGGTGAAACTTTGGAAGTGCTGTCTTCAAGTTGGAGTGATTAAAATCTCCAGCAACTATAAAAGCAGCCTTTGGGTTAGCAGTCAGATGTTTATTAATGTTCTCCATGGCATCTCCAGACTGTCATGTCGGTCACATGTGCTCAGTTTGAACCTGCCCTCATCCGTGAAGAGCACAGGGCGGCAATGGCAAATCTGCCAATCTTGGTGTTCTCTGGCAAATGCCAATCGCCCTGCACGGTGTTGGGCTGTAAGCACAAATGTGCCATCCTTGATCAGCTGCACTACCTGAGCAACTTCTGTGGGTGAGAACTGACAAAATGTAAAACTGACCAAAACAGCAGCCAGAAAGGATGAGAATGGAGAAAAGGTCTGTCACCACCTGCAGAACCACTCCTTTATAGGGGTTGTCTTGCTAGTTGCCTCTCATTTCTACCTGTTGTCTGTTCCATTTGCACAACAGCAGGTGAAATTGATTCACAATAAGTGTGAAAAGTGATTTCACAGAAGTGTGGTTGACTTGGAGTTACATTGTGTTCCCTTTATTTCTCTGAGCAGTGTATTAATATGAATAAAAATCTTTTTTTTTTTTAGTTAAAAATTTTTTATAAAATATTTTAAAAACTAAAATGTTCTAAGAAGTAAAATTAGCTCCGTGTTGTTTGGAAGAGTCATTACAATGTAAGATTATACAAGTTACTATTTTGTTCTATTTTTTGGGGGGGGCTAGTAAAAATATACAAAAGGTCAGGAAAACTCTGCTGGCCCAGGTGGCAAATGTTACATTAGGCACTAGGTGGTTGTTACTGTTTCAAATGTTGGTCATTTGTTACACCAACATATGAACATACAAAGTTCTTCACTTATATTTTTAATATTTGCAGGCATTGTATTTATGCATGTGAGTGAATAGAGAGCAATGATTGGCTAAATTGATAACTACCAACATAAAATAATGTTGGGGAAGGAAACATAAGATTTATCCTAAATATGCAACATGGGAAAAAAAGTTAGGACAATTCAGAAGAATATATGGTGGTTAATAAGTGTTCCTATGCTTTAAAGGAAACATTCAGTTGTCTCCGCTCATGTGTTGTCTAAGTGACACATGCCACTGTGCTTCATCACATGGTCCAGTTAATGATCATAATTTAACAGTTTTAATCATATGCATCTAAATTATCAAATTGAAGGGTGGCGTAATGCTTATTTGTTATTTTTCCTTCAGGAAGAAGTTGAAGAAGAAAGATGATCCTCAACTGGAAGAACATCTGGCCCAGATACCATTTCAGCTGCGTGCAATTATGAAAAGTAGAGAGAAAATGAATATGGGATCCAATAAATGGAAGAAAATCATGAGAGGTATGGATTGCAGGTGCAGTACAGTAAACTTGACTTCTTTACCCCCAGAAACCATTAGGTCATCATTAGTTTTGGTAACTATAGTGGTTGTGCTTTTTATAGCTATTTATATTTAGCTTTTCAGCTTTTATATATTATATTATATTCAGCTTTTGACTTCCCCAGAGCAACTTACAGAAGTCCTTTGTAGTCTCCATGGAAAACATGTATCAAAATAGGTGTTACTAGAGCAAACTAGATGAAAACTGTAAAAATGCAAAATAAGTTAGAATTTAATTGATTTCTTTAGGGACTTTGCTCATTAAGACCTGGAATATTTGCTTTGAATGAAATGGAGATTATATAGAAAAAGGGTGTTTTGTGATACCTGTGTAGAATAAGCAATGAAAAAGGGAAGACAACCTGAAGCCAGTGGGGCTGGTGGTTATTGTCAAGGAACATCATTTTGGAAGGCACTTTTGCCACTTTTCTCGAAAACGAATATTGTCTGCATTACCCTAAAATGTTAAGGGGCATAAATCCAGAAATGAAAGTAGAGATGCACCACTTGCAATTTTCTAGGCCGATTCCGACTTTTTTAATGTATGATTCCAATTTTCACTTTTGGTGTTTTCCCTACTGTAATTCCTGCTTGCACTCATAAATAATAATTTCTTCATTAAGAGGGTCTGGTGTGTTTGTGCTTGTGAAACAGTACTAGTGTTACTGCACTGTCCAGTGTCACTCAAATGAGGATGGGTTCCCTCTTGAGTCTGGTTCCTCTCAAGGTTTCTTCCTCTTATCATTTGAGGGAGTTTTTCCTTGCCACTGTCACCACCAGCTTGCTCATTAGGGATAGCTGTTGGGGACAAGGCCTATAGGCCATGTCCTGATTTTGTAAAGCTGCTTTGAGGAAATGTCCTTTGTTAAAAGCGCTTTAGAAATAAAAATTTAATTGAATAGTTCGTCAGATCGTTCAGTACTTGTTTAATCTTGTGAAATATTCTAATATTTTGAGAAGCCATAATGATAAAACAAAAAAAATAAAACAATCTCCAATATGTCCTTCATATCTACATGGGAGCGGGTCATCTTCCACAGAGGTCATAATGTAGCGCCTCTATGAAGCACTCATTCTAAACTTTAAGGCCTTGTATGCCAGTAAGAATATAATTATGAATACTATATTCAGTTTCTGCTAATAGCTCTCCCTAAATCCTGCACACTCGAAGCTTGATGTTGGAACTTTGGAATGGGGAAAATGTCAGGGTTTGTCAGTCTACCTTGCTAGTAGCTTATGTTACCTCTTAGTGTTGCCTAGTTAGTGAAAACACTACACATTGTCAGTGGTGTAGTGGAGCTTGGTTTTGTTTTATTTTGCCTCAGAGCTAGTTGAATGCGCATTTTGTGTGTGTTTTTGAAAATACCATATTTGTTATTGTTTTCATATGTTTATATAAGAGAATGCATATTTGATGATGTAGGTCGCTTGAACACATAACCAGTCCACTAAAACACCACCAAAGACACTTTCTGTAAAAAGACCAAAATGAACTATTACGAACATGAACCTGGTACTTGCCTGTATCCTTTTAGGAGTGGCTATGCGTCACCTAGCTCTTGTAGTCTTGATGGGTTAATGGGGAGGCTTCGGGACTTGAGGGAAGAACGAATATTGGGAGAGCAGCACTTTGTTTGATGAGTGATACAACTCGAGACACTGTTATTGAAACCTTCAAATATAACTAGTGGTACCGTTATTTACGAGAGTCTTAACTGCCTCCAAGTTATCATGTAAATAGTGTATATATTGTGTATACATCATTTATTCTCTGTTTATGAAGTTTTTCCTTTAAGTTTTTTTGGGGCATATAATAAATTTCCACTTCATAGGGAACACCATACTTGACTTTGTGGTTCATCTTTTCACCACCAACACTGCACAACAAGGTACCTCCCGCACTTTTTGTCTGAGCACAGAAAGATTTCTAAATCTCTAAAAGATTCTAATGAGTCATTTTAAGACATTCCATTAGGTTTCTTGCACAGAGATTATGTATGATTTAGAATTCTACAAATAACCAGAATCATAAGAGGATGGGTCAGTTACTAAATTCCTAAACATGACTGATTAAAATCTAGATAAAAGTATATATAACAGGTACTACATTCATTTAAAATAATAAAAGAAATAAAGGTTTTGAAAATAATAGTTAAATCCATTGTGCCAGCTTTAACAGTCCAACCACACTGGTGTATGCTGAAAATAATGATTTTAATAGGGATTCAAGTATTTTCGCTAGACATCATAATTTAGAGATAACAATGTAATTGGGGTCAGATAGATCATCTCTTCATCAATATTCCTTTCTTTTAGGAATATCTTCCTTACAGTTAAAACCGTATGTTTAATAATGTTAAATAGCTGGCTATAATTGGAGCAGCAAGCTTTAGTAAATAGGAATGAAGTAAATCCTCACAAACTGATTCCACAGAATTTGTAGCTAGTATTGCATTAACCACATCATCGTAGGAGAAGGTCTAGGCATTACTTGATCAGGTTTAGCTACAGACATGGGGGGTCCTATATAAACTTAATCGAATAGATTACCAGCAAAATATTTATTAAAAGCAACACAAATCTTTTTGTGGTCTCCTGTTGAACATTCACCTTGGAGAGAGTGTGAAACCTTAACTCTGAGAATTCTCTGCCTTCCAGAATTGTGATGGATTTGAATAAGAATTTGATATTAAAAATAATTTGATGGTAGCATTTCCTATTGCAGATATTATTATTTTTAAGCTTCCTAAAGATAAGCAAAGATGTACAATCTTGTGCAAAAATTTTAGGCAGTTGTGTAAAAACGCTGTAAACTAAAAATGCTTTCAAAGTGAGTGAACAAAAGAAAAATCTAAATCCAATAAACATTTTGTTACTACCTTTTGCCTTCAAACCAGCATCAATTCTTGTAAGTACACTTGCACAAAGTCAGGAATTTTGTAGGACAACCAAATATAAAAAAACAGGTGCTAATGTTCATCAATTTCACATGTAGGTTTAAACACAGTCATTATGTGAAACATAAACAGCTGTGTAGGAGCTTAAATCTGGGTGAGGAACAGCCAAACTCTGCTACCAGGGTGAGGCTGTGGAAGACAGTTTCACGTCACAGGGCTACATCATGGCAAGACTGGGCACAGCAACAAGACACAAGGCAGTTATACTGCATCAGCAAGGGCTCTCCCAGACAAAGATTTCAAAGCAGACTGGGGTTTCAGAAACTGGCAACATTAAGGATCGTAGACGCAGTGGTCCACTAAGGAAACTTAATGCAGCAGACAAACACATCAGCTCAGAACTGGCAGAAACCATTGGGACCCAGGTACACCCATCTACTGTCCGGAGAAGTCTGGCCAGAAGTGGTCTTCATGGATGAGTTGAGCCAAAAAGCCATACCTCCGACATGGAAACAAGGCCAAGCGACTCAACTTTGCACAAACATAGGAACTGGGATGCAGAAAAATGGCAGCCAGTGCTCTGGACTGATGAGTCAAAATTTGAAATATTTAATAAAAAAAAAATAATTTAATGTAGATTAAAAATTAGTTAAATTACACAAACCAGAGGCACCTTCAGTGAACACAAACCTTCCAAAATTGACAGCTTATGTTACTCATTTTAGGCTGCACTCAAGGGTCCCTAAGCTGTATCCCCGCTCCCTACACACTGCACAGTGTACAGAATCGGTCACTAAATTGACACTATATGGAACACGCAATGTCAGCAACAGTAGGGGCGCACCTTGATTACATCACTGGGCTGTATTTCGAATGATCAAACAAACAACTAATTAAGACTAATTTTGTATGCTGTAGGCACTTTTGAAACAAATGTGATCATGTCTATGATCTATGGGTGATATATTTGAACTTTTTTTTTAATGTATGATTTGGATCATGAATCATGAACTTCTTGTGCACAGTGAGTGCATAATCTCTCGTGTTCAGTGTTAGGATCTCCTAGCTCGTTAGCTATCATATTACTAAAGATCGAAAGGAGCAATGGAGATGTTGCATCAGTTTAATGATCGATGGAGATGACAAAGGTGATGGATACACAGAACACAGGAACTGTATTTTATATATTGTTTATTTTTTTCCTTTATTTGAACTTTTGAATTCTCATTGTAAACGATTGTTATACTGTTACTTTGTCCCTGATAAATACTTATTCCTCTGCCAATTAATAAACAAAGTCTACATGTCTATAAAGACATGGATGAGCGAGTTTGGTTCTGACATCAACCCGATAGAACACCTTTGGGATGAATTAGTGGAGTACAGTAGAAATACAGGTTATGGTCTGTAGAGCTGATAAAATGGACAAAGAATGTAAATACAAGGAGGCGGTTTTAATGTTTTAATTGCTGATCAGCGAGCGAGCGTGTGTGTGTGTCAAATAATATCAAATTAACACATCAATGCATTAACAACTTTAATTGCTTTAAAAAAAAAAAAATGCCACTAACTGGCAGTTACTGGCAATTTAACGGCAGAGAGATAGTGAGCGTCGGGTTGCTCTCATCCTGAAAATTTCAAACACAGCTGCTCATAAGAACAATGTCAAGCAGCTAACAAATGGGACAACAAAGCTACGGACTGGCAGACGGCATAAACTACTCTTTACAGACTGTGATGACCGCCACCTCATTCAAATGTCACTTTACAAGCATAAGATGGCACTTTGAAAGCACAAAAGCACAAAAAGAATGGCAAGCAGAAGCTGAAATGCCCAGCGAGGACTATTCGAAACAGGCTTCTGGAGGCAGGACTGAAGTTGTGCAAAGCTAGAAAAAAAAATTCAGCTGGTCCTGTAATAGTTAGACAGGGACCTGGAGAGGCCTATAAGCCAGTGTGTCTCACATGCAGTGTGAAATTTGCTGCAGGATTGGTGATGATCTGGGGGCATTACAGCAAGGCCGGAATCAGGCATCCATGAAATATTGATTTCTGGACTCCTCCTAAGTTGAAATATTAGTACTGTTGTTTAAAAAAAAAAAAGAATACGAGCTTTTTTCTTTGCATTATTTGTGGTTATTATTTCTTTCTGTAACTGTTTTCTTAATTTGACTATTAGTCATTTTCTCAATTCGGGAGAAATGTTGCCAGTAGTTTATAGAATAAAACAAAACTGCTCATTTTGGGCAAACGCATGCAAAATTCAGTTTCTCTAGTTTTACACAGCGGTCACATGATTTAAAAGTTTTTATCTCTGTTAATCTCTGTTTTAACGTGCATTTTGATTTGTGCTGTACATGCATGTTTGCATGTTGGCATTGTAGGGCCATTGAAAATATTGTAGATGTTTATTCTTGGTCTATTTTAAGAGAAATATTGAATGTTGCCTCATTATTGCTTATTGCAAAATCATTTTTTAATATTTAATTATTATTTAATAATATATTGCATTAAATATATATTGATCTCTTTAATGTCTTTGACCTCGTCTGTCTGACGTCATTTCCGGGTGAGAGTATTGCTGGCGTCGTGTGCGGCTGTACTCTACCCTGCCCGTTAATTGGTAGTGGTTACCTAGCTCAGCACGCAAGCGGCTATACTTTTCCTCGCATACCGGCTGGATCTTACGGCTCCACTGCGATTTATACATGCAGATCGCCGGGCTACTTCACAGCGGCTGCTCTGACCTGCTAGCCTGCCTGAAGTGACTGCTCCACTGTGGGCCTGCATGCTGTTTCGAGGTGGCTTCTCTTCGCTGACTTACTCTGCACGTTGACTGATCGTCGTTCATCCACCGTGGCTATACTCTGCCCTACATGCTGATTGAATACAACTCCCTGACTAGGCTGTTCATTCCGGCATGCCGACTCAGTGTGGTTGCTTCACCAGACTCCTTGCTCTGCTACCAGATTAACTGTGGCTGTGTCACCACGGCCACTCTGCTCTGAACTTGGCTGCTAATTGCTGTGATACTGCATTGCACGCAGGTCTTCTGAGTGATCATGACTCTTCAATCTTAACAATGGCGTCAACAGCTGTCTTGATGTTGTTGTTTTGTTTCCCAATTTTTCCTGGCTGTGCCCACACTCTGCAATGCTTAACACCTCCTTACTATCCTCAGTTTTTAACATATACTTAAAGAACTGCACAAACTGAACAATTTCTACTGCCTTCATAAAACCACTGCTATTTCTGCCAGTAGAGCTGGAATATTACGCCGTCGCCGCTATGTCCATCGTGAATCAGGACAACACTAACAGAACTATCCACCACTCTGATAGCACTAACATTTGCTCATTCTGGACCACATCTCACCCAGTGGTAATCTCTGTGCGCCATAGCGCTAACCTGTGTAACCTGCGCTGTTTTCTTACTGCTTCTCCAGGTACCACTTTTGGGCTACTGAATGTTCGCTCCCCGTCTAACAAATCATCTGTGCTGCAGGAGCTTATTCTAGACAATTGTATCAACATCCTTTTCCTGACTGAAACCTGGCAACAACCTGGTTACTTCTTTGCTCTAAATCGGGCAACCTTACCAAGTTTCAAATACATCTCTAAACCTCATTCCTCTGGAAGAGGAGGTGATCTTGCTGTGATTTTCAATAGTAAAGTCAACATCATTGAAATTAATATAATATCGGGTACGTCTTTTGAATACATTGCTCTCAAACTACCCAGCGCTGTTCTTGCACCGTTATTGTATCGTCCGCCAAAACCTGATGTCTCATTCTTTTCTGAATTATCTGAGTTACTCACACTCGCCTTCTCATTTTCTTCCTACCTGCTGCTAGTCGGTGATTTCAATATCCATGTTAACTCTAAGGACTCTAAATTTGCTCAGGACTGGACTGTTTTCATATTGTGCAGCATGTAAATTTTCCCACCCATGATAAAGGTCACACTCTAGATTTAATTTGTTCTTCCTCCTTGTCCGTTATTGATCCACATTCTATACTGTTCCCACTCTGATCACAAGCTGATACTGTTCACTGCTCCTCTGGCTGTGCTCTGTCACTCCACTCCAAAGAGTATTTCCTTCTGAAAAATTCATTCTGTTGATCCTCTCCTTCTTATCCAGTCCATTTCTTCTGCCTTTCCTGTTGACTCTGCTCCTTCTTCCCCTGTTGCTCCTAGGTCAGGTTCCCTCCATGTATAAGATTGCTGCAGTAACTCCTATTCTCAAGAAACCTGGCCTCGACCCATCCGACCTGAATAATTACCGTCCTATCTCTAACCTTCCCTTCCTGTCTAAAATTCTTGAATGAACAGTTGCCAGTCAGCTGCAAGAGCAGCTAGCAGCTAACAATCTCTTTGAACCTTTCCAGTCTGGATTCCGTTCATTGCACAGCACTGAAACAGCTCTGATTAAGGTCACCAATGATCTCCTTGTGTCTGCTGACTCTGGTGCATTAAACATTCTTTTATTGCTTGACCTAAGTGCAGCCTTTGACACAGTGTCCCATTGCATTCTGCTGTTTAGGCTACATGAACTGGGCATTACTGGAACTGCCCTGGAATGGTTCACATCCTACCTGACCAATCGGAAGCAGTTTGTCACCTTTTTCGGTTATACTTCCTCTACCTCTGCTGTCTCTCAAGGAGTACCACAAGGGTCCGTTCTTGGACCTCTCCTGTTCATAGTTTGTTTCCTTCCCCTTGGACACACACTACGTCGCCACAATCTCAATTTCCACTGTTATGGCGATGACCCCCAGATCTACCTCAACACCAGATCATTCCAAAACCCAACCCTCTAGCCGTCTTGACTATTGTAATTCTCTTCTCGTGGGAATTAGCCCTGCATCCACTCACAAACTCCAGATGGTTCAGAGCTGCTGCTCGTCTCCTCACCCACACTCGTGCACATCACCACATTACCCCAGTTCTCCAACATCTCCACTGGCTTCCTAAGAAATATCGCATTCAGTTTAAAATTCTTCTGCTCACCTACAAAGCTCTTCACAACCTCACCCCTTCTTACCTGTCTGATCTTCTTTCCTATAAACTCTCTCGCTCTCTCAGGTCTTCTTCAGCTGGTCTACTTTTCATCCCACTGTCTAACCTCAAAGGCTTTGGAGACCGTGCATTCTCTAGATCTGCTCCCCGACTCTAGAACTCTCTTTCTCTATCGGTCAAACAATCTGATTCACTCTCCACTTTCAAATTGAACCTGAAATTTCATCTCTTCAATCTTGCCTACAACCTCCCTCCTACTCTTAAGGTTTGATCATTCCATTCTCCTTATCTTTACTTTCTTTTTAATATTTTGCCTCAATCTAGAGACCCAGTTCCTGTCTGTACCCTTCGTACTGCTCTGTGTGTATTACTGTACTTTTGTTGTCTGTGTTAAATGTTAATTGTGTTCTCCAAGTGTAAGCGTATTTGTAAAAGCGCTATATAAATATAAAGAATTATTTTATATATATATATGTATATATTTCTTGCAGGATAGTGGCCAGGTCACTACGTGATGCTGGTGGTGGAAAACGTTTCCTGGTATGCTGACATTACCCT
>JANCOA010159133.1:0-11156 GCA_024363135.1 Leptodoras oyakawai | reverse complement strand
GAGAGAGAGATGGTGAAAGAGAGAGAGAGAGACAGTGAAAGAGAGAGAGAGAGACAGTGAAAAAGAGAGAGAGAGAGAGAGAGAGAGAGGCGGTGAGAGAGAGAGAGAGATAGATGGTGAAAGAGAGAGAGAGAGAGGCAGTGAGAGAGAGAGAGAGAGAGAGAGATGGTGAAAGAGAGAGAGAGAGACAGTGAAAAAGACAGAGACAGTGAAAGAGAGAGAGAGAGAGAGAGAGAGTGAAAGAGAGAGAGACAGACAGTGAAAAAGAGAGAGAGAGTGAAAGAGAGACAGTGAAAAAGAGAGAGACAGTGAAAGAGAGAGAGATAGAGAGAGAGAGAGAGAGAGAGAGAGAGACTGAAATTCAAACCATCTTAACCCCCAGTGAGGTGATTCAGTGCCTAATGCTGCACGAGTTCAGGAAAAATGACCCTTTGACTTCCTAGTCGGAAACTCGGGGCGGTCTCCACTCAAACACTTTATCTAACTTTAGACTTCCCACTTCCCACTCAGGAATGTATATTCTGGTCGTATGCCACAATGTAAAATATAACGCCGTTTGTGACGTCAGTCTAATAAAGACTTGCTATGAAAGTAAAGGATTCTCAGCTACGTTTAAGGACGGCGTGTGTGACGAGGTGTCAGAAGCAGTAATTCTCTCATTCTGGATATCAGCCTATAAGCCATACAGTGGAATGAGGAGAGTTTACACGAGCATACGTCCTTATAAGGACGTTCCTGTGTCTATACAGACTACAAAGGCTGGAGTGTTTGGAACTCCATCATTACAGGATGGCTTGTGAATGCGATCTGTTATTACACGCATGCTGGTGGACGTGTGGTAAGACAATTACGGGGAATTATCCCTGTGTGGAAAGAGGCAGCCCCGGGACGCCGGGAAGCTCTAAACAGGATGTTGTCCTTCTCCTTTTTAATATATGACGAATATAGCAGGTAGTGTCGTGTTCTGAAACACAAACGCTCAGGACTACAAACTCATCACCTTGTATAGAAAAGAGTGCAGGGAGACAGGAGGCTTCTTTGTTTATGGTGTGTGTGTTCGGAAAAGCAGAGATTTCTTATAGGAAGCCTGTCTGGAGAGGTCATGGTAGCCGCGTCGGTGTCGGTGTCGGTGTTATTGTTATTGTTATTGCCTGTGGCAGAATTCGGAGAGCAGCGTGTCATTTCTACCCACCCTGGGACGTGTGGAGGAAACGGAGTGGGGGAGGAACGTGCTAACTGGGTTAAGGCATGTGCAGAAAAACAGATGTGATTGAGATACAATGAGCGTGCAACAACACACACACACACACACACACACACACACACACACACACACACACACAAACACTGACACACTCCAGGAGCAAAGGTCATACATGGTGTGTAAAGTCGTACCTTGGCCTATATTCGTTCTCTGACCTGATGTAGAGATTTGGTCCAACACGTGTCCGTTACATTCGGGTTGCGACAGCGGTTTCTAAAAGCCTGAGCTAAAACCCTGTCCCTGTTGCATCATCCCAGTGCAGTCTGAGAACCTGTCCAAGAAGTCTTACACACACACACACACTGAATATATACACACACACACAGATCAGGCATACCATTACAACCACCTCCTTTTCTCTACACTCATCGTCCATTTTCTCAGTTCCACTTCCCATATAGATACAAATACAGCCTGTAGTCCATCTGTTTCTCTACACACTCTGTTACTCTGTTCTCTAATGGTCAGGACCCCCACAGGACCAGAACAGATCAGATACTATTTAGGTGGTGGATCATTCTCAGCACTGCAGTGACACTGATGTGGTGGTGGTGTGTTAGTGTGTGTTGTTCTGGTGTGACTGGATCAGGAGTATTTAAACCCCTCCGTGTCACTGCTGGACTGAAAATAGTCCACCAACCAAAAAATGTCCAGTCACCAGCATCCTGTGAGGACTAAAGGATTAGAGGACGACTAACACAAACTGTGCAGCAACAGACGAGCTACTGTCTCTGACTTTACATCTACAGGGTGGAGCAATATGGAGCAAAAAAAAAAAAACATCAATAAGAAACCTAAAAACAGTAGTGTGGCTATGACTTCTGCACAGAACTGTACGTATACAATTCATAGATTATTGCTCAATCCCATAGTTGTCTGGAGAAAGCCTTTATTCTCACTGCAGATGCATTTACGTCTGATGAGCTGTGGATAGGGAAGGCTTTTAATATGAAGAGTTGCACTCCAGGTAAGATTGAGTAATACTCCAGGGCTGGGAGAAATGTGAAGAAGAGATAATATAGATATAAATATAAAACATTCAAATGCCATGCCTTGTGACCTTGGTTTATTCGGGAAGAGGCCATGCCTGTACTTGTACAATGTCAGCATTTATCGTTACAGCGTGCCAGGTCGTGTCGACTTCTACCTATGTTGTAAAGGTCGTAGTTGGATGGTGGTGTCCATTCAGGAGTTGAACACTGTGAATTCTGACAGAGCTTAAACCTCACAGTGGGTTTGGTTAGTTAACTCTCTAACTCTGGAGAGCAGCTGATCAGTAGGAGAAGAAATCAAAGTGCTACTGGGATTGTTCAGTATGATATCTGAAGATATGAGAAGCAAAGCACAGCAAGTGCTTATCTCAGAGCAAGAAAATAAACAACAGGAAACTCATGCGTGACTGAGCTGGCTGGCTGGCTGTACCAATGTCCAAAAGGTGCATGCTGCCATTGGAATAAAGTCAAACACCATTTCCAATGATAGGATGGAATCTGGAGATCACCACTTCTTCTCTGATACCATGACATGGTGCCTTATGGCTGATCCACCACTATGGAATGGTTATCCAGTCCAGCAGGCAGCCTAGTTAGTGTACGGGTTTTCATATAAATGTATACGGATATTTTTTTCCATTTTGCTGGGAAGCTGTTGTTCTGTCCAGTCAAAGTAACTCCTAACCACTCTTTACACCAGAGGTGAGCAGAAAAGCATCCCAGAACGCACACCATGGCAACAACAGAGAAAATAAAGACCACGTCTGGTTCCGCCCTGTCAGCCAAGACCAGGAATCTGAAGATAGACTCACCGAAACTACAGCGGTGTATTGACCAGAACCTAGCGATTCAATACCCATCATGCTACAGGGTTTACGATTCAACGTTTTGCCATATATTGCGATACTGAAAGCAACTGCAGTTTTTCAAATGTAATTGTAGGAAAACCGTCCTAGCATAAAGAACAAGCCACCTACCATCCTATGCATAAAATCTGAGTAAACTTTTGTAAATCAGAAGCACCTGGAAGAGATCCTGTAACAACCGACTACTTCCTGTCTCAGTTTACGTCGTTAAGGCAGAGTCTAAGGGTCCAATGGAGGAAGCTAGAGTACCACACTGCTGTCTAGCACTCAGGGGTTTAAACACAACACAAAATGAACCATGAAAATCTTCACATTTAACCATTAATTAAAAAAAAGAAAGAAAAACTATACATAATGGCACACACCAGAAATGTGAACGGTGTCACCATGTTCAGCTCATTAGTCCACTCTAATGATCTGTGCACTTGTTGCTCGGCATTCCTCACGAGTTCTGCTTCTCCCTTGATGCCAGTCCTGACAACAACAATGAAACTGCTCTCACAGTACGTGTGGCATGTAACCAAAGAACCAAACCAACCCTAACCAAATGGCAGAACGCTCCCACAGTGCTTTCTAGATACCATGCTCTTATTCAGGACGTGACACCAATCTGGCTCAGCCTTGGATGCTCAGCACAGCTGTCGGAATGTCTGATACTGTGTCTGATTCCCATCCTACAAGCTTCAAAACATCTTATACGAAGCTCCATGATGAAATGGTTCGTCAAGGTCTGGGTAGAAGAACTAGAAGAGCCCTGATCTCAACCCCACTGAACAACTATGAACTGGAACACTGAGTGCACCCCAGACCTCTGACCTCCTCAGCGCCCTTGTAGGAGAATGATCCCAAATCCACACAGCCGCACTCCAAAATCTAGTGTAAAGCCTTCCCAGAAGAGTGGAGCTCATAATAACAGCAAACACAGCAGAAATAAATCTGGATAAACTTCTAAACATTGTAACATGGCATCCCGTCTTTAAAGCAGTTAATGGTGACTTACTGGGACACCAGAAATATCATATGCCTACTCATGCAGTGGTTCCACTAAAGCTCTGTGGTTGGTCTAATGTTGGCCTCTTCCTGTAAATGAAGTGGTTTTTTTGACCATGTTTAGTGATAAATGTACCAGACTGTTGCCCTTGCAACAGCTAGAACTCTGGCATGCTGCACTAACTTGGCTTTGCCCATGAGATTTGTGTTGTTTGGGCTGAAATGCGTGTCATCATGACTTCCATTGTAAGGAATTTGCAAGCAAGGTTAAAAGCGCTCATCAGCATGCCAGTTCCGTGATAAAACCTTTTGGATTCAGAGGAGCTCTCAGCCTGCGTCCCCTTAGCACACAGAAACGCAGGGGGGGTTAAGTGCAAAGGCAAGGATAGTACGGGTTTTGTTTTTGGAGCCCACAGGAAATGGCTGTCTCCAGTAAATAAATCAGTGCGTAGGACTTTATCCAAGAAACAGGATGACTGACCTCAGAGGGACGCAAATGTGAAGCAGACAGTCGTGGCTTCTTAAGTATCACGGTTACTTGCCTCCTAACGTCTAAGCGCCACAGTGGTGATACCCCACCCTTTACACATCAAATGCAAAGCTGACTAACTATGGACTGAAGGGTATATTTAGCCTTATTGCAGACCGTGAAGGCAGCCAAGAGCGTGAGCAGGGATGATCGATCCCAAAATAACACATAGTCTGTTTTCTTAGACTGAAAACATGAAAGCGTTGACTGGGTACTGGGTACTATATCAAGTTAGTACAATACGAGTCGTAAAGCTCATTTGAAAAAAGGATGAACTTTACATAACAAAAAAAAAAAAGAAAGAAAAGAATAGGAACACCATTATTAAGAGCTCTGTTGTCAAATGTGCAAGAGGCCATTCGATACTCCCACAATCTTCCCACAACTCACCTTCCCTTTGCTCATGGTATATTCAGTATAAACCCAGATAGAGATAGAGAGAGAGAGAGAGAGAGAGAGAGAGTGAAAGGTGAGATGGCTACAGAGGGCAGGCTCCTGTGAGCCCATGTAGCAAGTGAATAAGAGATTGTGTGTGTCTAAAGGTTTGTTCTCATGAAGGTAAAGGGCAGAGGCAGGCTCGGGTTGCAGGTTGCAGCATCCTATCCGATGTTGTAAAGGGTGTGAAGGTGCCACGGTTACTTCGGGCATGTCCTTACCTTCCCTACAGCACGTCCAAACCGCCGGATATCAATAGTTTAAAAAAAAATCAAGAATATTATAGATCGACTCACTCACAGAAGCGGCGTGTTCAAATCGTTTTTTAATGCACCTTTTTTAAGTAAAGCGGGAATGAAGCATGCTGGAAAAACTGGACTAAAAATTGCGCTTTTGTGTGAACAATAACAGCAATTTGTGAACAAGTATATGACTGAAAGACAGACTATTTATTTGCATGTCCTGAAGGAAATCTGTACTGCTTGGAAAGCGCTGAAAGCATTAGCGTTAATGGCGACTGAATTTGGTCCCCATTCATTCCTATGGGAAATTTAAATCCTTTGAAATGAAGTTTATTAAAAATGATAAATCACATGGATCACAGGCAAAAATACATAGCACACCACAGAGCGCCTTTATCTACGCAACGGCGTCTGGTCCGTGTCTGTACGTTAACCGGGTCGGGCTGTATTAATCGCAGAAATGTGTGGAATAATAATAATATTAATAATAATAATAATAAGTAGTAGTAGTATGAGGGATAACAATATAGTGCTTTTCAAACACTATATTGAGTGTCAGTTCGATACCAATAATAATAATAATAATAATAATAATAATAATAATAATAATAATAATAATAATATCTAACCTTCCCCCTGTCCTATTCCACGTTTTTACCACAAAGCACTCAGTATGAAATTTCCCAATCAAGACATCAGCTTGAGCAATACCAAATGTATGGAAATGGAAAACACAGGAGGACTGTGTGTGTGTGTGTGTGTGTGTGTGTGTGTGTGTGTGTGTGTGTGTGTGTGTGTGTGAGCATGTACAGGGGGTCTGAAGGACAGCACTGAGGTACAGTATCTCCCAGAAGCCCTGAGCTGAAGGAGAACAGGCGAGGCTGTGTCCACCCAACCCTGAGGGAGCGACAGAGCCGAAAAGACAGACAGCTCTGTGACGAGAGGCCTGGCCTTGCCCAAACACGCAGCATGAAAAAGGCTTTTAATAGTGTGAGTGTGTCAGCAGCACGCTCTCTGTTCACCTCCTTCACCACGCACACACACAAACTATTTAATCCCTATTCCTATATAAGGATTCATTAACACACTGTTGCAGGATTAAAGTTACTCCTAAAGCTGAAGATTAACCTGGATTTAAAGGGTAAAAGGTAGAGTTTGTGTAAACCAAAAAAGCGTTCGAGTTTATTTTAACTTTGACACACACCGTCCTAGTGTCCCTGATGTTACCATGCGTGTGTGCGCGCGAGTGTGTGTGTGTGTGATGATGGTCTGACATTAATACAATGACACTGACGTGCAAACACAAAGTGCCACGTGGTCGTCTGTTATTGATAATGCTTTAACAATTTAGAGAAAGTGGATAAAGTGTATGTGATCAGTTTTTCTTGTTCCTGTGCTATCTGGATATGGCTGCACGAGTCCTGTGTGTGTGTGTGTGTGTGTGTGTGAATATTTTCTTACATGTGTATTTTTACACCATTTCACACCATGCCAACTGTGTGGTTTATTTCAGATCTACAATTTCTCTGAGACACTACAACCATTCTGTCCTCTCTCTCTCTTACTGTGGAAGACTTCAAGCCACGCCCCCTTCTCTTTTAGCGTTTTAACATCTGGCATAAAGTGCCACATCTGTGGTTGTCAGCATGCCATTTTTGAACACTTTCCTGCTCCATCGCCTGCATCAGAATTCCTTCGGCACGTGCCAAAGATCCGGCGTTCAACCAAAACGGGATCGCTGTATCTTTCTGCGAATCTATACGCGTATAAAACACTTAATTCATTTCACTGATAAACTATTTTGGGACTGAAAGAGACAAAATGCAACCCAGCTGCTTCCAGTATGTCTTTGAAAGGTTTGAGCAACATTCAGAAAGGTTAGAAAAGGATGTCATGATATCTCCGAAATGTCCAACGTGACATAACTTCATAACTTATCATGATCATTCATGATATCCATCTTTCATCACAAAAAATCCTTCTGAATGAGACCAGCGCATTAAACGCCAGGGGTAATATTTTCAGCACACTCCCAGAGTGAGAGACTGGCGAGCACTGACGGATTCTGGTGGAGGAAAATGTTCACGTTTAAGTCAAAAGTTTCAAGGTCCTAATAATTGGTGCTCAAAAAGTGGCAGTGGTGTTGAACTGATTAGGAAAAACCTCTGCTCAGGAACAGGCACCACTGAAACAGATTAATATTGCCCCTAATGCCCCTGGGGTTGAAATATTTCAAGCTGGACCGTGGCCTGTGTCCTCTCGAATAAACCGTATTTCCTGATCCCGAGGCTCTAGTGAAAGAGGCTTGTTTTTGGACGCCGTGTCCTCGCAGCTGACGTGCTCGGCATGGCTTCAGCACCGAGTCACGGGAGAACTCGATTTGCTTCCCTCGTTCATCCATACGCAGATCCTGAGAGTCCTGAAGGAATGCGAGTCTCCGGAGAAACGGGGCTTCCGTAATGCCAGGACACTTCGCAATAACTCAGTCATTAGGTTTATCACACTAGTGACGTGAGTAACTGTGAACCATAGATATGTGAGAAATATCCAGAGATCTGAAGTACCAGAAAAACTGGTATACCAGTTAATCCCGGGTGTTACTTGAGGCAGTGTTGTACGCCTATCATGTGAAACGATTCACGTTCCCCCGGAGTCCTTTTTACGGCCCTGCTGCTGTCGTAAGTTCGAGGTTTTCCCGGTACACCCTTGATATTAAACATTGCTTCTATGACTTTTTTATTTTTATTTTGCATTGCTATGTATTTTGCATCGTACCAGTTTTTCTGGTACTTTCACGTGTATGCTGTAGTCATTCCTATTAATTATATTAACGCTGTTATTACCTTCGTATGTCTATCTTTTCACTATCGCTATTGATTCCAAATAACTGGGAAGTCTCAGGGATATCCGTAACTAATTACTAATACGTAACTAGTTAACTCACACTGACTATTATTTCAATAAATCTATCTGTTATTCCACGAATCGAATAGTTGCAGGTCGTTATTTAAAGGTCGCCTGAAGCTCTGAGTGGAATTATGAGCTGTTACTGTGGCTAAATGTGTACAAGGCAAGAAGATATAGAAGATAAAAGAAAAGATAACGGTGCGTCTGTGATAAATACTACGTTCATGATGAGTTGAAGTAGCCTGGTGTTTAGGAGGACTGAAATAAACAGCGGTGCAAATGATGCCGGCACCTCTCAGCAAGAAAGCTGTACCAGATGTGAAGATCCCAGATGTGAGCCACGTGTGTCATGCAAATGTTGTTCGCAGACCTCCTGATGTGTAAAAGTCCTGAATTCCCAGTAGGAGATGTTTCCCATGAGGCTATGGATGGGAAACAAGTTGGCACTGTTATGAGGAATTCAGTGTCAACAAAACCCCAGAATGTGAGGGAGAGGGGAAAGGGAGAGGGTTGAAAAAGTCCATGGCCAGGACCAAAATCCATAAAACAAAGACCCTTTTCTGTCCTTCAGGGTCGACAGAAACTGATCCACGCAGTAGTGCGTACACTTCTCTGGAGCAGCGGATTCATGCTTCCACAGCGTTTGAGCTGGAGAGGGTGTCGAGGGCACAGGAGTCTTTATGGGAAGCCTCAGGGCTTCATTTAAGAGAATGTAACTCCAGACAGCTGGAATCAGGACGAGTGGCAGCACGAAGGCTGTAATTAGTTTCTGCTTTAGTTTGTACCCTTGTTAAAGGTATATTAGGCAAAATAAATGAATAACATTAAACTAATAAAACTAATCTTTGCCACCAAAAACTTAAACTAAACTTAGCATTAATAAACAATTTTATTTATATTTTTTCCCATCTTACTTGAACAAAAAAACAAAAAACAAAACATGCAATACATATAGGACATGATAAAAAAAAATACATAATGGTTTACGCCATAACCCTGGGACAAATGCATTATGTAATGGAGAAGACCCATTTGGAAAACTTGCCACGCTTGTTTAGACAAGGAGCTTAAAAAATAAAATAAAATAAATGTTAATGAAAATAAACTGGGCTGCCTAAACATGGATTAATTTTAATTAATGCACCTTTATTAGGATGTGAAGGCGCCTTGGGGGCGTGTCTATAAAATGATTGACAGGAAGCCAATCCAATCCAAACCCAAACCCACGTTCCGGCCCGGATGCGCATTTCTAATCTGTTATTTTTTCATCTAATCAATAATTTGATCTGAAACAACAGCTTGAAGTGCTCTTTTTGAATCATTTCCGACACTTATTTGTACATTATTTGTATTTATAAGAGATGTACAAATCGCTTGTTGCACCTTTAATACGTGTGTGTCAGTGGGATCTGCACCGGGTGCACTGTATTCCTCAGGAGCCAAAGGAGCCTTGGCCCTTAACTTAGAGTCTGTCTGGATCCTGAACTCCTTCATGGCTCCTGGGGAACCTGATCCCGGATGCATTGCCAAGGAAAAGTTTCTACCATCAGCGTGCATCTTTAAAGCGCTACTCACTGTGCTGTACAGGACGCTGTCGGTGTCGGGCTCGGACAGCTCGCTCAGGGTCCGGTCCCACCGCAGGTACGGCTCACTGCTGTCCAGTACTTCCATGCCGAGAGATTTGGAGGATTGTTAGGAAGAAAATGCGTCTCTGTGTGTGTGTGTGTGTGTGTGAGAGAGAGAGAGTGTGTGTAAGAGACAGACAGACAGACAGACAGAGCGAGAGCGCGCGTCCGTGGGCTGCCTTCCTGCCGGGGACGCGGATGCGCCCGGAACTTGTCTGAAACTCTAATAACTCGGTGTTGTCACTAAATATCTCCCGGTACCACTTTTCTTTAACGTCTCGCCCTGGTCGTGAACAAGCAGCTCGACTTTCCCCGGTTCTCGGTTCTTTAAGTAACTACGCCTCTCTCTCTCTCTCTCTCTCTCTCTCTGACACCCAGGAATTTATGGGGCGGGGAAAAGAAAACATTACATGCCCGTTCAAAAACACTCCATATCATCTCTAACTTTACTTTACTATTTAATTTATGTAGTTTTGTTCTTTGTTCACTCACAGTTTGCCACTCTTTTTATATGTACGCTTTTAAACAGCTAAAACAAATGATATAAATAAATAAATAAATTAATTAATAAAGACATAAACCCCGCCCCCCGGTATTGCCCCAGCCAATCAGGTAAGACTACACGCCTAAAGCTCGAATTACGTGTCGCGTTCGTGATAACAGACAGGAGAGACAGCCAATCAGAGCGCAGCAAAGGCTACGGAGGAGAAGAAAACCCAATAAGTGGTAACTCTGCTGTAACTCTCAGCAAACCGAATAAAGCCAAGAATACTTATCATGAGGAACCTCCTCCTGCCCGTCCCTCAAACACTCCGTTATGTTTCAGCATGGTGTTTTGCTTTTAAAAAAAAAAGAAGAAGAAGAAGAAGAAGAAGTAGAAGATGGCAGCTTTGTGGGACTCTACTGTTCATACTAGTGATAAGGGAATGAACTTGTTAGAACCCCTACAAATAATACAAGCACAACAGAAACTCTGTACACTGAGACAAACGTTCCCTCTTTGGTGTCTGACAAACAAGGAAAATGTAGGAAATGTCACAGTTTATCCAGCTGGATGTTTTCAAAAGTATGTGGACACCTACACCGATCAGGCATAACATTATGACCACCTCCTTTTCTCAGTTCCACTTCCCTTACAGCTACAGTTCCAGCCTGTGTTTCTCTACACACTCTGTTAGTCCCTTTACTCTGTTCTCTAATGGTCAGGACCCCCACAGGACCAGCACAGGTCAGGTACTATGTGGGTGGTGGATCATTCTCAGCACTGCAGTGACACTGATGTGGTGGTGGTGTGTTAGTGTGTGTT
>JANCOA010155247.1:0-11187 GCA_024363135.1 Leptodoras oyakawai | reverse complement strand
GTAACCTGACTTCTGCACAACACAACTGATGGTCCCAACCCCATTGATAAAGCAAGTAATTCCTCTAATTAACCCTGGTAAGGCACACCTGAAAACCATTTCAGGTGACTACCTCTTGAAGCTCATTGAGAGAAAGCCAAGAGTGTGCAATAATGTGCAGTAATCAGAGCAATGGGTGGCTATTTTGAAGAAACTAGAATATAAAACATGTTTTCAGTTATTTCACAGTACATAACTTAACAAAACATAATTTTAGAACTACTAAGAAATAATAAGAAATACTGCACCTGATTATCATTATGCTGGGTAATGTGTGCGTCAGCCGGAGAAATAGACATTTAATGAAATTAACATTGTATAATGCATACTCTGATAACCAGGCGAAATGTCAATATTGATCAGAAAAGTATTTTAAAAGAATAAATGATTGCAGTACAAAATAGAGAGGCAAACGTTTATCATGTTTTAACATTTTGAATAAGGCAGACGTTAAGTCTGAAAATATTGTCTTTAAATCCAGTCTTTAAATAAAGATGGCAGAGATGGAGAGCATGGTATAATACTGAAGCTGTAAAATTCAATCCTATTCTGCACGTGCTCAGGCAGATTGACGGGTGACGTTGATGTTTACGATCGTTTTAGTCTGTAGTAGGTAATGATATCAGGCACAAACTACTTGGAGTGTAGAGATACATGACTGAACATATGCTGAAGTCAATGAAACAGAAAGAGTAAGAAGTTAAAAAATAAAAAGCGACTGAAAAAGTGTTGAATGAAGGGGTAAAGTTATTATTTGTTTGTTTTCCTGACTATGTGATATTTAAGGAAACTATTAAATGTGTTTTTGCTTCTTAATTAAATTTAGTGTTAGTTTTCCTATTCAGTCATATTTCTGCCTTGCTATGATTTTTGGTGTTTTGGGACTTTCTTATATAATAAACACTTTTTTCACCTTTTTTCAGCAGAACGTGGGATCAGTCGAGAGTGAAGAGGTGGGAATGCTGACTTCTGCTTACTCAATTCAAGTCAAATATTACATTATACATTGTAGGTTATATAGTATTAGCATACTGCCAATAGCCTATACTACATATATATTATCTATATACAGTATGTCTATATATAATTTAATGTATATGTATCCCACTACCTAAGTAATATAATGCCTCATTGGCAAATATCTTAGCCTGTCCAGTCTAAAGGGACTTGATGACCTTCTCTAAGGTGTCGCAGAAGTGCATATCCACCAAAATATAATAAATAATTTAAAAAAAATGTATTCGTATTCAGTCCGAGCTGACCACAACCACAACACTGGCTTGTTAAATGACACATTCTGTTTGATATGGTTCTTCTCAATAAATTCTACTTCATTTCTATAAACATTCGTTTTGTGTTTTTCTTGTTGTGTGTACACTCTGTCCTTTTAGAAAAATAACCCCTGAGTCATGTGATTAACAGCCGAGCAATTCAAGTTGCACATCATGAATGAAAGTCCTAAAAAGCTCAAATCTAATAAGAAGTTCCTTGAGCATCTCACTGAACAGCAAAGGCTCATTCATTATTATCAGGATAAGGTACTACACAATAGGCATTCTGCCATTCACACAATGACCTTCTACTTAACATAATGCACTGAACATGAATTAAACACATCTTTCAAAGAATGCTACTAAAACAACACTCAAGAAGGGTCATGGGTTCGATCCCAGGTGGAGTGGTCTGCGTCCTTTCTGTGTGGAGTCTGCACGTCCTCCTGTTCACATGGGTTTACTTGGAGTACTCCAGTTTCCTCCCACAGTCTTAAGTGAACTGCTGATGCACAATTGTCCATGACTGTGTTTGATACTGAACTTGTGCTGATGAAGCATGTGTACTGATGTAACCCGTCATGAATAGCCATTGATGCTGACGTGACGTTAAATAAACCAATAAACAAACAAAACCACGCTCAAAGAACAGATTTAAGACTTTTTACCCTGACACTAGACAGTATTATGATTTTTTTAAGAAATTGATCAAGATCCCTGATAAGTGAAGGCTTTAAAACTATGCCAGGCCAAGATGCAGACTTGATCCGCAAGGAATGGGAGCAGCCGAAGGAATACATT
Source organism: Leptodoras oyakawai (assembly GCA_024363135.1). Lineage (NCBI taxonomy): Eukaryota > Metazoa > Chordata > Actinopteri > Siluriformes > Doradidae > Leptodoras > Leptodoras oyakawai. The sequence continues at coordinate 9,076 of JANCOA010155247.1, read as the reverse complement.
ACATTCAGGGATAACATTTAAGGATAATATAGTCTCTGGCCTTCAGTGTTCCTATATATTACATAGAGGGTCCGATGGGCTTTGTAAGGAGAATGGAGCAGGAATTCTGTGTTTTTCTGAGTCTGAGGCCTTCGACAGTAAGTCACATATGTTTTTGAATTAGGACAAAGGAATCCATACATTGTGGGGGTCTCTCCCCAGTCTATAAGAACACGGGCTCCCTCTTTTTCCTTCAGAGCACGGATCTGACTTTTAATGTGCTCTCCAAGCTGTGCGCAAAGCTTGTTATCGATACTTGTCTGATTCTGTTATCATTTGATATTTGTATTAATAAATTCCTTTACAAAGAAGAAGACGCTGTAATCAGAGCTTCTTTACCTCAACCACTTTGCATCATCCATGACAAGAGATACCACAATAACATTTATATAAGTTATATATATATTATACAAGTTATGTCTGGATTTTATGTCTTTGTAAAGCTACTTTGGGAAAATGACCAGTGTTAAGAGTGCTTTAGAAATAAAATAAAATTGAATTGAATCGAATTATCTCACCAGGAGATGGGCCAATTTGTTCTCCTGATATCTATCAGTAGTGTTTGATCCTTGTATTTTACAGTATGCTGGGAGTGCAGATATGTATAGTATTGAGAAATGATGTCCATTACTTATCCATACTGAAAATGTATTGTCTGTGAATCAGGATACCTGATTCAGGACCATGGTAAAATAGATTAAAGATGGATGAATGAATACACTCTAGCCCAGACAGTTCAATAGTGCAGCAGGTAGGGTTCACAGGTAGCCGATTCACAGCTCCAAGGTCCCCGTTTTGATTTCGAGCTCAGGTTACTGTCTATGTGAGGTTCTCTTCTTTCCTCCCACCCTCCAAAGGCATTCAGGTAGGTAGACTGGCTACTCTATACTACCTCTAGGTTTAAATGTCTGTGCATGGTGTGTTGCAATGGGGTAATCCACCCTGACCAGCATAAAGCAGTTACTGAAGATAAAGGAATTAACTTTAGTCCTGTGCTTGCACTGCTTCAATTATATATTTAAACAAAGAGATGAGGCTGGGACATGATCACATTACAGCCACTAAACCCACAAAGGCTTGTATATGCTGTCTGCAGCATTTATACGTATATTTACAGCACGCATGTAAAGCAAGTGATCAGATTTACTAAAACTGAGACTCATATGCTAATTCTACAGTGTGATGCTAGGTGGCACTGTGGACAAACAGTCACATCAAACAATCATATGAAATGCTGAATACACACCCTTGTCTCATTTAAACAAGCACCTGTTGTTTGAAAAGTGTTGCATTTATCTCGGTAAATAATTGTTACAATTTTTGTAACAATTTTGGTTTTAAAGCCTTCCTTCTGAAAACCTCAACCTTAAAAAATAAAGAATTTTGTCACTGATCAAGTGTTATTGTTTTTGTTGTTGTTGTAGTTGTTGTGAACCATCCTTCACCTATCCAACACAAACAATGATTTCCAAATAGTAATTTATTACTACAAACTACTACTATGGAAAAATATGAACATTATTGGTCACACATATTCTGATAATCTGCCTAAACAGACGGATTAGGCTGTTTGTAACATTTCATAAGCTTCTTAGCTGAGATTCAGCAGTTCATCTGTTTTGCATTGTCTATATTAGGGGTGTGCATCTCCACCACTGAGGCTAAAACGATACATTTCTCGATGCACTGCCAATGATTTGATACATTAAAGGCTACATACGAAGCAATTACTAATGGAATACGGTACTATTTTGCACCGCAGTGTGATTTGATTCAACACAATTCAATTGAACACGATACAATGCAATACGAAGAAATACTGTATGATGTTATGCAATTCAGTAGGGTGTTATTGCATGCTGGAAAACCTCCAAATGGGCGGGGCATAAATCCATAAAGGAGGGGCATATATCAAAATGGGTAGGGTAGAACTACAGAGTGCTTAACTACTGGTTCCTAAGAAGGTCAGTGGGTGTTCTGCAATTCTGGGTTTTTGCAGTACCCACTTTGTTCATTTTTATTTTATGCAATTCAATATAGTACCATACACACTTCCAATTAATGATGAGACTTGGCCACTGAGAGCACATTTGAAATAAAAGGAAACAATATAAATATAAAATTGTAGGTTGCACATTATTGGTCACATTTCTAAATAATAAAGACACAGAGCCTTTAAATAAAAATTCTATATAAATAAATCAGATTTTACCGATGCAAATGTATGTAAGAAAAGCTGCACCCTGAGTTCATCCCAAACTCTAGCTGGTGCATTTTTCTAATTGCATTGTGAACTTTTATGAAATTTAGTGTCATTTACCATCCCTAATCTGTAGATGTTTACCAGATATAAAGTCTATACAGTGTATGTGATGATTCACGTACATGCCTACATACTTTAACTATAGAATAATATAGTTAAATTTATATACTCACTCAGCCTAGGGTTAGCGTTAGGATTAGGGCTATGGTTTGGTAGAAAGTTAGAACATTCAAAAATATTAATTAAGTGGATTACTAATTGTTTGTTGAAACATTTATACACATACATGTTACAAATACTCTGATAATCCTCTGTAGGCGGACTATCCAAATAAAGCGTTACCATGTTATTTGCTAATGTAACAGTTTAAATATAGTTTGTGACCTTTACAGCCCAGCATGTCTAAATTATTTTACAGATGTTGACTGTACATAAATCTAACAGGTCTTTGCTCTGGGTATATGGTAGCTATTATTATTATTAGGGGTCCAAGCATGTAGTAGTAGTAGAATTTTTAGTAGTAGAAACTAAATTCTTTTTGCTGTTGTTTGGGGCTTTCCCTTAAAAAAGCCCCAAGAATCTGTAATCTGCAAAGGTTGTGACTGCTATCAGCGAATCAAAATTCAGCAGGCATTTCTCAGGATTATCATTGGCTCATCCTTACAAATCTGGAATGCCATATCCATGTATAGACTTTCTATTAGCCTATCAAATTACACAATAATTGGCCACTGAGGGGGCTCTACTGATGTTTCTAACTGTTAAATCAAGTATATGTCACTGCACCTTTCAGTTTTAGACATCAGCCTTGATCCATATTATGCTGTGCAGATCCTCTAATACCTTTGTATTTGCATCTGTATTTGCATTTGCATCAAAAAATGCATAGTAATTCCTCATTGGCCAGTTAATAACACATTTCAAACTAATTGGTGTTGCTGCACTCTGCAGAGCGTCTAGACAAAAATATTTTTTGTCAATCCATTTGGCTACATCTCAAAGAAGCATTGTCCAACTGAAACCAGATATGATAAAGCTATTCAGCATCAAGCTGTGAGAGATTTGGTTTGAATCAGCCTCTTTGGGGAGCTAACATTTTGGATTAATTCTCATAAATGTTGTATGAAAATGTTCAAATTAGTGCGTCTTATTACCAAAAATATTTCAAAATAATTATAAAAAAAATAATTATCAAAAATATCTTGACATTTCCATCCAATATGGCTGCAATGTACCAAAAAGCCATTTGGCTCAAAGCCAAAAAGCTGTAACTCATAACTGATTTGTCCAATTTTAATAAAGCCTGACAGAATCACAGCTCTAATTTGCAAACGTTGGAAATGCAAATTGTAATAGAAATGGAACAATTTGTCTTCTATTTTGACTTTTTACTACATATTTCTCTCCTAATATACAAATGTCAAATGGTCAGTAAGTATGAACTCAAACATACACCAATCAGCTATAACATTAACACCACCTGCCTAGTACTGTGTAGGTGGCCTTCTTTGGCCAAAACAGCTCTGACTCCATGAGTCATAGACTCCACAAGACCTCAGAAGGTGTGATGTGGTATCTGACACCAAAAGATTAGCAGATCCTTTAATTTATTTAGGTTGTGAGGTGGGGCCTCTGTGGATCAGACTTGTTTGTCCAGTACATCTCAGAGATGTTCAATTGGACTCAGATTTATAGGGCTTTATAGATAATTGGAGCAGTTTTGAGGGCAAGGCTGGCCTGTTAGGGCAAGATGGTATCCATCCCACTCGGGAAGGTGCTGCTCTAATTTCTTGCAGCATAGCTCATAGTATCAGCACAGGATTAGTTAATCTCTGACAATCCAGAGCCAAGGCCAGGGAACAGGCAAACAGGTTAAACCGACCGTCTGCTACCTGCATGGAGACATCCCTCGGGTTCCACCATATTCAATTCAAATGAATTCAATTTTATTTCTAAAGTGCTTTTGTCTCAAAGCAGCTATACAAAAACCTGAAATTTGTTTATAGTTTATATTGTCTCTAACTGTTATCCCTAATGAGCGGAACCAGACTCAAAAGGGAACCCATTCTCATTTGGGTGACACTGGATAGTGCAGTAATAAATAATCCCTTCTACTTTATGATTTTATTGAGAATCTCCCAGAATTATCAAGTATGATTGGATCACAGTCTAAAACCACAGAACCTGACCTAGTGACTGAATGCCAAGAGTCAACATTTCACTATATTTTGGATATTGTAGCTCCTCTTAAATCAAAAAACCTAGACGTCATCATAGGAAGGCTGCTTATATCAACTACAAAGCAAAGTTCATGGTTTCTAAGCATATCTTTAAATCGTCCCTATCTATGTGAGGCCATCTTCAGCAGGAGTGTCTTGTATCCTGTATCTGGTCACTCGGGCTTTGCATATGTAGCTCAACTGTAGGGGTGGGGTGGAGAAGGTAGGGAAAGAGAGAGGTGGGCCACTCTACCGCACTGGTTAAAGTGGCAAATGTCCTATTACTGGCGTCTGATCAGGGTTGTGTGTCTTTGCGTGTGTTACTTGACCTTAGTGCAGCTTTTGACACCATCGATCATACTATTCTCCTTCACAGATTAGAAAATTGGCTTGGAGATAAGGGAACAGCCCTCTCCTGGTTCAGGTCCTATTTGACTGACCATTATCAGTTTGCAGATGAAATATACTAAGGCAGTGGACAGTGGATGATGAATAACTTACTTCTATGGAATTCTGATAAGACAGAAGTACTCATACTAGGACCACAGGCAGCTACAAGGAAGCTTTCTGATTACATAGTAACTCTGGATGGCGTTTCAGTTACATGTGCAGCTGTAAACGATCTTGGTGTGATTGTTGACTCCAGTCTTTCATTGGAAGCTCATGTAGATAATATTACTAGGAAAGCCTTATTTCATCTTAGAAATATTGTTAGCTCTAGGCTGGATTATTGTAATGCTCCATGGCCCAGTTCTGATGCTCATGTTCCCATTGTTGTCAGCAGTGTACAGGGGTCAGTATGGGCACTCTGACTGGCGACAGCTACACAGCCCCATACTGTGTTCTGACACCTTTCTATCATAACCAGCATTAACACTTTCAGCAATTTCTGCTACAGTAGCTCTTCTGTAGGACCAGACCAGGCGGGCTAGCCTTCAAGAGTCCAACGTCATACACAGTAAAGGCACACAATAACCAATTCCCAGAGCCACATGCAAATGCAACGGATTAAAACCAGAATCTTTTTAGTTAAAATCTTAGGTTGCAGAGTTCCTCACAGTATGTAAAGACACTGTTGCACTGGTTGACAGTTTACATATATATGCTATAAATATAGGATCTATGAATATATAGATGGTATATGACAGAAAATATTAAGGATGAATAATATGTTCAAGATACCTATACAGGCAGATGAGGCAGGTTTTATGATGTACAATGTCAGAATGCAAATTGGTACAGTGGTTGGGTGAGGGTGTGGTGTGGATTGTCTGCAGAGATCATGATGATGATGATTCAGGTACTCTCCTGTGCTACTGGCTGTTCAGCAGACCATTATGGCTAATGTCAGTTTTACTCATATTTAAAATGGTGGTGGAATGTAACTAAATACATTTACTGATTTATGCTGTTCTCTCCTTTGCTGACACTGCCATAGTCTTGAATCCTCACAGGTGCACAATGAACTTCGTGTTATGTTGGGTGGCATAGCACACACCCCTTGGACACTTCATTGCCAAAAGTAGATCACATTTCTCACCTGCACACAAAGGCGCTTTCGAAATGGGACAGCCTAGTCATGGCATTATGATGCAATTGGTCTACAAATGCAGCCCTCAGTGGACACAGCCCCTGAACTGGGACACAGGTTGTAAGGCACATTATACAGTGACCTGTGTATAAGTGGTTAAGTGGGGTTTGAGCATACTCAGCCCAGGGGAGCTGGGGCAGTGTAGATCAGTGCGTAAGACATTGGACTACTGACGGGATCATTGTGAGTTCAAATCCTGCCACTGCTGGGCCCTTGAGCCAAGCCCTTAACCCTCAACTGCTCAGTTGTGTAAATGAGATAATATGTAAGTCGCTAGAAAATGGTGTCTGCCAAATGCTGTAAATGTATATGAGGTAGGCACTTGAATCCATTTTGTTTGTTTTGGTAGTTTAGGCATTTGGCTTGGCCATTAAATTGTAAGTGATACCCTGAAGACAGAATGACAATGATGTTCTATCGAGAATAAAAGGCTTGCAATACCTGGGAGGTGAACCAAACTCCCAAATCTGTCTTCAGGAAGGCCATCATGCTGAAACAGTTGTATGAAGATGGTTTACTCAGTTTCCATGGCTGTCTGGAATTTGGCCTAAATTAAAAAATTACATCCCTGAGAGAACCTCTTAATTTTGATTGATGGAGACGTGTTAGACTTGGGTTGGTGTGGAACAGGTAAGGACCATAAAGGAGTTGTCAGTTAGTATGTGCTTGGACACAGACAGACCAGGCCTTAACAAACCTTTGAAAATTGAAATTTAAAGATGGCCACCAGCATGAATTTTTCCACCAACCTTCTAGACCTTTGAGTGGCAGAATGTCTATAACCAAGTGAAATGTGAACCCACATCAAGTCAGATGGCATGTACAGTTTTTCAGGAGGATGTTTGGAAGGTGTTGGATCTCCCTCTTGATCTCACTGAATATCCCAGTGGATAGGAACTGCAATACATGCTCAGGGAGGAGTCTTTACATGAGCACTATGATATGATCTATGACTATGAATATGATGCAATTGAGATAGCACCAGCTTTCATGTACCTGAAACTCCATAGGTCAAAGTAAAAATTAAAACATACAGTAAAAGAGAGTGCCCACCTGAATTGGCATGGGTTTAGCCTCTTTTTAGACTTTTATCTCCCTCAAACCAGTGGCACAATTCCTTAAGTTCACATTTAAAACTGCAGTTTAAAGGACCGATGAGAGTGGACTTTGCCTGAAAATATTAACAAGCAATCTTCCCCTCCTTCTCTGCTGCACTCCAGTCCTTGTGTGGGTTTTTTCTGGACAATTAAATTAAATATAAATTAATTTTGGGTAATTACCTGGCAAGGTGAAATGAAAGGAGCTATGAAAAGCCACTAGCATGTTTACCCATGTTTTATCTCAGGTACAATCTATTTCTTTCTTTTTATCTTGCTTTTGTTCATTGGTTTACTTCATTTTCTGCTCTTGCCATGTACACTGTTTTTGGCAAATTTATGAGCAATTTTTATGTATAATTTTATTTATTTGCTTTTGTTTATCAGACATTGTGTTTAAAAATCAAAATGTGCATGAGCAGTGATACTAAGTCATATACAATGTCAAACACTTATTCTGGCTCTTATCAGTTGCTTTGTTTTGGGCACAATGGATTTTTTTTCAAATGTAATTAGGAGCACTAGGAGGAGCCAGAGGAGCCTGATTTTTTTTCACTCTGACTTTCACCTAAAGTCATAGTTTCTCTTGGCAGAAGATTCTTTGAGAAGAATGTATATGGGTGGAGCTTGGTTGGGTTGACTTGTTGCTGGGAGAGCACCGCCATTAGACCACTCTGTGATGCATCCGCTTAAACCATGAACACAAATAAGGGATCAGGGTGGTGAATCAGACCTGAACCAGCCTTTGAATTTGCTGAGGGCCTGAATGGCTTCCTCTGTCTATTTGAGTTTCTTGGGCTTCCCTTTCAGGAGAGATGTCAGAGGACCTTCTGCAGTACTGAAACATTGGCGGAATCACCAATAGAAATTAGTGAACCACATAAGGCGTTGTAGTTCCTTTGTCATTTGATGATACGGCTAGGAGATTACTGGTTCCACTTTGGGGTTGTCCACCTCAACTTCCTGTTCATCCAGGATGTACTAAATAAACCTAACTGAGGTGCAGTGAAACTCACATTTTTCTAATTTCACAAACAGATGAATCTCCAGAACTCTTTAAAGCACCAGATAGATGGTGTGTCAATATAAACAATAAAAACTATTTAGAAATTCTCTCAGCATTTTACTGGGAAATGCCTGTAATACAGACGGAGCATTAACTAGCCTTAACTAATATACAGCATAACAAGGTACTTGCAGTAACCTAGCTTGGATGGGGGTTGCACTATTGACCCTCACGTCATTTCATTACAAAAAATGAGGAAGAAAAGGTGGTTTATAGTGCTTTGAGGCAGTTGTCATTGCATATTTGTTCTTTTAATTTTCTTTAGTCCTACCCACATAGAAGCACCTGCAAGGACACAGTAGGAAATACACAACAACCTTAAATTTACAACTCATGAATCCATTGGTCTTGTATTCTCTCTGTGTTTTTAAGTCATGATATGTCATGTATTACAGTCCACAAAAGACCAGTGGCTTCATTGGCTGTGAATGAGTTTGTCATCTATCACCTTGCAGGTACTTCTATTTGGTTAGGACTAAAAGAAAGATAAAAGAGCATTTTGCTAATGCAATCTGTGTCTATAATAAGATATATATAAGACTAGCTCATGCTTAAACATCATGAAGAGAAAAAACACAGCTCTTTTAAACAGTCCAATCTAGGACGTTATTACAATAAAGCCATTTTAACTGAAAGAGTGCCTTGTTTTGGAGACGTTTTTCTCTCTTTTTTCCCCCCATTTCATTTTTCCCTTGACACTGTAGAGCACTTAATTTGTCAGTCATCAGTCATTTTCTGTACCGCTTATTCCCAGTTACGGGGTCACGGGGGAGCCGGTGCCCAGCCAGCAACTCTGAGCGC
>JANCOA010154848.1:0-11192 GCA_024363135.1 Leptodoras oyakawai | reverse complement strand
CGCCCCACCCGGGGATCGAACCCGGGTCCTTCTTGCTGTGAGGCGACGGTGCTATCCACTGCGCCACCATGCCGCCCACTATTATAATAATACATCCAAAATATTTTTTTTACATTTTGGGCACTTTTTGCATAAACAAACAGATTTTCAGTACAAGTGGGTTTGGATTAACGACAGTTAGAAAACTGGCAACAAAACAACAAGTCAGCAAAACTACAGCTTTTTATTCACATATAAAATATAATATTTCTGTCCAAAAATTTAAGACTAGGTTTAAAAAAAAACTCTTAGAAGCCCACAATTCAAAGAGCAAAAAGAATCAAATAAGAAAGCAATTTATATATTGATAATGGCACACAGTTAAAACAATACAGTCACAGTGAATCTACTAAGAAAAATATAATTTCATTGGATTTAATTTTTAGGCTTAATGGTTCAGTGTAATGTTTCTATAAAAGAAAAACATAGGGGAAGACAGTGGTGGAGGAATAAACATCAGGCACATAAACCAGATCAGACCATATGAACAAAAAATGCTCTACAATACTAAAATACAAACAGTCCTTTCAAAAAGTCAGACTCCAGTAAAAGGCATTAAAAGTTTAATCAGGAAGAACAGAAAACTGGAGGACATTAAGTTTTAAAGCTGATACAAGCCACTTGATAAATAGTTTACATACACCAACCAGCTATAACAAAGAACCTGCCTAATATTGTGTAGGTCCCCCTTGCGTTTCAACAAAAGAGCTATGACCTGTAAAGGCATGGAAAGACCTCGGAAGGTGTGCTGTCGTATCTGGCACCAAAAGGTTCGCAACAGATCCTTTAGGTCCTGCAAGTCCTCCGAGATGTAGCCTTCATGGATCTGACTCATTTGTACATCTGGGTAATCTGGAGGCCAAATCAGCACCTTGCACTATTTGTGATTTCCTCAAAACATTCCTGAGTAATGTAAAAGTGTGTCTGGATGCATTATCCTGCTGAAAGAGGTCTCTGCCATTAGGGAATACAGTTACCACGAAGGGGTGCACATAGTTTGCTGTGTTTAGGTAGGTGATACCTACCTAAGTAAGGTAGGTATCAAAAACCTAACTCAGTAAAATTCACATGAATGCCAGGACCCAAGATTTTCCAGCAGAACATTGCCCAGAGCATCACCCTGCCTCCACTGGCCTGCCTTCTTCCCATAGTGCATTTTGGTGCTATCCTCAGGTAAGTGATGCACATATACCGCATTTGGTATCTAACTAAGCAACCCTCCACAAGACCTGCTGCCATTAAAAAAAAACCCAAAAAAACACAGATTCATGTTCATCAATTCAAACAACTATGTAAGTACATATGTGGGAGTTAGCTCCCACTGCCAAGGTCTGGAGCAAGACCCAAACTGTCACCCTTAGCTGAGAGGAAATTGGTTTGGATGATCAGTAACAACCCAAGAACCACCAAGGCATAGGTCTGTGATAAACTGTCTACATCACCATGGACTGAGAGGCTGCTGGCCAACAAAGAAACCCCTGCTCCAAAACTGGCATCATCCTCCTCAACTAGTTTGCAGATGAGCACCTGGACAAAGCAAAAGCTTTCTGGAGGAAAGTGCTCAGATGAGACAAAGACAGAGGTACGTTTGGATGAGTAAAGGTGAGGCATTCAACCCCAAGCACACTGTACCAACTGTTGAAGATGGTGGTGGCAATATCATGCTATGGGGCTTGCTGCTAGTGAAACTGGTCCCTTGCATAAAGTGGGTGGAATAATGAAGAAGGAAGACTACCTCAGTACTCTTTTGCATAACCTAAAACCAACAGCTATATTGTTGAAACCTGGACACAATTGGGTGTTCCAACAGGATAATGACTCCAAACACACATCAAAGCTGGTTGTGGAATAAATGTGGATAAAGCAGGCCAACCTTAAACTTTTGGAATGGCCTTTCCAAAGACCTGAACTCATCCCTCTTGAAAATATGCTGAATGTGCTTATCAGTTAGGTCCATGCAGGGAAGCGACAAATTAAACTCTACCACTTCAGCCAAGAAGAGTGGTCAACGATCTGTCCAGAATTGTGCCAGAAGTGACTGGTCAAGGAGCAACTTCCTAAGGGACATTTAATATTAGGCAGGCTGTATGTATAGTTGTATATATGTATATACAAATATAAAAATTTGCTCAACAAATTTTTGTTCTTCTATATTAAAATTGTATGTTGTACTCTCATTCTGCCCCAGAAAAAGAACAGTTCAAAGACATCACTGAAAGCCCAGTATTGCCATGATATCCATGTCCATGATGAGTGTCTGTAAACTTCTGAGCCCAACTGTAGGTTAGGACATTCAAACCTGCATTGTGCCAGTATACTATGTGAATGAGCCAATGAAAAATAGAAAACTCCAGCCAGTCCTATTAGTTCCTTGGCTCCCTGCATTACACGCTTTTACACCATACTCAATTCTGCTTAAATTCTACCTTCAGGGTGTCGGTGTTTATTTCACAATAATGACTGGCTTGGCTTGGCTTGGCTTTATCCCTTATTTGTCAGAACCCAGAAAGCACTCCTCTGTCTTGAAGTCTCCAGTCTTGTGGGTCATTTATTATTAAATTAGAAATTGTAACTGGTGACAACTCACTGTGGAAGGCTATAAAAGGATAGGTATTCAATACAAAACATACTAAATTTTTAAGTTTAGTAATCATATTTGTCTATTTATGTGTTTTTATTTGACCAGTTGAAGCTACATTTTCAGTTACCACTTAATGTTGGGGTTACTTCAACACCCTCAGCACCCCTACTGCATGTATCTCTGATATTTCATGTGAGAGGTTTGACAGTACGAGTGAGAGGCTTTTCACAGTGCATGACAGGTTTGATTGTGTTTTTGAAAGTATGATCTAGCTGAACTCACACACACCATCAAACTCACTCATACATTATCAAACTATGACAATTTGATAGTGCAAGTGAGAGAGGGTTTGGCAGTGTGTCAGGAAGGTTTGATAGTGCATGAGAAAGGTTTGACTGTGCATGAAAGAGGCTTGATAGCATGAGAGAGGGTCTGACAGTATGAAAGAGAGGTCTGACAGAGCGTGAGAGATTTGATAGTGCGTGTCAGGTTACAGCTTAAAAAAAAGGGGGGGGTAAATGATACAGCGATATCATTTCCATGATATGGAAGTTTGTGGTCTTGTGTCTTCTCATGGTTTTCACTGGTTAATAATTAAATTTCACTTTCTCAATGTCACTGATCAGATTCCGAGCCAGGAAAATTCCCACCATCTGAAACACACACACTTACTTTATTACATATTGACACACTACAATTTACCCAACAAGATGCTACAAACACATACAGTAACATGTATATATTTTATATATATATACACACACACACACACACACACACACACACACACACACACACGCACACGCACACGCACACATAAAACAGTAAAAGGTTTGTTTGTCAGTGTACCTGTAGCAGTGAAACAACTATGAACACTCCTGCTACGATGTAGATGTTACGTGACAGCCACTCTTCCAGAGCAGGAACACAGCCCTTCACATAGATCACACTTGGCCACTTCTGTTAATACACACACATAAATACCCTGTTATTCCACACAGGCTAGTGCTGTGCAGTATGACCAAAATTTTGTATCATGTTTTTTATTGTCCTGTGAAAAGACAATAAAATATTTACAGAAATGTGAGGGGTGTATTCACTTTTCTAAGGGAATGCATGTTGAACATTTGAACAAAAAATTTGTACAAATTTATTTTCTTCCTTCACTTGGTATTCTGCAAAATATATAGCATGGTTGGGCTGATGCCATCATCCATCACTAATGATGACAATGCTGAGCCCAGCAACATAATTTTTAATTTTTTAATAATGAACTTTCTGATAAAGACACCTATTCATGGACACAGGAAGCTCTTTAGTACACAAAATGCTAATGAGAGAGCAATCTTGTTCATCCACAACTGGAACAATACAGCAATTATGTCTTATGCAAGTAGTGACCCTTTCTTAAACCTTCAGACTAAAAGTTCAGCACTTTTAAGTTCCATAAAACAAAGTGAAGCTTTAACTTCAATCTTCCCACACACAGGCTAATAGATGGGTTTATGTTTAACTCAAGGAATAACCAAGGACCATACATCTGATTTAGAGCTGATATAGATTAAAAAAACTGCATAAAGAAAATCATATGTGAATGAGAACATTTATATTTCCAAGTGAAAGCTTGTTAGAGATCTTCATGTGCACAACCAATACAAAAATCATCTTGATACAATGTCCTGTTAATGAGGTATATTTCATAGGCAAATTTGACAATGATCCTGCCTACGAACCCACAGTATCCCTAGCGTCAGGACCAAGAAGAATTGTCTCCCCTATGACACCCAAGGGCACAAACTTAAATATCTATTTATTCAGTGGTTCTAATATTATATTCAATTCATGGCTTAAATAAGAAATGTGTAAAAAGGTTTAACAATGAATTAACCACTAAATCATCTTTGTAGTTCTCTTTTAATCTCATCAGTAAACATTAATTTGTCAAACATAATGGGTTTGATATTGTATATTGATTTGTAAACTTTTCCTGCTCTAGTACTCTGTAAGTTTGGATATACTGTCATTTAATCAATGTTATGACAGAATGTAGTAACTCTGATATACACTTTCTTTATAAATCTCATATTCTGTTATGATCATAAGATCATAGATAAGTAGTAGAATAGCAATGCTGTATTTGTGCATATCATGTTTTATTACTAAAAGCAAATGTTTTATTAACTAGAAGTTCTCTTGGATTTTAGAGTAATAGTTTGTCATTATCTTTGTTTTTTCTTGTAGAGCTGTCAAGTGATTACATTTGTAATGACTGTTGTTGCCACATTCACTTGATTTGACAAAAGTGAAATATTAAAGATGATGTCTTTTCATGTTTTTTATTTAATGGGAACTGCACAGAGTGTAGGGAGCTAGGGAACGTGTTCATTTGACTGGAAGTTCTGTACAAAAATTTAGCAGCCAAAAAGAGCTACAACTTCTTCGTTCTCCGTTGCTCCTTTGAACTTTAGCAATGTTTATGATAGATAAGGAGCTATGAGATCAGAGCACTGTGCAGGAGAAACAGCAACCAAACATTACAGTTAAAATACATTACCCACATATATTACAAAAGTGGCTACAGCATACAAAATTATTCTGAAATGTTGTTTGATTTATCATGCTAAACACAGCCGAGTGCTGTAATCAAGATGAGCTGTTGTTGACGTTGCAGCGTATCCCAAATAGAGCAGTTTCATATTCCCTATTCTTTTAAAGAGCCCTTGAGATTCTGTACCCCGTGTAGTTTGTAGGGAGCAGGGATATAGCTTGTGATCGGAATGCAGCCTAAAACAATTAACGCAATGGTCAATTCCAGAATATGTGTTCACTGGTGGTGAAGCCACTTATACAAGAACAGCTGACTTATGCAATGGGCCTTTGGACAGTGTCTGAGACCAATAATTATGAACATCTGTTAACTTCAGAGTTCATAAGTCACGCGTGGAGAAAAGAACTCAGAAGGCATTTCGTATCAGAACCAATTCTTTGGTTATTCGCATATAGTCAAACTACAACCAAGTCTTCAAACAGGCAAGTGGGGCTTCTACTAAAGCTTTGGCAATGTGTTGTCTGATAATTTAAACCCCCCTTTTGTTCCATTTTGCCCCTTCTAGTTTACTTTCCCTCTTTTTTCTTCTTGCATTTTAACAGTGGTTAAAATCCACTGTTACCCTCCATAGACTTCGTCTATTCTTATGATCCTAGTAACTCATCCACCAGCTCAGGAGCTAGTTATTAATCTTTCCTAGGCAAATATACTCAGTTATCATACAGCTGGACTGAATATTTGAACAAATTTCCCAGTAAATTCTCATTCATTGATTCTTGTGCGTGTTTCTTGTACATTCTGTGGTCTATATAAGCTGTGATCTTGCAACATCAGGATGGGACTGATAAAAGGTAATTCAATTGGTTTTCCCTGTTCCCCCCTTTTTTTTAACACTGATATCCAAGTCCCATTTTCACAATTTCCACTAAACAATTGTCATTAATATTAAATAACAGTGTTAGATCTTTGGGTAAATGAACTCCCAGACATTTGATGCATGATAAATGCCAGTTAAAATTATACTTTGCAATGAATTCTTGTGTAGGAGTATAATATCATGACCTGCGTTTTATGTATATTAAAGACATATCCTTGGCTAAAAGTTCAATAAATAACATGGATAAAGGATTCAAAAATTCTACAATAATATGTCCCTCAACCTGGAGAGTATGGAGATTTATAGAAGGTTTCAAATGCTTTTTGTATACTATCCAGACTAGTATTAGTCTTATTTGTAACAGAGTCTCTGATCTTACAAATGGTGGTTTACACTTGTTTTCCTGTAGATAGACAAATGTTGGGCTTGTAGCTTTTTCAACACGGCTGTCCTGGCTACGAGCTTACCCCTGAGGACAGCCTTGGCTGCATCTCATACTATACAAGGATCTTCCTCTCCACTACTATTGCCCTGTAAATACTCCTGTTACCATTGAGCTTCTAAAAATGGGATCATTCAGCATGCCAGCACTGGGCTTCCACAATGTCTTATGCTGTTTATCATCCAAATGTAAAGTTAGATAAACCAGAGTGGTTGGAAAGTTCCCTCAGGCTTGTTCTACAACCTATGAAAATCCTTACTGTACATAAATAAATAATCTATTCTTGAGTGGGCTGTACAAATAAACGGAATAAAAAGTGTATCCTGGTTCTGGTCCACTCATGGACCTCTATGCAACAAAGTCTTTAAGTATCATTTACACGTTTTTCAGTAAAGGGCCTCATTTTCGTGTTAGTTGTATCTAATAATGGGTTAAGAAGCATATTAAAATCTCCTGCACAGATAAGGGCTCCCACAGCTTTTGATGCAATCAAGTATGAACATTAAATATCCTCCTTCCAGTCTCCTTTACCTTCACCAGAACAAATCTCCCCTCTTTGTCACTTCTCAGATACGGATTCAAACCAAATCAAATTTTAAATCAGAATAGCAACCACTCCCTTTTTAAAAAACCCTTTTTGTGCAATGAGAAGAAAGTATACCCAAAACCTGGTTTTGTTTTTCCATGTTCATGTTCTGGAAAGATAAGCTTTCTACCAGTATATTTGTATTCTCCTTTTATGTTTTAGCTATCATTTTGCTGCACTTTACTGGGTTGTTTAACCCATTTACATTGAATGAGAATGTGTTATAATGCACGGTAATGCATTTATTTCATGTTTGAAACATTGTCCCTGTAATATCCCAGACCTCAATAACAAAAGTGGGTGAAAATTTCAAAGAGCTATATACAAAACATTAAACTGGGCTTCCAACAAAAATGTGTCAGATCACCTTTGTCAATGCAGGGAACAAAGCACATAATAGGGCACCACCCTACCAATGTCCATCCGACAATACTCCTTCAGTCGCTCCCGAACCTTTCGCTGAAACTGAAACCTTTTTATCTCCGCTAAGCAGGGCCAGTGTTTCCTCCATTATGCCCTCGTTTTAGTTTCATTAGTAACTTCACCCAAGTTGAATCCCTATTTCTGACGCTGCCAGAGTCTGGAAGTGTATTCCATTTTCCTTCAGCATTTTCATAATACATATACACCAATCAGCCATGACATTAAAATCACCTCCTTGTATCTACACTCTTTCTCCAATTTATTAGTCCAGTGACCTTATAAGTGCACTTTGTAGTTTTACAGATAGAGACTGTAGTCCATCTGTTTTTCTGCAGACTTACTGTAGTTAGCCCCCTTTTATGCTGTTCTTGAGTTGTCAGGACCCTCACAGGACCACCACAGAACTTCTTAATTGGTAGGTAGATGATCATTCACCACTGCAGTGATACTGAAGGTGGAGCAACTAGGTAGTTGTGTCTTGAGTAGACACAGTACTTGTCCAATCCTACCAGCATAATACACACTAATATACCACCACCACATCAGGGTCACTGCAGTGCTAACAATCATCCACCACCCAAATAATACCTGCTGTGTGGTGGTCCTGTGGGGGTCCTGACCACTGAAGAACAGTATAAAAGGGGGCTAACAAAGTCTGCAGAAAAACAAATGGACTACAGTCTATCTATATCTATGTATGCATCGCGATGCAAAAATGTCACTATGTGCACCATGCAGATGAACTAAAATCACATGCAATTGGTTTAGAATGCCATCTAACGTATGTAATATTGTTGTGCATGAACGCATTCAATATTCGCATTCAATACATTCATATTTTAATAAATATGACAAATAATAATCTGCTTGTTTCCTAGCATTGGCAATCAGTTTGTTTCTTGTGCTGCTGCTGATTATCCTGCTGCCAATTTCTTGGTTAAGAAGTCTTTGACAAACAATGAAATGTTAAATTACTTACAAAATGAGTAATAAAACTCCTTAAACGCATTAAGAAGATACAAATAGTAATATACACATCTGCACTATTGCTCAAAACTGAAGTCCAGGGAGTATATAAAGCTATGAGCTTTAATATTTTTATATGTTATGAATACAAATTTATATTAAAATACAACTCATGCCCTTGTCTAACTATGGCTGTTTGTTTAGAGAATGTTAAAAACAAAGTGTTTTCTTTGCTGTTCTCAGTGATGTGTTGCTAAATTATACTGTCAATCTCAGTGGTGGTTTTTAATGTAACTTAGTGTTTTAAATGTAACTCATGTCTGGGATTGTCCAGTGGTATACAATAATTCATTTAGTTTAGGAGTAGCAGCAATTTTGGGCTGGTGATGGGATGGTTGCAGGAGGTTCTATAAAAAAAAAAAAGGGGGCCTATTTATTGAGAAGAAAGGACCAAATGAACGTGAACTAGTTAATTTTTGAAACCCATCCTCTTTTTGAGTCACATACTGGGAAGAATAGCCAAGGAAATCGGCTGTTTCAGAGTGGGAGCTTGAAAAAAGTAATCACGACATTGCTGTCATTACGGAAAATGCTCCAGTTGACCTGTTCACCTGTGGAATCTTCCAAACAACCTATACTAGCTGAAGTTTCTTTTCTGATTTCTTGTTCAACATTATTTTTCAATTTTTATCCCTGTACATTGTGTCAATGTATATCGGTTTTATTCAGTATAAATTGTTCAATTAGTGGAAATTTAAGGCTTATGAAAGAACTCTGAAATTAAGCAGCCATACCATGTAGAGCACCACTGGATGTCCCAGTATGACCTTATAACAACAATAATTATATAATTGTTCTTTTCAGAACATCTCAAGATCCATTTTCAGAGATGATCAATTGGGTTCAAGTCTGGGCTCTGGCTGGGCCACTCAAGAACATTCACAGAGTTGTCCTGAAGCCACTCATTTGTTATCTGACATGAACTCTCAACTATGGAACCTTATATTGACAGGTGTGTGCCTTTCCAAATCATGTCCAATCAACTGGATTTACCACAGGTAGACTCCAATAAGTTATCAAAACATCTGAAGGATGATCAGTGGAAACAGGATGCACCTGAGCTCAAATTTGAGTGTCATATCAAAGGCTGTGAATGTACATGTGGCTACTTACGCACATGTGATTTTTTTTGTTTTTCATTGTTAATGAATTTGAAGGTTTTTTTTCCGCTTTTTGTCATTATGGGGTATTGTGTGTAGAAATTGGGGAGGGGGGGTGTAATCTATTTTGGAATAAGGCTGTAACACAACAAAATGTGGAAAAAGTGAAGTGCTGTGAATACTTTCTGGATGCACTGTATAATCAAAGTATTTAATATTATGCTGTAGAGCTTCCTAACTGTCCTAAGTGGGTCAAACTTTATGTATTTAAAAGGCAATTGTGCCCTGTAATCGTGCTCCCAGTGACCAATTTGGAAGTGGAATTTTGTTTTTACACATTACGGTAAGGGCGAAAATCACAAAGAGTAAAATGCTAGACTATAGCACCACCATGAGGCCAGTGAAGGTCCTTTTAATTTCATTTCACAGATGCTGTAACTCACTGTAACTTGGTGTTTCAAGGTGGTCTTTGCTGCACAATGCATTTTATCCAAGAAAAAAAATAATAATAAGAAAAACCTAACAATTACAGCAGGGTTCCAAACACTACATGCTTGAACCCTAATTACTTGTTACCTAGGTATGCTCTATTCCCATTCCCAATGTAGTACAACACCAGCTTGCTTCTAAAGCTCTGCATTACATTCTACATGAACATTTGCTTTTCTTCAGAATGTAAGCATGATGCTGAGTGTGTGTACACACATTACACAGACCCAAAACTACAAATAAGTAGGGTTCACTAAAATCATGAACTGTGATTAAATGGTGAATAAATATCATGTGAAAGTGTCTGTATAGGTCTACCACCAACACTAATAAGATATCACCGATATAACTTAAATATTCTGTGTGTAAAACTAATATTCTGTTTGTGTGTGTGCTCTTACCGCAGATTCAGATGCCCTAATGTCATAACCACACTGCGTGTTCACTACTGTGTCCTACACAAACACACACACACACACGCACACACACACACACACACGTTTAGCTGGAAATATCTGCAGTTTTTACATATAGATTTTTTTTAACATTTATTTAAACATATACTTTTTTAAACATATATTTTTATGATCAGTTATAAAAAAAAATTACTGATAGCACACTGTTCAATATACACCATTCACTTTAACAGAAACACAGTGCCAGCAGCACAAATATGGAACAATAATGATATGTTCATGTTCATATGAAACTCGAAAATCTCATTCACTTTGACTGTGGTGTAGCTAAACTACAGTTACAGTAAACACAGATTCTCACTAAAGAAAAACATCACCTGCCATCTTCAACTGTCACTATGCAAGTTAACTGCAACAGCAGATTCCTGTTCTACCACAATGCCACAGTCAAAGTCACTGAGATCACTGACAAAATGCCACAATTTTTTTTTCAACATTCCAACATTCTGGAAGAAAAAAAAAAAAAAAAAGAAAGAAGTAGAACTGTTGTAGTCAGTCACAATTGCTTTTTAGATCACACAGAGGAAAAATACACTCCTGATCGAAATCTTAAGACCAGCTAAAAAATTGGAAGAA
Organism: Leptodoras oyakawai; assembly: GCA_024363135.1. Lineage (NCBI taxonomy): Eukaryota > Metazoa > Chordata > Actinopteri > Siluriformes > Doradidae > Leptodoras > Leptodoras oyakawai. The sequence goes on along the minus strand of JANCOA010154848.1, from coordinate 29 downwards.
TTTGCATTTTGCACCACTGGATCTTAAGA
>JANCOA010152671.1:0-11215 GCA_024363135.1 Leptodoras oyakawai | reverse complement strand
CCCTGGACCCAGACAAAAGCATTATTAGGTTGAGGAGGGTCAGTTACAGACCCAGAATCAGGCCCATCATCATCAGATGTGTCCAAACCACTATCTGAGGAGCTTTCATCTTTACTGTTGGTTTGTTTAGGTTTAGATTTTGGTTTGGTGCCGGTGGGAGCACTAGCTGGTGTGGACACCCGCATAGCGGAAAAGGCAGAAAGATCGGGATAAAGCTTAAAAAAAAGGGTCCCATTTTTCTTTGGGCTGGTATTTGAGAGGGGCCGCTTAATATCGTCCTCTCTATACAGCGGAGGGTTTGTGCTAGGCTGTTTGTGTAGGTTTGTGCTGTGTTTTGTGTCGGGCTGTTTATGACAGTATTTGTCCTTCTTAGGCTTAAGCATGGCTTTCAACACTTTCTTTGGCGTATACATTTTCTTTAAATCGTCCCATGACTTTTTCATCTCATACCATTTTTGGTAGGCCTCTTTCATATACAAATAATCCCATTGGGGATCACCTATTCCTTCATAAATCATTCGGTTGGCGGAAGACAGATAACCTGGGTCAAAAGTACCTTCTCTGGGGAAGCTTGGAATTTGGGGTGTAGCTTCTGTCCACCCAGTTAAATTATCCACCCACGGATCTACATAATATGCAAGACCACAACGGCTCATCCAATCTCTAGGCACTCGCCAAGGTTAGGGTTAGGGAATGAGGCACCCATATTACACACAAGACACAACACAATTTCTGCACAGCAAGGGTAAACACAGAGGAGTATCTCTCTGCTAAGCACGCTTAGTCTATCTTCCTAGGTCCGTACCTAGGGATTAACAATCATCCAGGACTCTAACCTGGGGTAACAAGCATCCAGGACTCTAACCTGGGTAACAAGATTATTACTTCAGGACTTTAACCTGAAGGTTATTGATTTTGCCCAAAATTCCTATTACGGAATAAAATGTGGAATACTGCTAATCAGGTATTCAACCAAATCTTGTCTTACCTGATCAGAAATATCACGTTGGGGTCACCAATAACTGTAAGAAAGTTTTCACGACCTCGTCACTCGTCTGTGTGTACTGTAGTACGCAGAGCTCTGGAGCGAGAAATTGAATTGACAGACCACACGAGGTGAAATCAAATGTGGTTTATTCATGCAAAGTCTGACATGTGAGAGAGCAGACAAAGCTTTTATACTGTGTGTGTACATGTGAAGAAAGAGGAAGTAGAACTCCTGAGTCACACATCCTGTAGTGTGGCAAGTCAGCAGTTGCTGCAAAACGGCAAAAGATAAGGAGTTACCATTGTTCTACTGAGGAGAAATGAAAATGTCTCTTGCATGTTTGTTGGCTGTAGTTTTAAAACCAGTATTTATGGAACTTTTAAAGCACATAAGAGTCACAAACTTATCATGCAGCATGATGCAAAGGAGCTTCCAATATTTAGGGGGGATAGCTCAGATAAGTTTACAGTGGAAGAATGGGAAAATTTGATGACTTTATTCTTACGGAAAAGATCTGTTCCAGTTCATGAGCACTCACAACAGATCCTAGATAAGCTGATGGGCAAAGCTGGGGACATAGTGAAGATAAAGCTGCGTAACAACACATTAGTTGACCACACTGCGAATCCAAATGTCATCTTCGACATTCTGAAACATTTTAGTGAAGTGACATACTCAAGCATGCACTTAGCCGATTTCTACAATACATTGCCCATGCCAGGGGAGGATGCCATGGAGTATTGGATAAGACTCAACAAAACAATGGATGTTGCAAGTGAATGCCTGAAAAGACAAGGTCGCTGTGTTGGGGACCCAAGCCACGAGGTCAGTATGATGTTTATCAAACACTGTCCAGACGAGTCACTTGCAGGTGTTTTCAAGTTCAAACTGCAGAAAAATGGTCAGCCTGTGAAATTCAAGAGCGACTTGATGACAATATGCAAGGAAAAAAAACTCGAACAGCTTTGAGACCTCCAAGACCAAGCATGGTTGAACGAAGAGTCCATACTCAATGTTCTGTTGATGAGGTAGATGTAGTACAGCTGCACCACCTCCTTTGACACCAGCTCGTGCCAGTACAGACAGTGACTGCATGAGGAGCTTGGTGTCCTTGTTGGACAGACTAGTAACACAGCAGACACAAGGGCTGGTAGAACCACACAGCAGAGTTGCAGCGCCTCAGTCTTTCCGGAGAGTGTGTGGAATTTGTGGTGCTGTGAACATTCTACATTGTCTCATTGTAGAAGAGAGAACAGATGTTTGAAATGCCTCGCTACTGGACATTGAAAAAAAAAAAGACTGTCCGAAGCGGACTGAGCATCACTGTCCTCAGCCTTACCACAGTGAACCCCGTCAGCTCCTAAGGGGTCGAAAGTAATCGTCCAGGCAACCCAGAAGGTGCAAGCTTTCAGTAAACTGTTCTATACTCAAGTTCTTGTCAATCATCAGGTGCAGCTTAAAGGAATGTTAGATTCAGGTTCTATGGTGTGTACCATCAGTGGTCAGACTGAAGAGAAACTCCATTCTGCAGGTGTCCTGAGAAGCAATACTCCAAAGAAAACATTATCTTGGTGGGTTGTGGCGGTCTGCAAACACAACCCGATGGCTTTTATGACCTAGAGATTCAGCTCTACAACACACGTTGTGTTGTTCCATCTTTAGTTGTGCCTGGTCGACGTGACGACATAATCTTGGGTTCTAATGTCATTAAACATTTGATACATGACCTGAAGAACGACAGTGAATTCTGGAACATTGCTTCTAGACACGAACATCAGTCTGATCCTGAAGTAGAACAGTTTCTATCAATGTTTACAGGTGTTGAGCGCTGGAGAGGGAGCAGGGAGTGGGCACTGTCAAGCTCACTCAAGCAGTCACGCTCCTCCCCAAACACGAACACTTGGTCTGGGGCAGATTACCCGCCAGTGTACCCTTGTCACCTGGTAGCACCATCATTGTCGAGCCAACAAACTCTAAAGCCAGACCTCAAGCCATTCTCATTGGTCGCCTTGTCATGCCTTTGTGGGGAGAGACAGGTGGGTACCGATGATTGTTGTAAACCCATCTGTAAAATCTGTCACTTTGAAAAGAAACAGCAAGTTAGCAGATGTTTCACCCTGTTTGGCAGCTGAGGACTTGGATATTTTTCAAGGATTGCACATCCGCTCAGAGACCCAACAACACCCTGACACCTCCTCTGGTGACTGCTCTACTGCTCAAGCCAAAAGCCTGTCGGACATTGGACTTGGAGATATTGATATTAGCTCATGCCAAGTAAGCAGTGGTTGTATGTCAGAGCTCATCCAACTGTTGACTGAATTTCAAGATGTTTTCTCAAAACATCCATTGGACTGTGGCGAGGCCAAGGGATACACACACCGCATCCATCTCACTGATGAACGTCCCTTTCGTTTGCCATACAGGAGAGTGCCCCCTGCTCATTATCAAAAGTTGAGGCAAGTTCTTACTGAAATGGAGGAAAGAGGGATCATAAGGAAGTCCTTAAGTGAATATGCATCCCCCTTAGTGATGGTGTGGAAGAAGGATGGGGGGCTAAGAATCTGTACAGATTTCAGATGGCTGAATGCCAGAACCCTAAAAGACGCACATCCTCTGCCGCATCAATCTGACTGCCTGGCCGCCCTGGGTGGTAGCTTGCTCTTCAGTACAGTGGACCTCACATCTGGATAACATCTCAATGCATGAAGACGACAAAAAATACACTGCTTTTACAACTCCACATGGACTATATGAGTACAATAGGATGGCACAAGGTCTCTGCAATAGTCCAGCATCCTTCATGAGGATGATGCTTGGGATATTTGGCGACATGAACTTTACAAAACTTCTCTGCTATCTTGATGATCTTCTTATCTTCGCATCCTCAGAAAGTGAGGCTCTTTCCAGGCTGCGGGAAGTGTTCCAGAGGTTGCGTGAGAACAATCTGAAGTTGGCTCCTAAAAAATGCCATCTGCTACAAAGGCAAGTCAGGTTTCTTGGCCACATCATTGATGGTGGTGGTGTGTCTGTTGACCCTGCCAAGGTGGAGATCATTGCAGCAATGAGGGTGCAAGACTTAATGGAGGATGATGGCACAACCCTTTCTGTCAAGAGGCTTAAATCTTTTCTTGGCATGGTATTTTATTACCAGCACTTCATACCCAACTGTTCCTCCATCGCAAAACCTTTGTTTGCACTTACAGCTGGGCAGAAGAGATGAGGCAAGCTGGCGAAAAACAAAGTCCCAAGGTGTGTACAGAAAACTTACACCTGCAGATTGGACAGCAGAGTGCGAAAGAACTTTCAACCAATTATAGACAATGCTGCTGGAGTGTGTCATTCTGGCCCATCCTGATTTTGACATGCCCTTTATCTTGTCAGTTGATGCATCATTGGACGGACTAGGGGCTGTGCTCTCTCAAGTGGCCAAGGGAGAATCCAAAGCAAGACCTGTGGCTTTCACAAGAAAGACTCCCAGTACATCACAACGAAAATACCCAGCTCACAGACTTAAATTTCTGGCTTTAAAGTGGAGTGTGTGTGAGAAGTTCAGCCATTGGCCAAAAGGAGCTACATTCACAGTCTGGACTGATAATAATCCGCTTACTTACCTCATGACAAAGCCAAAACTGGATGCATGTGAGTTGCAGTGGGTTTCAAAGCTGGCATCTTATTCTTTTGATATTAAACACTTACCTGGAAAGGTGAATGTGGTAGCTGATGCTCTAAGTCGGGATCCCTTCACCAAATCCATTGGGCAGAGACTACTAGAAGAGCCATACTTTACCCTCATTCAGGAGTCAAACAAGGTTGGGGAGGATTCTGTACAGGATGTCTTTAAGGCCACTCGTCAAGTCCAGTCATGCAGAACAGAAAATCATACTCCGCTCAAGACTACATATAATGCAGCTGAAATCAGAGTTCTTTGTCAGTCTCATTGTGATTGGACTGATGCAGCAGAGGCCAGAGCAGTTCAATTAGCCCAGCATGTCCAACAACTCTCAAGCAGTCAAGAAACATTACCCATGTTCTTCATGGAGGAGCTTAAGTTGAGTCAGACAGAAGACCCAGTCATCTCTTAAGTGCTACCCCTTGTCATAGCCAATAGGCAGCCATCCAGACGGGATAGGCATGGTGTTAATGGTTCTAAAGTCCTCAGGTTGTTTAAGCAGTGGGGCAGATTACATGTTCGAGATGCTGTTCTGTACAGAGTGACCAGAGACCCTCAATCTAAGCAGAAAAGGTTTCAGTTTGTCCTACCTAGTAGTCTTAGAGACCAGGCACTGTTAGGCATCCATGACCTCGCTGGCCATCAAGGTCAAGAGCGTACTCTGTCTTTTGCAAGACAGCTTTTCTACTGGCCTGATATGGAGAAAGATATCAGAGAGTATGTCAAGTGTTGTCAAAGGTGTGTGTTGGGGAAGTCACCAGAACCAGCTGCACGTGCACCCTTGGAAAGCATCAAAAGTTCAGCACCAATGGAGTTAGTATGCATAGACTTTTGGTCAGCAGAGGACAGCAAACAGCGAGCAGTAGATGTTCTCGTGGTCACTGACCACTTGACAAAGCTGTCTCATGCTTTCGTTTGTGCCAACTAGACAGCGAAACAGGTTGCCAAGAAGCTTTGGGACAACATTTTCTGCATATATGGGTTTCCGGAGAGGATACACTCCGACCAAGGCACAAATTTTGAAAGTCGGTTAATAGCAGAGCTTCTCCATCTAGCTGGTGTTAAGAAATCCCATACCACCCCTTACCACCCGATGGGCAATGGCTGCACTGAACGATTTAATCGCACACTGGGTAACATGCTCCGTACTCTTCCCCTCAAAGCAAAGCACAAATGGCCAGAACAGATCCAGATGCTCACTTTTGCTTATAACGCAACAGTTCATGAGATCACAGGATACGCTCCATTTTTTCTAATGTTTGGGCGGGTGCCTAGGCTTCCAGTGGATATCATGTTCGAAAGGGTCTTGACTTGTCCAGAAGTGGCCGATTACAACGTGTATGCAAAGTCACTGCTTTCCAACCTTAAAAGCGCCATGGAGATTGCTCAGAAACACTCGACAGCTGAACAGCAACGTCAGGTCCGGCAATACAACAAGCACATCAAGGGCAGTCATTTGTCTGTAGGGGATCGTGTGGTGGTAGCAAATAAGGGGGAACGAGGCAAGAGAAAGTTAGCAGACAAGTGGGAGGACAAGCTGTACACTGTCATCAGTGTGGACCCTAACATTCATGTCTACAAAATAAAGGATGCAGCTGGACGTACAAGAGTCGTTCATCGGAACCTACTGCTGGAGGTCAACTTCTGACCAGTTTCTGGCCTGTTCCAAAGCAAGGATACCAATGGAACTGACCAGTCTGTTTCTGAAGAGTTTGATCCAGAGGATCATGATGAGGAAAGACAAACAGCTTTGGTCTCTAAAGAGAACTAACTCAGGATGATGTAGAGAGCCTGTCGAAATCCAGTGATTATGAGTCACAGCTTTCTGAAAAATCCATTGAGTCTGACATGACCATTTTGGATGAAATTCCCCTAGCTGACCCTGCACCCTGCACTGAAAGCACTAAACCCAGCACAGTCTTGACACAAGCGGAAACAGCACAAACATCTCGCGTAGACACTTTATCACTTGCTGATTCACAGATACCACATACTTCTGGGGTAGATGGCCACGTTAGAACACATGCAGGAAGATTAGTAAAGTCAGTGAATAGGCTGATATATTCAATGGTTCAGAGACCATTTCTAAAAGTTCCAAAAAAATTTAATTAAAAATAATAAATATTCCTTTTATTAACAGCTCTTAAACATTTTTTGTTGTTGTTGTTTTGAAGCTTAAATTCTAGAGTCTTAATTAGTTTACATTTTGACAGTGTCTATATTATGAGTTTATGGTGAACAGGTATTGTGTGGTGTATAAGGCATCACATTAATCTAGGGAGAGATTTGGAGACCTGATCAACCTCTGACTCTCCTGAACCTTGCGCTTGAAGTAACTTTCAAGTTGAATGTAGACTAGGTACTACTGTTTACTTGTTCCAAGTTGTGTTAGCATAGGGCACTTTTAACTCCTTGTAGCATCCAATCAGGATGTTGGCGAATTTTAGGAGGGGTGTATGTAACAAGTTTAAAAAATATTTATTTGTTTTTCTGTTAAAATTCTACTAAATCCTGATTTTTGTGTAAATATCTGTTTTTCTGTTAGTAGTAGTGTTAAACGCTAGAAGCAGGGTTGTGAACAAGTAAATATGCAGTATAAGTGAACTTTCTAAATTGTATTTTATGTCGAGTTTTAACTGACACATGTGCTCTGTGGCTACACGCCCCCCATGTGCATTTTTGCTAACAGGAGGCTGATAACCTGTGTGTATATGAGAGAGAGCCGCGTGTATGTTCACTGCAGAGCTGTATGTTCACTGCAGAGCTTTATGGGCTTATTTATCTGTTTATACAGGTATGCCCCTCCCCCCAGTCACTTTTATTTACTGTCTAAAACATGTGTCTGTTAAGCTTTTGCTAATTGTGACTAAATACAGAGCTGGTATTAGCTAGTTGTATAACAGATTTACTTTTTATTTTATTTTCATATAAAAAGCACTAACCCTTTGTATATATGCAAGGCTGCCTATATAATTTATCATATTCAGAATATGTGAGTCTGTGTTTAACTAACAGAGAGGAGGAGGCTGATAACCTGTGTGAATATGAGAGAGAGCAGCGTGTATGTTCAATGCAGAGCTGTATGTTCACTCCAGAGCTTTATGAGCTTATTTATCTGTTTATACAGCTAAATTAAAGAATCCAAACCAGCAGTGGCCGTGGTCCGAGTCCTTTCTTAGAGCTTCACAGAACACAACGCAGAGTATCCATGGCTTAACGGGAGTGCGAATGGACAATTCTGACCATCTTACAGTCCAGATACACACCCGTTACAGAAGCAAGGAGCAACCCCTAGAGCCATAGTGGCCCGTCTTCATAATGTTCAAGACTGCGCTAATATTTTACGCCTTGCCAGAGAGAGGAAATGTGTAGCGTTGAATGATTTGACCATCTCGGTATATTCAGACTATACAGCAAAAGTAGCCCGTGCACGAGCAGCCTTAGGCAGCAGTTACACGGCATTGAGGGACTTCACTTTGGCATACTTCACCCAGCAAAACTTCGTATCACTTACAAAGGAGTGGAGAAGTCTTTCATGTCGCCGGAAGAAGTACATCGCACAAGATGTTATAAAATAAACAGCAGCCCTTTCGTATCTTCCTTTTCTTTAGGGAGGAAGCCGAGTCTGACTGTCTACTTACGGTGATATAACATGACGCTTAATCAGCTTGTCTCATTGTTTGATCTTTTGACTTTTGTAAAGTGAAGTTAAGGTTGATTTGATAAAAGTTAAAAAGTTTCTATGTTCTGGAGAGTGTGTAATTTCTAGCTTAATAGTTTCCCTAACACAAGCACATTGTGTGGATAGCTTTGAAGTGGGGAGAGGGTTCAGTCCTGCTAGTACAGGTACGAGGGGATGGGGATTCCCACCCCCTTTTTTTTTGTCTGTGTACATGTTTTATATTATATTTTATGTAAAGTGTTCTTCTGATCTATATAATGATGAAGGGTCAAGAAGTGATGTGTACTGTTGTAGGATATGGCACAGAGAGTGAGAACAGGAGAGAGGGCAGTATGTCCAATATCACTTGTAAGCTGGAACATTAAAGGGATAAATCATCCTGTGAAACGTCAGAGGATTCTAACACATCTACATCAGTTAAAGGTGGACATTGCTTTCCTTCAGGAAACACATTTTGGTATGTCTAATCATACCCGTTTACATACTAGATGGGTGGGTGAAGTCTATCGCTCAAAGTTCCAATCTAAGTCAAGAGGTGTCAATCTTAATTAGTAAACATGTGCCTTTTATTTCTTCCCAGATTGTTGGAGACCCTAAGGGCTGATATGTCATAGTAACAGGCAAAGTATATGACACCCCAGCTGTTTTAGTCAGTGTCTATGCCACGAATTGGGATGATGCTGCCTTTTTTTACCAATTTATTTTCCCAACTACCGGATCTATGGATGAATACCATTTGATTATGGGTGGAGACCTGAACTGTTCTTTGTCACCTAGATTAGACCGTAGTTCTGATAAATACATATCAATTTCCAAAGCTGCCCTTACAATTAAACTATTTCTCGATACCCATGATATTGCTGATGTTTGGTGCTTCCTTAACCCACGGCCCGCAGGTACTCCTTTTACTCATCTGTTCATAAAACATATTCATGTATTGATTATATTTTAATGGATAAGAGTCTACTTCATTTAGTTCAGGAATGTGATTATCATTCAATTGTAATATCAGATCATGCACCTCATAGATTGAAGCATAGAATTTACCAGCTGGGAAACCAGCTTATAGACCTTGGCGGCTTCATCTTCTTCTACTATCAGATAAGGATTTTCTAGATTTTATTTAATCACAGATCAGATTTTTTCTAGAAATTAACCAGACACCTAATATGTCCCCATCAACAGTTTGGGAAGCACTTAAAGAGGTCAGATTATTTCCTACAGTGCACAATTACAAAAAAATAGGAATAGAAATATTAATTGATGGAATTGATGGAACAAATTAAAGACCTTGATTTACAACTAGCAATATCCCCGTCTGAGAACAGCATTAAGGAGTGCCTAATACTTCAAAAAGAATTTACTTTATTAACTACACAAAAAGCAGAGAGTCTTCTGGTTAGATCTCGCCATACATACTATGAACATGGTGATAGGATGGGGAAGTTTCTTGCACATCAGCTTCGTAGAAAAACAATGAGTCAAACAATTTCAGAGATCAGGGATGAATCCGGTGCAGTTTACATAGATTAACTGCAATTAACACACGTTTTATGAGGTATTACTGTAATCTGTACACATCTGAATCATTGAAAGATGAACATCTAATTAAATCATTTTTTCAAGATATAGAAATCCCTAGTATAGATCCTTTAACAAAGGCAGAGATAGAGGAAGCCATTAGAAGTATGCAAGGGGGAAAATCACCTGGACCGGATGGGTACTCAGCAGAATTTTTAAAGAAATTTTCAAATCAGCTGGCCCCTCTGTTGACTGCTGTGTATAGTGACTCTTTCAATTCAATTTATTTTATTTCTAAAGCGCTTTTAACAAAGGACATTGCCTCAAAGCAGCTTTACAAAGACAAGAAATCAACAGCAATCACTAGTGAGCAAGCCGATGGCGACGGTGGCAAGGAAAACTCCCTCAGATGATAAGAGGAAGAAACCTTGAGAGGAACGAGACTCAAGAGGGAAACCCATCCTCATTTGGGTGACACTGGACAGTGCAGTAACAAATAATCCCTTCTGTTATTAAGTGCTATATAGTTAAGAAAACAAAACAGTTGGTTTAATGCCTGAAACAATGCGACAGACCTACTATATCACTTATTTACAAAAAAGGCAAAAATAAACAGGACTGTGGCAACTATTGTCCTATTTCTCTACTTAATGTAGATAATAAAATATTTGCAAAGATGATTGCCCGTCGTCTTGAAACTGTTCTTCCAACTATTATCTCACCAGACCAGACAGGATTCATAAAAGAAATCGATATTCCACCTTCAACATCAGGCGATTATATAATATAATTTATAGTCCTTCTACTCTCGACAAACCAGAAGTGGTTATCTCCCTAGATGCCGAGAAGGCTTTTGATCAGGTGGAATTGGACTTTCTATTCTACACTCTTTAAGTATTTGGATTTGGGCCAAATATTATATCATGGATAAAGATACTTTACAAATTGCCAATGGCAGCAGTCCGGACTAATAATAATAAATCACTCTATTTTGTATTAACAAGAGACAGGGGTCACCATTATCTCCCCTCCTTTTTGCGATCGTAATTGAACCGCTAGCTATAGCTTTACGTAGTAATAAAGACATTAAGGGTATTGTGAGGGCAAAAGGGGAACATAAAGTCTCATTATACACAGATGACATGATACTGTATTTGTAAATCTATATTACAGAGGCCTTGTGGGTGTGGGGGGATGGGACTGCCAAACATTCAGTTTTATTATTGCGCAGCAAATATCAAAATGATTTACATTTACATTTACATTTATGGCATTTAGCTCTTATCCAGAGCGACTTACAAGAGTGCTCAGTCATCAACTTGGAATATCCATTGCTAAAGCTGGTAGACCTGAA
>JANCOA010152276.1:0-11220 GCA_024363135.1 Leptodoras oyakawai | reverse complement strand
CACCTGTTCTCAATCAAGACATCACTTAAATAGGACCTGTCTGACAAAGTGAAGTCCACCAAAAGATCCTTAAAAGCCACACATCATGCCGAGATCCAAAGAAATTCAGTAACAATTGAGAAAGAAAGTAATTGAGATCTATCACTTGAGTTGAGATACTATGACTTAATTTTTTTCTACTGAGCATGAATGGAAACTTAAGACTTAGTTCAGCACCAGTTTCAGCAACTTGAACAAGGGCAACATTTCATGCAACAATGAAAGAAACCCATTTGATTGTAAAGCTTAATTACGTTGCTGGATTTATTGATGGGATGCAAAGTTACTTGTAGACCGTGAGAGATCCCATGATCAGATTATTAAAGTGTATGTAACTGTGCTATAAGAACATTCAACAGCAGAATCAGGCTGATGTAGTAAATTGCTACTGTTTATCTCTGGGTCACTACAACCCCAATTCCAAAACAGTTGGGTCGTCATATAAAATGTAAATAAAAACAGAATGGAATGATTTGCAAATCTCATAAGCCCAAATTTTATTTACAATAGAACACAGAACACATGTTGTGTTCTATGTTGATGATGTTGAAGATGTTGTTGAAGATGTTGAAAGTGAGCCATTTTACCATTTCATGAAAAATTTTCTCTTACATGGCAACAAGACATCTCAAAAGAATTGGGACAGGGCCATGTTTACCATTGTGTAGCACACCTGCTTATTTGAACAACAGTCTGTAAACGTCTGGGAATTGAGGAGACCAGGTGCTGGAGTTTGGGAGAAGAACATTGTCCCATTCTTGTCTGATGTAGAATTCTAGCTGCTCTAACTGCTTCTTTGCTGGATTTTTCATATCATGATGCACCAGATGTTCTATTGGTGAAAGGTCTGGACTGCCTAAACCTCTATTTGCTGTTCAGCATTGATAGTGCCTTTCCAGATGTTTAAGCTGCCCTTGCTTTAGGCACTAATGCAACCCCATACCATCAGAAATGCAAGCTTCTGAGCTGTACGTTGAGAATAAGCTGGATGGTCCCTTTCCTCTTTAGTCCTCAGGACACTGTGTTGATGTTTTCCACAAAGAATTAGAAATTTTGCTTTGTCTGACCACAGAACAGTTTTCCAATTTGCCTCAGTCCATTTTAAATGAGCTTTGACAGTGTTACTGGAGCGTGTTGACACATGGCTTCTTCTTTTCATGATATAGCATTAACTTACGTTTGTGGATTGCACGGTGAGCTGTGTTCACAGACAGTGATTTCTGGAAGTGTTCCTGAGCCCATGCAGTGATTTCCTGTACAGAATCAGGCCTGTTTTTGATGCAGAGCCGCCTGAGGGCCTAAAGATCACTAACATCCAATATTGACCCTCAGCTTTGCACAGAGATTTCTCCAGATTCTCTGAATCTTTTGATGATATTATGTACTGTAGATGGCAGGATATTTAAAGTCTTCACACATTTATGTTGAGAAACATTTTTCCGAAATTATTCCACACTTTTCATACAGTTTTGTGCAGATTGATTGCACATTTCTCCTTCTGAGAGACTCTGCCTCTCTAAAATGCTCTTTTTATACACAGTCATGTTACTGACCTGTTGCCATTTAACCTACGTAGCTGCAACATGCACCCACAGCTGTTTCTTTTATTAGTACCACTTACTTTTCCAACCTTTTGTTGCCCCGTCCCAACTCTTTTGATATGTGTTCCTGCCATCTAATTCAAAATGAGCTAATATTTTTCATGAAATGGTAAAATGTCTCACTTTCAACATCTGATATGTGTTCTGTGTTCTATTGTGAATAAAATATGGGTTTTTGAGATTCGCAAATCATTCCATTCTATTTTTATTTACATTTTACACAACGTCCTAACTGTTTTGGAATTGGGCTTGTAGATTTAATCATTTGGGAATTAAATATACTAATTATTGCAGTTTTGCAAATGGAATTTTGCCAATTCTTTTTGTGTTTAAGACATTAACAGTTCATGTTCAATGTTGTCTGATTCTCCTATTCATGATGTGCCATACACGTTCAAAAGGAGACACATCTGGATTGCAGGCATGCCAGTCAAGCCACGCTGTTGTAATTGTCTTGCTGAAATAGACAAGGAAGAGATGTTCTCTTGACAGCAGCATGGTTCTCTAAAATATCAATACAACCCTCTGCATCAATAGTAATTTCACATATAATATATTGCCAAAAGTATTCCCTCACCCATCAAAATCACTGAATTCAGGTGTTCTAATCACTTCCATGGCCACATGTGTATAAAGTCAAGCACCTAAGCATGCAGACTACAAACATTTGTGAAAGAATGGGTCGCTCTCAGGAGCTCAGTGAATTCCAGCAGGGTACCGTGATAGGATGCCACCTGTGCAACAAGGTCAAAGTGGAAGTGTTTGGGAATGACAGCAACTCAGCCATGAAGTGGTAGACCATGTAAAATGACAGAGTGGGGTCAGCGGATCCTGAGGCGCATAGTGTGCAGAGGTCACCAACTTTCTGCAGAGTCAGTCACAAAGCAAGACATGAATGAGTGAGTTTAGTGTGGAAGAACTTAACTAGCCTGCACAGTGTACTGACATCCACCCAATAAAACACCTTTGGGATGAATTAAAGTGGAGACAGTGAGCCAGGCCTTCCTGTCCTACATTCTGATGTCACAAATACACTTCTGGAAGGACGCTCAGAAATTCCCATAAACACACTCCTAAGGATCTCCTGTGGAATTCCTTCTCAGAAGAATTGAAGCTGTTATAGGTGCAAAAGGTGGCCTGACATCACATTAAACCCTATGGATTAAAAATGTCACAATTTCATATGCATGTGAAGGCAGAATACTTTTGCTGATATAGTGTATATGCAGATCACTAATGCCTTCACAGATGCTATTTTTTGCACTTTTTGTTGGGAACAGTCTGGATGGTCTTTCCATCTTTAGCATATTCCAATGTCTGTTTTTTTTTTCCAAAAACAAGCTGAAACGTTGGCTTGTCTGCCCAAAGAACACATTTCTATTGTCTTTCAGTCCATCTCAGATGACTTTGGGGCCAGATTGCATTACTTAATGCAGTGGCAGACTGTGCTAAGTGACAATGATTTTCCAAAGTACTCCCAAGGCCATGTGGCTATGTCTATCATGGTAGCATGAAGGTTTCTCAGACAATACCGCCTGTGAGTTTTCACCTGACTCCATGAATCTTTTCATGACCTTAGAAAATGATCTAAATCTATATTAGGAAAGATCAAAATTCTTTGCAATCATGCACAGAGAAATATTGTTATTGACCTGACTGAGAATTCTCTCATGAAGTTTGGCACAAACCACGTCCCATACTTTCTTGCAAAGACTAAGCCTTTGGTCGATGCACCTTTTATACTCAGTTTTGATGACCTCACCTTTTACGAGTTAAAGTGCTAATTATGGAACGTTCCAGTTTTTACTTCACTGTAAACAAAGAGTATAAAAATGGTCATTTTCTAGTAGCAGGGGTGCCAGAAAATGTCTGTAAAAACAGTAATTATCTTTACAATACTAGTGTAGAAAGTGTATTTCTTAATAGTGTAAGAAATGTAACTTTTTGTCAGTGGTTAATATAGCAGTTACCATATAAAATGAAAAAAAGATTAAAAGATAAACAAAAAACATAAGTAAAGAGAAATCATTGAGGAACTTGTGGGTACTTAAGTCTTGTAATAAGTCATATAATTTCTGAAGATGTTCCACTCACAACACTTAACCATATAGCTGAGACCATTTTACATATAAAATAAACAAACCCTTTAATTTTACATTACAAAAGCCCAAGTTTAAATGAACTGTCAGAAGTTTTGTGAAAAAAGTCTTACTTTTTTGATTTAAAAACATTTTTCTCTCTTTAAATGTAGGTTACATATAGGTGGGTAAATTAAAGGTAAATTACATAACATGCTGCTACTATTCTCAGTAAAGAATACTGTGAATTTTTTTGGTTTGTTTTGTTAAAAATGTCATCTAAATGCTGTTAAAATATATGTATTAATGTATTCCATTTATGCAGATTTATTGTTAAATCACTTGACACATTTTAAAACATGGTTTATTTTTGTAAATTTTAATAGACTTTACTGTAATTTGATATACAAGGGAAGACTGTACGTTTTACTGTTGAACAACTGTAAAAAGAGATTCAAGTGAATTAAACTGCAGATTTAGGTTTTTATTGCATTTGTAGAAAGTGTCCCAAATTTTCAGGAAATGGGGGTTGTAACTATGTTTTCTGGCAAGACCTATTTATTTATCATTTGTGGAAGCAGTGATTTTCTTTACTATTAACTTATAAGTAATAGAAACTAAGATAACAAGAACTAATTAGTATATCAGACTAAATTGCCTAATTAGGAACAAATTTGTCTCTGACAATGTGTTCCACAATGTAGAGTGGTTAAAAATCATGATATGACCTTTAGTAATGAATTAGAAAATTGGAATCCTTGGGAAATTGGTGTGGTATAAGACGAATACAACACTTCAGCAATTGCAATTGTAAAATAACAGGAGGGAAGGTTCAGGAGTCTCCAGCATATTCATAGTGGCCCCTGATGCCCACAGATTGTATACAATATCCTGGAAATGTTTTTTTAGAGTGAGCCAGTAAGAGGTCAACAGAGACGGAAAGAGGAAGCAACAAATTTTCATAGAATGACAGCGGCTTCAGAAGTCTTTCATTGGCCATCAACCAAAGAAAGTAAAAAAAAAAGAGTGTATCCCTATAGGCTGATTAAATGGCTGCTATTCTGACAGCTACAGCCATGGTGTAAAGCTTTTCACACTTTAAATTGCCTGGTGTACTGAATTTCTAACGATATCCTCTGGCATGGTGCTTGATTATTTATGTCTTGGTGGAAGAGATGTTTAGCCTCAAAATAATTTTATTCTAATAACATTTTTGCATTTTCTCTCTGATAATTAAGTTCAGATAATCTGACAGCAGCACTTCTTGGAGGATTCATGTGTTTGAAGCGATCAAAAAGACAACAGCTTCAGATTTTCTACCTAGTAGCCAAAAGGATGCTTTCTTATTCTTACATGTTGTTGCTAGGCTAATGGAAGTGAGGAGAATACGACCTGTCTAATACTCTAAGTGTGACCTTTGTCTCATCCTTCTTACATGATGTAGCTTTAGAACAACCAGCATATGAGGAAAGACAAACAAAGCTGATGTCAGACACGGTAGGAGGGATCAGTCAATATCTCCGCTTGCTTCAGTGTTAAAGTCCATGTCAGTGGCTTTAAAGACAGGCACTGATCAGCTTGGCTTGCCTCTGGGGTCTGAATATGATGAACAAAATTATAGTGTCAATACCAGTTCATAATGATGGGTGCTGTTCTTTAGGCAGGAATGTAATCTGATAGAAGACTGGCAATCAGAGGAATATAATTACAGCAATACAGAAATCCTATAATACCACCCAAACCTAGAAATAAATACACATTTACAAGTAATAAATGATTACAATAATATAAGCTACACATCCCCCTGGGGACAAAGAGAAATCAGGACCAAGTAACATTATGAGGAGTTACATTGGTTTTTTGTCCACTTCAGCAGTCTGTTATACAGCCACTTTCATTCATTCATTCATTCATTTTCTTAACCGCTTATTTCTTTTCAGGGTCACGGGAGAGCCGGTGCCTAGGCGGCAGCATAGGGCGCAAGACAGGAACAATCCTAGACAGGGCGCCAATCCATCGTAGGGCACACACCCACACACTCAGGCACACACTCACACACTAGGGCCACTTTAAAGATGGCAATCAACCTAACCTGCATGTCTTTGGACTGTGGGAGGAAACCGGAGAACCCGGAGTAAACCCACGCGGACATGCACACTCCACACAGATAGGACCCAGACCACCACACCCGGGGATCGAACCCGGGACCATCATGCTGTGAGGCGACGGTGCTACCCACCAAGCCACCATGTTGCCCACAGCCACTTTGCTCTCTCATAAATCATGGTTGGCGAATTAGTAATTTGATTTATCTTTGCTCTTATGTGAAGGTCACATACACCCATGACTAAAAGGCTCTGTTATTGTTGTTTGAAGCTGTATTAACTTCAAGCCATCCTTAACAAATGCACCTAGCAAACTCATTTCATCTTACATAATGGTGTCAGGTCTCAGCACTTGGCTCGTTTTCAGTAATTGCTCCAGGAATCCAGAGTGAAATCACAGATATGTCAAGGCAACACCAAGGATGAACCTTTGTTTTCTTTTCTTATCTCTTTCTTCAATTCTTACTTTCTTGACAACAAAGGCCTGTGCTCCAACCCAATTAAAATAACTAAGACACTAGTCCTCAATTACTGTTGCATTAGCATTGCCAAACACATTGCTGCTGTCTCTCCAGGAGACAAAGAAAGGCCATAAGAAAAAGCCAGGCTGATTAAGCACCTTACTGTTGTGAAAAAAGCAACTCAAACAGTGATTAAAAGCTTGAGTTGAGACTCCATATAGCAATAACAAAGGCTCTGGTGCTGTCACCTTCATGCAAATACTTTAGTAGCTCTGCACAAAGCTCCTTGGAGATAAAAAGGTCCTTAAGGTTCTTAAAAGGTCACTATGGCACTAAATTCAAATGTACAAAATTGTCCTTTAAAGCTAAATGATGTTGGTGTCTTTAGTTTTGCAGTGGAGTGCAAGGCTAGTTTAGGTTGAATGGAATGGAATGCCAAATATCCTTGCTAAATAAGAATTCAGCAAGGTATCAGTCTATGTATCAGTCTTTATATTAAACATCTGCTCTTCAATGGCATCTTCTAACACTTTATATTGGTTAACAATTTCCTACATTATCCAAAATTATATTCACATACTAGTGGAGCCAATGGGATTTAGCCCTACTACCTGGAGCTGCAGCAGTGCTTTGGTACTGTGTGTTAGTTTTAAAAATTGTGTTACCACCCCAATGTTAATTAATTATTAATTATTTACTAATAATTTATTATTATTTACTAATACCAGTATGATCCAAAGTGTTTTAACTTTTACACCAATTTGCAATTTGCCAGTGATACAATTAAAATTTGTTAATGAACACATCATACTTAATACATAGTACTTAATATATACATTATCATTTATAGTTATTTATTTGGAAAGGTCTGTGAGACAGGCTATTTTGTGTAATCACTTGCATTGTAGGAACTGTAAACAACAGACCACTACCAACATGTTCTATTTATTGTTATATTGTTGTGGAGTGTCCGCCATACGGCCCTGTGTAAGTTGTTGCTATATCTAAATGAAGACAACATGTGTAAATAAAGTCACTGTAGATCTAGACATCATCACACATAATTGTGGGTTCAGCTTACTTGGGATGTAATTCATTTCTTTTCAAATTGATTTCATGCACATTCTTGTCACAGAGCCTGCAAGGAGCAGGATATATAATCACTGCATTTGACAGCAAGTCACACCCTGATTAAAAGTGCTATAAAAAGACAAAAGGGGACTA
Organism: Leptodoras oyakawai; assembly: GCA_024363135.1. NCBI lineage: Eukaryota > Metazoa > Chordata > Actinopteri > Siluriformes > Doradidae > Leptodoras > Leptodoras oyakawai. The sequence goes on along the minus strand of JANCOA010152276.1, from coordinate 3,712 downwards.
TTGATCAGACACACACACAGCTAGGGGTAGAGCAGTATACAAATAACACATTATCTACTGAAAGCTGTTTTAGCTTTCTGTGTTGAAATGCATTTGTATCAAAAAGAGGTGTCTGGTTTCCACCTGGATCCACCCTGCCTTCAGCATTTATCCTGACTCCTTAGGTACAACCTGCAGATTTTGCCATGCATCCTGATTTATGACTGCCTCAAGTACTGTACTTAGTCCATTCTTGGATATTTAGCCTATGTGTTCAGTACCCTTGTACATCTGGATATGTTAAAGGGTGTTAACCAGTTTTGTGTTAGTCCATAAGTATATCATATCCTGCATTAGGTATTTTACAATCCACATCCCCTTTTTTTCTATTTTTTTTACTCTTACCTCTATTTTGACTTGTTTATTGGCACTGCTACGGACTATATGATCGGAACATTTCTGATGTTCACCAGTATAAGAGTTTACTTGTGTCCTACCACACTCTCTCCACACTGCACAACACACTGTAATTGTGAAGCCCTTCAGAAAAGCCAGATTTATTCCTGAACTGGACTACACTGCCAAATTTACAGTGCATGCATTCATTTTCCAGTTCACTAAGAAATAATAATTACACTCAAACTTGTATATAGGGAATCCCAAATTCATTTAATTCACCTCCAATTTTTTTTGTACCTAATTGATTAATTCCTGGGTGCTTCTGTCTCCAGCTGGCCATTTTTGCTCTGGATTGACAGTGAAAGGTTTTATTAGGGATGAAATGGAGTTCATTGAAAACATGTTTGAGTTCCAGCAAAATGCATTCTGTTCCACTGTGCATGCATCATGCTTTCTCAGTTCTTGCTGATGTTATTTACAATCATTGCCAAGCGCATTTGCTTCAAAGTTTGTTCAGCTGAAAAAGCTTTAGCTGATTTACAGATGGATTGTCCTGAGAATCTTACCCATTCTTTTACAACCCCAATTCCAATGAAGTTGGGACGTTGTGTAAAGCATAAATAAAAGCAGAATAGAATGATTTGCAAATCATTTTTAACCCATATTCACTTGAATACACTACAAATACAAGATATTTAATGTTCAAATGGATAACCATTTCCCAACATGCAATTGCAAGGAATATAGGGATTTCATCATCCACAGTCCATAATATCATCAAAAGATTCAGAGAATATGTAGAAATCTCTGCAAGTAAATGGTAAAATGCTTGGACCAAAATATACCAAAATACTGTGCCCTCAGATCTATTGCTGCCTACAGTCAGAACTGAACAGGGAAAAACTGCCTTTCACTATTATGCTGGCACCACCAACTAATAAGACCTACGAGCCATCCCAAACATAGCCTTTTTAAAGATAATTTCAAAAACCTTTTTGTTCACCTAGGGCTAGAAATGTATTATAAATGATGGTGTTAGGAATTTTTATAGCATTAATCATTAAAGGATGTGAAGGATCTTGTAGTATTAGTAGTCATAGGCTGCCCAGCTTAAGTTCATGCATATGCACATGGCACTTCTCTTTCTCTGCACACAACATACAGGCTTATGTACCCAGCATACATTCTCTTAATTTCGAGACATGTATTTCGTATGTGCTAGACTTATGTCTGAGACAGGCATATCTCATGCAAATCATATGTAACCAATCTGTATTCTACATTAATAGCTTTCACCCAATCAATATACTTTTACCCATATACACTATATCTGTATATTTTTGTCTATTTTTATCTACAATGTCTTGTATGCCTATATAAACTCTGCCATCAGAAGCATTAAATGAGTCACTGATTCACTGCTACACCATTTGGTGTCAGAGTGGTTCCCTGAGCTCAGAGATTGCATGGAGGAGGGGTACTTGAGTTAAGACATACTGACCCAAAGATCAGTAAGATTTTGGTCTAGCAGATACATTATTTTATTGTCTCTTTTCCTTTGTGCTTCACCCTTTTTAACCTGTCCTTCATCTTTATTTAATCTAATACTTAGCATATTAGTTATGTTTATTTTATTATGAAATGTTTAGTTTGATTCCATTGCATCTTTGAATAAATAATGTTTTACTATTGCTTTATTGCTGTGAAGCATTTGACTCATGAATTGTGATTTACAAAAAATTAGCCTTACCTTGCTTTTTTCCTACAGTAGTTTAAAAGGGCATAAACTGTGTCAGAGTGCAAGCAGGGACTCTGGCAGATCAAACTGGGACTGCATAACTAAAAGGGAGAGCCAGATGGTAGCACAGGCATGAGGGCACCCTGGGATATGAAGCAAACCTCCATAAAGCGTACCAACCTGACTGATCACATGAGACAACATCAGCCCCAGTTCAGATTTCAATGCCAAATTTTAGTATTTCCTATTTAGTGTTTAGTTAAATTTACTGAATCTATTTAGCCTAGTTAGTCAAATGAGGTTAGGGTGGAGGCTAGGGGTTACTGTAATCATATAAAAATAAAAGCTAGTTAAATCTGACTATATTAAAGCATTTTGACTACCTTTTTTTTCAGGGTATGTATGATGAAGATCAAGCAGTATTTGTCTGCCTTACTGCTTTTAACTGTTAAAAGTGAACATAATTGAGTGACTGTAAAGTAACTGTAAAGTAATTGACCAGCAGGCGGTCACATCACTGTATAGTAGGCAGGTGACCCTGCAATTGGGCTGCAACTGATATTACACACAACAACTTGTTCCGGTGCCTTTTGAAGATAAATCACTTCCAACACTTTTGATCCCTATTCAGTATAACTTCCCTTTACCTTGAATCAGTAAAATACATCAGAAAAGTATGTATTTTGTGCATTATTTTGCAAATGTGTACATGTATTCAACAACCTAATTTTTCAGAAACCTAATTTTCCACAAGTCATCTGTTATACTCTAGGTTATGAAAACCCCTTTTATTCACTCAACCCTGTTATCTGAGCAGCTTTAACCCCTCTGAAATACTCACGGTCACGGAATGTTCCTGAAGATTATGTGAAGAACTCCTGTTACACATGTAACAACATGTTACACACATGTGTACAATTGTGGTCTGTACCCAAACTTCATATACTAGGTAGGCTAATTTAAAAAATTGTATGACAGCAGGACTTGATAGGAAGCAGTGTCTTTTTTATTTAACCTCCCCTGTCAGAGTATGAGGTCAGTCTCTGTTTGCATGTCAGCAGAGTAGCTAAGCATATTTGTTGAAAGATATCCATAATCAATATGGAGCTGGGAGAAGACTTTTTCTGTTCACTGCCAATCAATACATGTTCCATGCCTTTTTGTTTTATATTAATTCAATAGCAAAGCGCATTTTTTAAATATACCTTATATAACCAATACACCTTAGATGTCTCCTCGTCTGCTGAGAAATCACTTATATTTTCTGTAGGAGTGAGCCTGGGTGCATAAAATATGCTGAGCATATGTTCTTTTCTAAAGACTAAAATCCCTACCACATATTGGGATCAGGTGCTGAAGCTAGTTACTTAGCTACATGTCATCCTGAGGGAGAGGATTTGCTAAGATTTAGGTGACTTGGCATGTCACAGTGTTGTTTTGTAATGTTCCATTAATGTGACAAATCATTGCTTATGTTAGCATGAGTAATTTATTATAGAATTTAGCATGAGCAATTTATTTTAGGGCGGCACGGTGGCGCAGTGGATAGCGCTGTCGCCTCACAGCAAGAAGGACCCGGGTTCGATCCCCGGGTGG
>JANCOA010150889.1:0-11238 GCA_024363135.1 Leptodoras oyakawai | reverse complement strand
AAGATTGGCCACCAGGCTGGTCCAATTTAGCCATGAAACCTCCCACACTAAAATGACAGATGTTTCAGTTTCATTGTTGAACCCCTGTATATACTATATATATATATATATATATATATACACACATACACACACACATACATGGTTTAAGGAAGATTAAAAGAAAAGGGGAAGTAAGGATTTACAGGAACTCTTAATAAGTGGAAAATCACATAAATGCAAATATTTAGGATTTATGAGAGTAAGTGTTTGCTAATGGCTGCTGATGTGCATCAGCGGTGTGATATTGGTTTCTGAGTGCCTTTCATTCTAATAGCTATCCAGTCTGACTGTCTGACCTAAACCAGGAATGTGTTAGTAATAGAAACATGACAAACTTTGCAAAGCTTACAATACATAAAGTACAAGGGTTCAAAAAAGCTTGAAGACATATTCATGAGGACATGTGCCTATTGCATATGCACTATGCAGGCACTTACATAATAGTAGTCAGTAAATTAAGATTCTCGTTATAGTAGTAGTTACCTTACTGAGTATGAACCCCAGCCAAATCCCTATGCAACATAAAATCTAAGAGAATCTAAGAGTTTGGGATGACTAATGACCAAAGCTGTATGACTGAAGTAAAAATATTTAGTATACTGTATCTGACATTTCCAGACTATACAAACTAAAAAATAAACTTTCTTGATTTTGGCTAAAATGTTATACTGTAAATCCCTAACTGGTTGTTTATATAACCTGTCCATGATTAGACTGGCAAATAGGTAATGTAAACAAACTGATTGTTTGAACCCGTGTTAAGAACACTGGAACCAAAACCAAAATCATTTTTTTTTGTAGTTCATGTTACCTTATTGCCATGGATTAGCAATGAACCAAATAGACAAGGCAAAAAGCATACAAGCAAGAACTGATAACACAGAACAGCAGCAACAACAGCAAAAGCTAGACTAAGGGTGCTACACAAGTCAGGACTTATATACACGTGCTCATCCCAAAACCTGATTCAGATGTGCTTGATATCACATGGTGTGTGACATGGTCATGTGATGAGCCGTGGCTGATGTTTATTGTAGTTCTACCCCTTTGGTACTACACTGACACTTATTTTTATAGAAAATAAAAACATCTTTAGTACATTTTTAACAGTGCACAATTCTCTTCCTCCCTCCACATCACATACTTTGTCATATGAATAGGAATATGAAAAGTTTCCAAATATATTTAATGCTAATGCTTACTTCCAAGGTGCGCTTACAAACTACTTAAAAACAATACTGACAAATTATTCAGCCACCAAAACAGACGGAAAACCAGGAGATAAATATAGATATATTTACTATTAGATATATACATGAGGAATGGAAAAGGACAAAGCTGTAACGATATGCATAATAGTAGTCTGGGAAGAGATGTGTTTTGACAGGAACTGTGAAAGAGGCGAGGCCGTTAAGTCATTCTGCTGCTCTCTGCAAATGTAGATTGACGGAAGGAATGTGTGAGAATTTAGTGGAATAGGTTGGGTTGGGTTACTTGCTTATTATGTTGTAGAGGCCTAGTTTGTGATGCAGTTCTGTTGCCTTTCCCACTGGTGGATAATAATGAAGAAAAAAATCCTTTATTGCAATAACAGGGGAGTACAAAATTACAGAAACCTTTATGATAGTAAATGTTGGCTGCTAATGGCTGCTGAAAAACCACTAGCACTCAGAGGCATGATCTTGGTTTGTGAGTGCCTTTAATGTTGATAGCTATTACAAATAACCACAAATGATTTTCTCTTTTTTTCATGAACATTATAACGCTTAAAAGTGGAGTCTATGTATCATAAGGGAATGACAGTATGATTGTTATTTAATTAGGAATGAATGAGTGGTAGAAACATGCTTCATCAAGGAAACGAAAACAATGTAGAACTGTGCAAAGCTTGCAGTGCATGAGATACTAGACTTAAAAACAACAGGTGCAATGTTACAGCTGTGCAGGTACATATAACCTTGCAGGTATATACTGTACATTCTGGATCTTATTTAATTCCTCTAAGCCTATAGACGAGTGCAAGAGGGCAAGTTAACACTTGTAAACAAAACATTTAATGCTGACTTGCTTTAATCTGCTTGCAGAAAATGCACTTCTTGTTTTTGTCAGAGACTGGGATAACCCCAACTGACAAGAGACAAAGAAAGAAAGACATTCACTGATGAGCACAAATATAAAGATTTGTTATGACAAAAGTACTAGAAAAAAATATTGATTAGCCTCAGGGGGAATGAAGTAAGGTTTGCTACATAAAAAGCCTGTTGACTAACAGATATGTGAATAATAAAAATAATGGGACATTCTGCTAGAGGCAAATAACCCAACAAACAGGGGAAGCAGTACACACACTGCTTGTGGTTTCTATACAGGACAGGTATGGTTTAGCTGTCTTGAAAAGGCTGAGGCACACAACACAGGTAGAGGAGGAGGAGAGGAGGAGGGCAAGGTGAGGCAAAGATGGAGACAGTTGTAAAACTTGGTAAACAAAGTGGGTACATTTAATCCCTCCTTACCCACTAGCTGTTTTCCTAAGAGGATTTTTCCCTTTATGGGGCGTAATTTATTAACTGGCAAAATAACTTTTAATAATATAAGCTGACTCTAAAATGTTTTGCCTTTTGATTACGAGCCCTGTATTTGTGTCAGATCCAGATATTTCTCAATTTCTGCACCATAGTCTAAAGCACAAACCAGCCAATAAACAGGCTTTTGGGTCACAATTATATAAATCACACGGTGCCATTATATTATTTAACTCATGATTATCTCTGGTGAATATACATAAATCATTACACAATCAGAAAACTTTGTGGTAAAACCAGGAAAACAACCAGGAAGCTTGCTATACACTGGTTTTACATTTTAAATTTGTTAAAGAGCAAGAGAAAGCTAGAAAGCCACCAGACTGCTAAAAGAATTTGTACAACTTTGAAATAAACTCTTCACTCTTTATTAATGTAAGGATGCTGTGTACATGGGGAATGTGTAACTCAGTCCTGATTCCTGCTACATAACCAGCGAGCAAACATACAGACAGTCTAGACATAGACATAGACATAGAGGCAGCTACAGAGACAGAGTTCATTAAGGCCATGCCCATGCCACAGGGGAAAACAACACTGAACTTTCCATTGATTTGCTTTCAGTTCTCATCGTTTTAAATCTAATATCACAACCACACCAACAAGCTGTCGTGTGTTGGGTCACTTGGCTAATAAAATACCTAAACCCTGATATAAGCGTTTACAGGATTCCAAGTCACAAAACGGAGCCAAAAAAAAATGGCACAGCTGGCTTAAAGACAGGAAACAGTAAATTGGCACTGGGTTTAAAATATCCTTTGTAACATTAAGGTTAAGCACGGGGTCAAGCTCTGCTTTATGGGAATCTGTTATTAACTTTCCCTCCCTGCAGTCCCAATGGGCCACCACAACTATCTCATTATCCTTAAAGAAAAGAGATGAAACAGAGTGATACACCAAGCACAACAGTACAAACAGATACACAAAGTACAAAGAACAAAGAGAAATGTAAATGTAATTATAATAGATAAAAGCATTTATGATGATAAAAAAATAGTAGTAGATATGCCACAAATAATAACAATGAGCCACATTTGTGCGTGTGTGTATATTGAGGCTGGGTAAGGCAGTGTTCAAATCCCACCACAGTCAAGCTGAACCCTTAATGCTCAGCTGTGTACAAATAGAGACAAATATAAGCTATTTTGGATAATATTTTCTACAGTTCTGTGGTATGGCTGTGGTTATGTACTGTGGTACCAGTACATGGGCGAATGGTTCATCAAACCATACTAAGGAATTGGAAATTAAATATATAAAAGGTACCAACGTTTTTAACCATACTTGCCGTGCTTTGCTTTGCCGTGCATTTGTTCATCATTTAAAGAAATAAAGAAAGAAGTGCATTCCTACATTTGGTGTCAGTTGTCACTTTGATTACAACAGCCCTTTATAATAATAAAACATGTTATCATATAATAATGATCATTCAAACCCTATATTTTAGCAGACATTTTCACAACAAGCATGTTCTCATATGTTCCTTACCACATGGAGTTATGACCGACACGTTTCAACAGCTGTAATTGTGTTATTTTTGCCAAAACACTTACTTGAATAAAATGCTAAAACATTAAAGGATAACTTACAAGGTTTGTTGTCCATTTAAAAAAAATTCCAGTTTATAAAATATCATCAGAAGTGACTGAAAAGGCATTGAGCAGAAATTGTGAGTAAACAGACAAAGCATGTATTTCTCCAAGATAAGTACAAATGGTAAAATGAGACAAAAACTATAGAGCTTATAGAGGTTACAGAGCTTACAGAGGTTCTGAGTTCCTCATTTCCAATAAACACACCAGGGCTAATATTAACTGTGACCTAAACATCCATGATCAGTCAGAATCATCAAATGTTCAGAGGCGTCCAAGAGTAAGTAAGTATTTTATTTAAAAAGAGAAAAAAGAAACTTGTGATAAAAAGGTTACTCTCCTGACGAAACCCAGACTGACAGAAACGTTAATTAAACCAGTTACAAGTGACATGGCAAGGTAAAATAATGGCATGGAATCCATTTCATGACCAAGGTGTATATCAGAGAGAGGGTGAATATGTAGCCTTATCTGCAGGGCCCCTCCCAGAAACAGAGCTTTTCAATATATCTGGTACACTGAAAGGAAAGAAGAGGCCTCTAAAAAAGTGACTGCCTTCAGGAAAACAACCACAAAATCCACAGGGCAGGTCTGGAATGAATTGTCTGTCTGTACACCACTACTTTCTATAGGTTATCACACATCATCTCAGCAAGTTGAGGCTCCTCAAGCCATCTGGGACTGATTAGAATCAAAAGAGAAGCCCTCTGCCCTTACCTTGACTAATAAGGGGATAATGCTTCTACCACATATTCAGCTAGATAAGAAAAGACACTGGCTCTAAAAAAGTGTGTAAAACCCGATACGGTGACTGTCTACATAGGATATAAAAATTTGTTCTCAGATTTGAAAAGAATGCAGGATGTATTTCTGTATTACAAAATTCTACGACACCCTTTAAAAACCCAAGTATCATCACAGTATATGACATCACAGTATGCAGTGTGAGCATCATCCGTATTATAGATTATGTTTGCTTGCTGACATAGTTTACATTGACTTCAAATAAACAAAATGATAAAAAAAAATGACAAAATGGATCACAAAATTACATCTTCATGGCATCCTTCAAATAGCTATAAGGACATTATTTTGTATGATACGGTAACTGAGCATTTTACAGCTCTGGAGGTGAATGAAAACTAAGTTAATAGGTAGTGTTGGTCTGGCCATTTGCAGAAACACACACTTGTGCTTGAATTTTTGCCTCTAAATCTAAATGTAAAGAAAGCAGTCTCCTCCTTGTCACAGTTATATATATATAAGTCTAAACTTTATTTTATTAAATGTTACTATTTTATTTCAGTATCTAATCCAGAGTTTGATTCTGATAATGGCTTTCTTTGCCTACAGTATCACATTTTGTGGGTGATTTGTAAGCACAAAAAACTGCTTCAGACAGGGATTTCTTGACAGACACATCACCCACTGTGAACACAGCCTCGCCCTTTTTTTTTGCCTGTGCAGAAGAAGACTTGTAAAGAGTGGTGAACAATGGCTCTGAACAAAGCTCTGGGCTGTGGCATATCTGGGGCCATCGATTGTTTTGTAAATGTTCTCCATGTCTATGGTGTTGACCTACATTGAATAAATGAGACCTAAAAATTCCCTAGCAGTTTTAGAATTCTAAAGGCAAGTACAAAACCACATACATATAGAGTTATCATTTTATCATGTTTATCATTTTGTTCATTATTTTATAAATGCATTTCTTTTTGAGTTTGCGTGTGTGTGGACTTCAATCCATTTGTAGTGTATAATTCATACAAGTAGTGGCAATAGTTTAGACTTAAGTCTTAATCTTTTAAAATGTGCAGTATAATGCACGTTAATTCCAAAACATGCACAGTGGTATTTTGGTTAAGCTAAATATAACCAGCAAATTGTAGGACTAAAAATTTTGGGTAACTATTCAATGTGTGCATGTCTGTGCTGTATGTACTGTATGTATGTACTGTATATCAATCCTTTTTCTGGGTTCAAAAGTCCTAGGGGACAATATCTTTTTTAATCGGTCTCTAACACAAAGTAACACCTGGAATCCAGTAATGATTGTTTATTCATCTTTGCATTCCTATAGTTGTAAACTCCTGTAGGCCTGTCCATCGTTAGTGCATCCTTGACATAAAGCGCCTACAACAATGTTGTCTAATCTGATCCACAAAGGGCCATGTGGGGGCAGTTTTTCTTTCCAACCAAGTCAAGATCCACTGATTAAAAACAGGTGGAATGTGGTGTGGCTCCTGCTTGACTGGACGGAAGACCTGCACCCACACCGGCCCTTTGTGGATAAGATTGGATACCACTGGCCTAGAAGATAATTCACTTCAGGCTCTTATCACCAACATGGCTCTTCTTAATGCGATTAATGAATCATTAATAATAAAGCAGGGCCTTTATATTGAATGATTTTATTTTATTTAAATTTTATTTATTACTGAGACATTGGTCAGCAACAGGGAGTATTCCCAGCTTTGTGATGTCTACCCATCAAACTCTAGCTATTTCACCAATCCTAGAGCAGCTGACTGCTTTGAGTTTATTATGTTTATTAATGAGTTCATAGCTTGCAATGCTATCTTTCAGCCTCCAAATTCACCAGTGCATTTTATAACCGTATTTACTGATTATCTGATATTTCTCTAAGATTTGACAGGGTTATCACTGCTGGGGACTTTGACAGTCTGACCCTTTAGGCATCACAAAGTCTTTTAAATTGGTTCATACCTTGATTCAGTTTTTCCTGGGTTTAACCCAAAATGATATACAAATAGTGGACATTTGTGTCTCAGAACACAGTGGTATTGTTTTCACTATTCCACTTTGTGCTGTGCTCTCAAAGCATCACACCAAACCCTGCTGTAGCTTTTTCAGTTGACTTTTCCACTTCCTATGGAAATCTGCCTCAATCAGATGACCCATCCAAGCTCTTGACTACTTTCAATAGTTTAAGTCAATGCATTATGGCCACAATTGATCTGGTTGAGAAAAATGTAACCAGCTCTCACCAGTCCTCCTTGGTTAAACCAAGAGATTTTAATTTTAAAAAGAGCAGAACGAGTCTGAAATTAACCTCTAAAACGGGCATTCATTTTAATCTGATGAAAGATCTCTTGAGATCTTATAATGAAAACTTTCACTGCAAAAAGAAGGTGGCAAGTTTGGTGTATCAATGCAAATCTTAATAATTCCTAATTCTTATTTGGTTCAGTAAATAGTGTGATGTACCCAGTCAAAGCCTCAAGTCTGCCTTGCATTCACTCTGAGGATTTCTTTGCTTCCATTAGAAAGAAAGTCAGTAGTGTCAGAGCCTCAGTTGCCTGTCCTGCATCAAAAGAGGAGGTTCATGAACTCCAGTGTTGTCAAACACATTTTCACCTATTTCTCTTTATGATTTTAAGGATATAGTGCATAGAGCAAAACCCTCTTCCTGCAGGGCCTTTGTGACGGGTATGTGTCCTGTATTGTGATATTTGATAAATAGCTCCCTCACTACTGGCTATATTCCTGACCTTTTCAAATTGTCAGTTGTGCAGCCTTTAGAAAAAAACCCTAACTTGGATGCTTCACAACCCAGCAGTTACAGGCCTATCTTCAATTTTCCATATTTCCTGAAGTTATTACAGGAGGCTGTTACTAAGCAGCTTCTTGAGTTATTACAGCAACATGACATTTTTGGGGGAAAAAACAGCCTGGATTCATGTTGTATTATAATACTCCTTTTCTTAGAGTCTGACCTGTTGAGTTTATATGCTGAAGAGATATCCATTTTGATCTTGCTTGATTGAGGTGTGGACCATACTATTTTAACTGACAGACCAAGACAGGCAGGTCCTATCACATGATCTGCAATTAGTTGGTTCAGATCTTATCTTATGAACTATTTTGTGGTGTCAGTAGGTGATCAGATATCTTCAGGTTCTCCCCTCCATTTTGGTGTTCCTCAGGGATCAATTTTAAGACCCTTACCTTTTATTCTGCCACATTTACTTACCTTCAAGCTGCATGAGATTGGAAAGTTGCATATCCATGAATGCAGATCCTATATTAATAACTGGATGTCTTGCAATCCTCCATCTCAACATCTTAAAAACGGAGGTAGTTATCACTGGGACAAGCCACGCTGCCTACAGGTTTCAACAATCTCTTGGTGATTTGTCTGCACATGTAAAAGAGAAAGTTGTTCAGAAAGTTAGGTGTGATCTTTAATTCAAATTTATGTCTGTCAGATCATGTTAAGTGCTTGGTGCGGCTTGTTTCTTCAATTTATTACCAACAAATATTGCCATAGAGAGAAATATTATCCAAGTGAAGTCCTTTTTAGACCATGGGAATTTTGAAAAAAGTACCCACGCCTTTATTTCCTCACACCTCGACTACTGTAATGCGCTTTCTTCTGTATTGAACAGGTAATTACTGAACCACCTTCAAATAGTTCAAAGTTCTGCTGCAGGGCATCTAATGAAGTCTAGAGTTTCATTTCACATCACACTAATTTTAACTTCCCTGCACTAACTTCCTGTATTCATTTAGAATTGTTTTTTAAATTCTTTTAATGACTTTGCATGGTCAAACACCAACCTATATACAGGGATATAATTTATTTATATATTTATTTAAATCTCTATTAGGACAAAGCACTTTATATATTTATTGGATGGTTTTTACCATAGTATAGATTTTACCCCTTTCTTTTTTAGTTTATGTTTTTATTATCTGAATAATTGATTTATTTATTATATTACATTATTATTTTGTGCTCTTATTCATCCCCTATGCTATATTTTATATAAATATTCATGTAGTTATTCTCTTTCTTTTATAAGCCTTAATTTTTTTTATTTTATTATCTTCTATGTCTGCTTGGCTCTTATAACTTGGGTGAGTTTTCTTTTCTTTTCTTTTTTGGTGTCTGGTTCCTCCCAAGGTTTCTTCTTCATATGTTCTCAGCGAGTTTTTCCTTAGTCAGTAAATATAATCATGAAAATTTTACTTATGCAGCAGAAGTTTATAATATTTATAAATAGACTTTAGATTTATGCCAGTCTCACTAATAGGTTTCTTATTGTAAAATAAAAATTAAACTAGCAAATGTGTGAAACTGTGTTTTTGTTTGAACATATTCTTTTTGCAGAATAGTGGCTCAGTTTTGTGCATTTCTCTTGCCAATTACTCCAACTTGAATAAAAAGTAAGTCAAGCATATAAGCAGAAATCATCTAGTGCTTTATACCAGTTCAGTTGGTCAAAATGTGTTTGTTATGCATTCGCCTAATAATGAAACGATGTTTAAGGTCTTACAAAACACAAGATACAGGACGAGTGATAAATGGCTTTGAGCAAAGGCATGCTGTGGTTTCTGTACACATTTGCATTGACATCATGTCATACACGGTTACCGAGACTGAGACCTAGTTCAAAGATACAAGGAATGTTTTAGTATTCTAAAGATAACCACTAAATCATGCTGCTAACATGCTCACCAGCACATCAAAGCAAGTTCAAAGCTAGTCATTTACTGAACCTGAGATTGTAAAACAGTAACAGTGTGTTTAAAAGAGGCTATAAAGTGGCTTCTTTCCTTCTGTTAATGCAGTGCATGCTAAAGCTAGGAGCACATGTTAGCACAACACTTAATATTACAGAACATTAGGTTTTGATTCCATGAACTCTAGTATGTCTACACTCTACAGAGGATTGCACATTTATTCTGTGAATGTAGTAAGGTTTAACATAAGCAATAACATTACGGTACAGCTGGAGGCAGTCGGATGTACAGGAATTATGCAATATTTCCCGAAACTATTTTGCTCAATGTAATTTTGAAACAGAAATAACTGAATACTCACAGGGAAAAATGACCTCAACTTAGTTGTGGAACATATTGCATAACTGCTATAGATGTCGTTGCCTCATTCTGTACCGTAATACAGACAAATCATTAATGCTATTATCACAAATCCTTACTACAGATCTTGCGAATCCTTCCTACAGATTTCACAAATCCTTGTTACATTCATGGCTGTAAAACTAAGAATGCTTCAAAAAATGGAAGTGTTAATAGTTGCAGTGACTGAAGAGATAAAATCAATATTTGGTCTGACCAATGCTTCTAGGTACACTTGCACACAGTTTTTGAAGGAACTTGGCTGGTAGGTTGTTCCATACATCTTGAACTAACCACAGCTCTTCTGTGGATGTAGGCTTCCTCAAATCCTACTGTTATCATGTAATGAAACATCATCTTCTGTTTCATGTAATCCCTTCTCATGTAATCCCAGACAGACTTAATGTTGAGAGCAGGGCTCTGTGTGGGCCATACCATCACTTCAAGGACTTCTTGTTCTTGATGCTGAAGATAGTTCTTAATGACATCGGCTGTATGTTTGGGATGTTGTTCTGCTGCAGAATAGATTTGGGGCCAATCATACACCTTTCTGATGGTACTGCATGATGGAGACGTATCTACCTGTATTTCTCAGCATTGAGGACACCATTAATCCTGACCAAATCTCCAGCTCCATATTTGGTTGATCATACACCTGACTATAATCCTACAAAATCCCTGACTTTGTGCTAGTGTGAAGGCAAAGGGTATTAACACAAAACACTGGATTTAGATTTTCTTTTGTTCACACACGTTGCATTTTCTTAGTTTACCTGCCTAATACTTTTTGTACAGTATTTATGCACACACACATGTCTAGTTACACTATACTGCCAAAAGTATTTGCTCATCTGTGTTCACACGCATATGAACTGTGACATCCCATTCTTAATCCATAGGGTTTAATATGATGTCGACCCACCCTTTGCAGTTATAACCTGACCAATCTCCACTCTAAATCATCCCAAAGGTGTTCTAACAGGTTGAGGTCAGGACTCTGTGCAGCCCAGTCAAGTTCTTCCACACCAAACTCGCTTATCCATGTCTTTATGGTCCTTTCTTTGTGCACTGGTGTGCAGTCATGTTGGAACAGGAAGGAGCCATCCCCAAACTGTTCCCACAAAGTTGGGAGCATG
>JANCOA010150300.1:0-11242 GCA_024363135.1 Leptodoras oyakawai | reverse complement strand
ACAAGTCGGAATGGGATGTTGTCAGCTGAAACACTGTCTTTATAAAACAGCTAAATATCTAGATGTGAGAAATGTAGGTAAATATTAATTAATTCGTATTAATTAGCTGTCAGAAATACCAAAAGCATTCGTTTTGCCTGCCTTCACACACACATGAACTTGAGTGACATCCCATTCTTACTCCATAGGGTTTAATATGATGTCGGCCCTTTGCAGCTATAACAGCTTCAACTCTTCTGGGAGGCTTTCCACAAGGGTTAGGAGTGTGTTTATGGGAATTTTGGACCATTGGTGTGCAGTCATGTTGGAACAGGATGGGGCCGTCCCCACACTGTTCCCACAAAGTCTGTATTCCGTATTCAGAGACTGTTTGAAACTAGAGAAACCAACTATGAGCTAAGAGGAATAAGTTTGTTTAAAAAAAGCAAGAGTAAGAACATATATAAAAAATAGATGTGTATCTGTTGAGGGGTGTAAAGGGGTAAAACTATGGAATTGTTGTGACAAAGAATTAAAAATGTGTACTTCACTTAATAAACTGAAAAAAATGTTTAATAATAATGTGATCAATAAATACCAAATAGAGCAAATATAAACAATATATGTGTATATGTATGTATGTGTTCGTATGTATGTATATGTGTATATATATATATGTATATATACTTTAAACTGTATAAAAAAATAGAATTGGAGTAAATTAAATATGTATAAAGGGTAGGCAAAATAAGCTTAAGCTTCAGCCTAATCCTTTTCGGTTATTATTTGCTTGACTTTCATGGATACAAATTTAAAATAATTATGCGTTTTATGTTTATGTATTTTTTGTTTTTAGACTTTACTTTTTCTTCTTTTGTATGTTGATTTGGAAAACCGAAATAAACTAAAATTAAACAAAGTTGGCGGCATGAAATTGTCCAAAATCTCTTGGTATGCTGAAGCATTAAGAGTTCCTTTCACTGGAACTAAGGCCGAGCCCAACTCCTGAAAACCAACCCCACACCATAATCCCCCTCCACCAAACTATACACTCGGCACAATGCAGTCAGACAAGTACTGTTCTCCTGATTTTAAAGACATGTGGCCATGGAAGGGATTGGAACACCTGAATTCAATGATTTGGATGGGTGAGTGAACACTTCTGGCAATATAGTGTATAACAAAGCATTAAAGAATACAATTTCATGAACTGTCAAAGACTCATGTTACCACTCTCTCGTTGCCCTCTCTTTTAGAATGAAAGTATACTGGTATAAAATCCGACCTTCTAAAGTTTCCACACCCAGATCCACCATGTCGAATGAATGTATACTGTAGGTGGTGAAAATGCACCAAATGGTGCCTAATCTGCTAAACTTGAAAAAGAAGCTCACCGATAAGAGTTGAATCATTTTGCTCCCGAATGACTCATTAATAATTTCCTCCAACTTGTGATCTTATCACTCAGAATGCACCTTAATGCCATGCGTGTACAGGCCCTAAGGTCATATCCACACTAATAGCTGTTTATTATAAAGCCATTAGGGAATACCATTAGCATGAAGGGGTGTGCTTGGTCTTCAACAGTGTTTAGGTAGGTGTTGTATGTCAAAGTAACATTCACATGAATGTCAGGACCCAAGGTTTCTCAGCGGAACATTGTCCAGAGCAGGGTCCAGTTCTGATGCTCATGCCCATTGTAGGAGCTTTTGGTGGTGTACAGGGGTCAGCATGGGCATTCTGACTGGCTACACATATGTAGCAAGCTGTGATACATTCTTCTATTATTTTTTAGCAATTTGTGCTACAATAGTTTTCCTGTGGGATCAGTATGTAGGTACTAACCATACGGTACTGCTTACCGTAAACACCCCACAAGACCTGCTGTGTTGGAGATGCTCTGACCCAGTTGTCCAGCCTGTATCTCGATAGATACCACTGTAATGAAATAATCAATGTTATTGACTTCACTTGTCTATGTTTTTAATGTTATGGCCAGTAGGTGTATACCATTATTGTATAGTCTGCATGTAGCACATCTTCACCAAGCAGCAGTGTAGCAGATGCTTTGCTCCATATGCTTTGCACAACTTGTTAATTTATTAAAAACTCTAGAATTGATCTTGTGAAAACTTTATTTAATTTGTTTACTGTTACAACATTTCAGACTTTTTGTAATGAAATCAGCAGAAGCCAGACCATCCTGTGAGACACCTGCTGTTACACCTTTACAGGCAAGTTCAGTAATAATGTACAGTGGAAAATTATTCACTAGTTCAGAGCACTTTGTTTATATGCAATACAAATGATACCTTTTGTGTATTAAATAAAACATTCACCTTTTATTGCATGTTTCTGTTGTATATCTTTTCTGGAGATATTCAAACAGAATGCACTGGTGCACACTGCCAATGTGCCAATTTCTTTCTCACCTTATCACATATCCTTGTAACCTCTTTCAGTTTCAGCTTATAACACCACATTGTGTGCAAAGTATGAATTATTGTCCTTTGGTCACTAGCTATGCAAAACTATACAGACAGGAAGTTCCATGACTTCATCTGGAGGGTCATCAGGCTCTGTGGGTCACTTCAGCCCTGAGGACCAACTGGATGAAGGATTTCAAAAGAAGACTATAAAAGAAGAAGCTGAAGATGGCGACTACCTCTGTAAGAAAGGGACTATATAACTTTCCTTTACTTTTCCCCTAATTTTTGTATTTTATAAATTAATATTATTTATTACATTAAAATGATAAATCTTCAGATGGCAAGACATCAAGGTGTGAGGGACATGTCACCCTTGTGGACCAACAGAATGAAGGGTTTCATAAAAAGCTTTTGAAAGAAGAACTTGAAGATGGAGGTTAGTTCTGTAAATCATCAGGTTAGTCTAGAATCCAGTCACTGACTGTATATTTCTATCTAGCCTTTTAGTCTAACTAGGTTTAATTTGTCATTAATCCTCTTCTTTTTAAATAATTAAACCTTAGGTGGTGAGACAAGTTCTGTGGTCCCCCTGACCTTTTTGGACCAACGGACTGAAGGATTCCAAGAAAAGCCTTTAAAAGAAGAAGAACCTTATGAAGACAACTATCTATGTAAGACAACAGGGCCTGATAG
Organism: Leptodoras oyakawai; assembly: GCA_024363135.1. NCBI lineage: Eukaryota > Metazoa > Chordata > Actinopteri > Siluriformes > Doradidae > Leptodoras > Leptodoras oyakawai. The sequence continues at coordinate 8,141 of JANCOA010150300.1, read as the reverse complement.
ATGAAGAAAAATTCCCCAAACCATGGCACTGCTTAGGTTAAATCTTATTAGTTTATTGACGTGTCTTAGCTGACCTGAACTGTTTAAAAATAGCGGCTAATGCCTTCTTCGGGGCATAGTACAATGAACTGAGGTAGATATGTATACATGTTAATTTGTCAGGCAAGGGCACAGGTGCCTATAATCACTCAGACAAAGCTGCACCAACAATAATAAATATATTATAATAAATATACAAACCAACTGAACTTGCATTTAAAGAGACATTTCTCATGTATGTAAATAAATTATTTAAAAAATACATACAAGAAGTAGAACAGTAGTCTCTAAGCCACAGAATATCAAGCCTTTTAGAATCGGTTTAAACACATTCAGAAACGGATAAAGATAAGCCACACAACCATCACAGGAATGGTAAGACTTGGGTATCAGAATCATTAAGACCTGGGTATTCTATAGCTTTCAGATTCCAGATCTAAAATGTTTCACATTTCACACAAGTAGCAATTTCAGCCCATCACCCCCTTGAAATCTTTTAGGACAATGGATTGCTGTGGTATACCTCTTTGTAGTGCTTAACCATGGGTTATTCTTCATTACTGATAGGGATTGCATATTTTTGTTCAGCAAAACACTATTTTAAATTTCTTTAGTCCTAAGCCCTTCTCTAGTCCTACCCAGATCGAATACCTGCAAGGACACAGGTGATGATACACCAAAGTCGAAGTTACAACTAATAATGCAAGTTGTCTTGAAATCTCTCTTCTATCACACTTAAAAGTCCCCAAAAGCTCTTTTCTTTAACATTGTTTTTGGTTTGTTATATGTAACTTCTTATTAGCCTTCTTATAAGCCTATATATCTTTTAATGGTGGACCATTTTTGGAGTTGGACTTAATAATGTAACACTTCGGGATTCGGTATGGAATGAACCAGCAGGAGACTTGGGATACTCTCAACAAATATTGGGCACAGACCTCCAATAGTAGCTCACCAGCTCCTCAAACTGTCTACCTGCTTTTTTTTTGTCTTGGTTCTCAAACAGGCTGCAGTTGTTGCTGTCTTATCAGTTTGGGGACACACCTGCCCTTGGCCAGTGGAAAACAAGATATCGCACTTCCATGCACCTAGTCGCCACTGCCAGTTATGCTATATATGATGATGTCGTCAGTTTATCGATGTAGGTCTGCACAGGAGTGGACTGTCTCAAAGCCACTGGGCTGCTCCACTCACCGTGCAGCCCACCACCCCTGGGTAGTGTGAGTGAGCAGAAGTGAGAACATTGCCATGAGGACCACCTCTCTCCACAGTTTCAAGAAATCTGCAGTGGCAGCAGTGGTGTGACATGGTTGAACTTGGGAAGGTTGAATACAATTCGAGCTGCAGCATTTTGGATCAGTTACAGGGGCCTGATGGCATGCATGGGAAGGCCAGCTAGGAGCGAGTTGCAGTAGTCAAGTCTTAAGAATACAAGAGACTGAACAAGTACCTGACTGCCCTCCCTTGAGAGAAATGGACGAATTCTCTGAATGTTGTAAAGGAGAAATCTGCATGACCGGGTCAGGTTAGCAACATGAGCTGAGAAGGAGAGCTGATCTACCCCAAGGCTGTGTGCTTCTGAAGAAGGAGTGATTATGGTGTTCTCAAAGGAAATTGATGTATAGTAGCTCCGTCTTACTAGACATCATGCTCATCGTGGGCCTCAGGAAGCCTTCAATGAGGAGTGCATGCAAGATGTTTTTCAAGCTGGACAATCAAGTTTTGTCTTTTACTCATCATCTTACTAAGGGAAAACAGGGATAGGAATGTTATTTCCAAGATGACAATTCTCACAGTGCTGCAACTGTGATGGATTGGCATGATGAACATTCAGGAGCATTCAAACATCTAGATTGACCTGCAAAATCCTCGGACATGAATCCTCCAGGGACGGCATCCACAAAATCTGGACGAACTTAATAATTATTTAATGCAAGAGTGGCTGAACATCTGGAAACTTGCCATATTATATATTTATAATGCCATATTATATATATATTATGTATGCCATATAATATGCCATACATTTGTCCAGATCTTCATGCTTGTGGATTTATTACATTCTATTAGGTACGTTTCAGTGCCAGGTGGCTAATCTTTTGTCCGGTGACCTTTTTCAGGCAAAAGCCACTTTTTTTTAACAGTCCAGCTAGGAAATGACAATAAAACAAAGACATTTTAACCTAAGGAATGCCTTGGTTTGGAGATTTTTCTCTGTCTTTTCCTTCACTGAATTTTTCCCTTGACACAATAGAACATTATGTTTTTAATAAAGAGCATATTACATGTTCAGCATGGGTCTAAAATTATGCCTAGATTTTCCTTTTGAGACCTCATCTGCAGGTATATGGATATGGAAAACCTCTGTCCATGCAAACAGTGTTTAAAGTACAATAATTTGTAAAACCTCACAAGTATGTGTGAAGAATAACAATATGAGCTGCCACATACACATTATTTATTAACCCTACTCAACTCTACACACACACATTGTTGCTGTCACAATGCACTTTATGGCTACATTAATGCACTTGTACCTCAATTAATAAGTCTACTTATTATGTGTCTTACATTTCAGATTATTGATTTAAATGTATTTTCTTTCTTTTTGTTGGATATTAAGGATTAGCAAAGTAAGAATTTCATCGCACAGTGCAACTGCCTGTCTTACTATATATTTGAAAATAGATCTCTTGAATCTTGGAAGAGCTGATTATGGAGAAGTAGAAGAGAGCAAATGCAAAATACACAAACATAACCAAGAGGTAATTTATTCATCTTCAGTAACACCTTAATCTAACCCTGGTTAGGGTTGTGGTTGGCCAAAAGATGTAAAAGGAAATATGAGAATTTATGTTTGCACATCTACTGCCTCTGTGTTTACTTGACTACAGTGTTTTTCTGTGTCTTTTCTAGAGTCTCCAAACCCTGTGCAGTTTGTAGCACTGGAGTGGTAGATTCAGGTGCAGTACAGTACTGATCATGTACTGTCTCCCCTGCACAGGAGTGTAATAATAAAACAGAGAAATAAAAAAAACCACTGATCCATTGTTCTGGTACATTCATAACATGTGAAAAACACAAAAAGAGGGATTTAAGATATGATACAACTTTTGGAAATGCTGAAAGCTCATTGTCAGTGACTGAAAATGCTGTTTGTGTGGACAAGTCACAGAGAAAAACAATATTTCCAAAATATCTGAAGACTGAGGCTTGACTGAGTCTAATTTGTGACCAATCCCATATTTTTGTAATATTGAAAATTGTTTTACAATTCATTATATATTCTTTAATTATACATTCCTATTGTTTAATTCTGTCCTCCTAGACTGTGAATATTGCAGATCCTTCTTCAACAACAAGTGTGAGATACATGGTCCTGCTCTCTTCCTCCCGGATACCCCTGTTCCAAGGGGGGTTTCAGACCGAGCCAGACAAACCCTTCCCCCTGGTCTAGAGATTCAGGAATCTGGTATTCCTGATGCAGGCCTGGGAGTGTTTAATGTTGGGGATATTATTCCAGTTGGTGCCCACTTTGGGCCATATCAGGGAGACCTGGTATACAAAGAAGAAGCCATGGAGAGTAGCTACTCTTGGGGGGTGAGTTAGTTGAGTTTTTTTTTTCAATGTTTTAGCTATGTTATAAGAAGACAGTAGTTATAAAGTTGTTGTTTTTTTTAGATGATTTTACATTAACTCAGGGGGCTAGGTAATACATGCAGCATTTGTCCATCCCTGTAATGATACTTTGAAAAGGCTGGGTTTGGACTAGCAACTGATTTTGGTGTTTGTCCTCAGCTTTTTCAAAGTAGCATATTATCCATAACTAAAACTGTCAAAATACTAAAGCAGCATTTATGTTCTATAGACTCTGGGTAAACAGATCAGGTCTGTCTTTATATATTGTGTATAATATGAACATTGTTTGCCTAGAATATCATGATTGTTCCCATATTGGTTTCTTAATTTGAAGACATTACTAACATTAATTACATGCATTGCAGATTTACAAGATCAGTCATTTTGAGAAATACATAGATGCTAAGAGAGTGACCCATGCAAATTGGATGAGGTGAGGAACACCTTAATGAATCTGTGGGCTGTTATGTTTTTGTTTAGAGTGTTTCAACTTTCCTTAAGCCTTTTTATTGTGACTTTCACTAATTGCAACCCCCCTCATACCAGCACACGCACTGTGGCCCTTTTGCAATAACTCTTTGCTTCCTCTGTTGTCTCTTTTCCTCAGATATGTGAATTGTGCTCGTAATAAAGAAGAGTCTAATCTGGTGGCATTCCAGTATGAAGGGAAGATTTTCTACCGTTGCTGTCGAGCCATCAGACCTAGACAAGAGCTTTTGGTGTGGTATGACGAGACGTACGCTAAGAGTCTTGGCAGGACTTTCAGCCACATCTGGAACAAAAAGTGCTTGGTAACCGGTAATGGCAAAATGTTACATTTATAAAACTCATTTTGTTTTAAAATATTTTTCTTTAATTTATGATCAAAGTGTATAATGCATTTTTTCTGCCTTTTACAACTTATTTGCCAAGTTACTAAACTTAATGAAATCACAAAAATTTAGGTTTTCCCTAACCAAAAGTGAATATAACATAATTAATATATTCCAAGAGGCAGTGTGACATGGACAGCATACACCTTAAACCCCTAAAAATAAGTACAAAAATAGTGATATGGTAGCTTGTTATGATTGTTGCCTTTTAAACATACTTCCTACTACTTACAGAAAGCCACATTTTGTGGATACACTAGACATTCTTGAAAGTCATGAACCATTTACACTAATCTGTAATAACATTAATACCACTGACAGCTGTGTCTTGTTACAATGATCAGGGGTGGGATGATCTCGGCCTGCTGCAAAGACTAGGCCTCCAGCCCTCAGCATTGCCTGATGTTGGTGGCTAGGGTAAGGGACACCACAAGAGGTGTGCAAGAAACCAGAAGCACAGCAAGTGAGCAGGATGTTTTGGATGCACCTTGCAGCTAGCTGTTTTTCATGCTGAGAGAAAACCAGCTCTGTGCAGTATGATTTGCAATGGTGGCTTGTGTGTTTGCATCAACATGGAATGGTGCAAGAACAAAAAGAATTTTTTGACTGTTAGATGCAGACCATTTGATTTACCACAGGCCATTTGCCACCATGTTTAATATTGGGGTTTACATTTCACCAAGTTCTAACACTAAGCAAGCGATCTGTGTACTGTATGGGGCTGTTAGCGAAGTGCAAAACACTCATCTCGGTGGACTTGGTGAAGTGTGGACTTTGTAATGAGAGGGGTGAACAGACTGGATCTTGTTTGCATTCCCAGCACAAACAAGGCAGAGCCCCACCCTCACCTTGGATAATCGGATAACATCTCTGTTGTGCCAATTCCAGCAGATGGAATTGTCAGATGCTTTTTACTGGTTCAGAAAGAGGTGGAAATCTGGCCAGCAGGAGCCATCTCTGCTGTATAGGACTGCACATTATATGAGCACACTGCCAGGAATGTTGTCTGGTCCAGAAGCGTCCTGTGGGTTAAATCTGCATAGTGTTTTCCACTCTTCTGCTCTGGTGAGACGAAGCACCTGGTCATTGGGAGGTTGGTTGGTTTTCTTTGCCGTCATATCATTTTGTGCCTCACATTGGCCGTAGAAGTTGTTCAACGCATCTGGAAGTGATGCATCACTGTCACAGGCAGGTGGAGTAGTCCTGCAGTTAGTGATGGTGTGGATGCCCTGCCTCATGTACCATGTGTCACTGTTGCTTCTGAAGTGGCTGTAGGTGCTCTGGCCATTTGCTTTTTTACGTCTCTGATCGCTTGAGACAGTTTGGCCTCATTGTTCTTAGGGACACCTCGTCTTTTGCTCTGAAGGTGGAGTCTTCCCCTACTTCACTAATGAAGTGTATTTCACCAAGTTGATGTAGTCACCATCAGTTGCAGCCTCCCAGTTAGCATGCTCAAAGCAGTCCAGCTGGAAGATGTCCTCCCAGAAATCTTCAAAACCTCTCTGAGCAGCACCACTATTCCAACATGCTTCAAGGTGATTACCATCGTCTCTGTGCCAGAGAAGTCTTCAGTGTCTTGCCTCAATGACTGCCATCACACTCATCACTACCCATTGTCATGAATTGCTTTGAGAGGCTCCTCATGAGGAACATGGAGACCCTGCGAGGAGGTGCAACAGCTAATGGTGTAGAGTGAGCAGCATCACTCCTTTTTTGCAAATGTTGAGGAAAGAACATCTTCAACCTCCCATCCTCACCGAGTTCTACAGAGCGACAGTAACACTGCCTGGTTTAGGAATTGACTCAGACTTCATGACCCTGCAGAGGATAGTGAAGAAAGCTGAGATCATCATCAGTGTTTCTCCCCCCTTCATCACAGACATTTACACACTGCAACCGCAAAGCCACCAAGATCGTGGCTGACACCACACACCCCTCACACACACTCTTCACCCTTTTGCTGTCTGGTAAAAGGTACTGAAGCATTCAGGACTCACAACAGTGTAATAGCTTCTTTCCACTATTCTAGTGACTGGACTAAGCACTACTCACACAGATACACAACATACATACACACACTCCCAACCCTCTGCAACATTGCAGAGCCTGCACAACTTGAACAATGTTTACTGCTGCTATTGGGGTTATGTTTACAGGTTTTCACTTCTGTTCTGCACCTTATTTTCCATACATCCCATATATAATTCTGCCCTGGTCCACAACACTTTTGTAGAACTGCACTGTTTGTAATATTTTGTGCTGTTTTGCACCGTTTGTAATATTTTGTGCTGCACTGCACTTGCACTCATTTTATAATGTATTAGTTAGTTCTGTGTTGTCTGTCTTAGTCTTATGTTGTGTTGTTTTGTGTAGTACCTGTAGGTGTGTGGAATGACTTGACTTGGTGGCTGTAAAACTGGGTCAGAGCATCTCTGCAAGTTTTGTGTGGTTTTCCCAGTATGCAGTGGTTAATATGCACCAAATAACGGTCCAAAAAAGGGCAACAGGTGATGTGCAATAATGTGCACTGAAGCCCATCTGGTTTGATCCCACAGAAGAGTTACTATAATAGCTGAAATATTTAATGTTTGCTATGAAAGAAAGTGTCTGAACACAAGGTTCATCACAGCTTACTGCATAAGGGGTTGTGTGGCTGCAGACTAGTCAGGGTGCCCATGCTATTCTGTGCTGTCAAAGAGATGGCACCAGGATGCAAGGGAAGACGGCAAGCTAAAAGAGTCAATGTTCTCATCTGGGCAATGTTCTGCTGGGAAACTTTGGGTCCTGGCATTCATGTGTATGTTAATTTGACATGTACCACCTACATTGTTTCAGTTCAAGTACACCCGTTCACCTAATGGCTAAAGGCACTGGCCTTTTTCAGCTGGATAACACTGCAAAAATTGTTCAGTAATGGATTGCGAAACATGACCGAGGGATCAAGGTGTTGACTTGGCTTCCAAATTTCCCAGATCTCAATCCAATCAATCTGTGGAATGTACTCCGCAAATAACTGAGATACATAGAGACCTTGGAACTTACAAGAGCTTATTTGGTGGACCAAAACAATATCAGGCAGGTGGTTTTAATGTGATGGCCTTAGGGCTTAGGCTATTATTGAAATACTCCCTTTATCTCAATCAGAACCCCACTCATACAATGATCATAGCCTTAATAGCTTGCATGGTGTAAAGAACTAAACAAACCTACCAGTGATTTACCAGCTTGGGTAGCTTTGAGTTATGGATCAAGTTAAATTAATTCAGATTTCTTGGTTGCATAGGTATTCCCCAACCAGGGTAAATACTTGTTAGGAACAACTTTGGCTACAATTACAAGTGCACTGGGATGCAAATGTACTGGGTTATGCCACATATACTCAGCTGGATTGGTTTTGACTGCACCATTTTAAAACATTTCTTCTTTGGCAGTATGGTTAGCATTATTGTCTTGGTGGAAATTGAATTTGCACTGGTCTCAACCGAACAATTATCCCTGATCAGATTCCCACCAATTTGTGCTGATCATAAACATCTCTGTAACATAACATTATAATTATTGTGTTTAACAGCTGGCATAGTGTTCTCAGGG
>JANCOA010148322.1:0-11270 GCA_024363135.1 Leptodoras oyakawai | reverse complement strand
GTTCCCTCAAATTTCTGCAGATATTTAAATATATCTTTTCATTCTTTTTCTTTGACGCAATGAAGAGTAGTCTGTGTGCAGCTTATATAACAGTGTAAATTGATTCTTCCCTCACAATAACTCAATATACAGCCATTAATGTCTAAACCACCAGCAACAAAAGTGAGTACACCCTTAAGAGACTACACCCATAAATGTCCAAATTGAGCACTGCTTGTTATTCTTCCCTCCAAAATGTCATGTGATTTGTTAGTGTTACTAGGTCTCAGGTGCGTTCAAATTTGTAGTATAGCTCTCACACTCTCTCATACTGGTCACTGAAAGTTTCAACATGGCACCTCATGGCAAAGAACTCTTGCAAAACATGCAATTGTCTAAATTATGTCTGTATGCTGTAGTATTAACCTTAACATTCACTGGAATTAACAAGCACAAAGTGTGTAAAACAGCCCCAGACCATTATCCCCAAATTTATCATCAGCTAGTAAAGCATAATTCATCCTTCTGAGAGCACACAAGACACTTTACACTTTCATATTGAACTTAGGCTTGTGTGAAGTTGCTCGGCCAAAGAAATCCATTTCAGGAAGCTCCTAATGCATTGTCCAAATTCTCTTGGTATGCTGAAGACTTCCTTTCACTGGACATAAGGGGCTGATCCCAACTCCTGAAAAATAACCCCACACAATAATATCCCATTTTCCAAAGTTTACACTTGGCACAATGCAGTCAGACAAGTATCCATCAGATTGCTAGATTGTCAGAAGCATGATTTGTCACCCCAGAGGACACATATCCACTGCTCTAGAGTCCAGTGGCGACGTGCTTTACACCACCAAAACCGACATTGTACTTGGTGATGTAAGGCTTGGATGCAGGTGCTCGGCCATGGAAACCCATTCCATGAAGCTCCCTTCACAATGCTCTTAAGGTAATCTGAAGGCCACATGAAATTTGTAGGTGTGTAGTGATTGATTCTGCAGACTGTTGGTGACCTCTGTGCAATATGTGCCACAACATCCACTGACCACACACTGTCATTTTATGTGGCCTACCATTTTGTGGCTGAGTTGTTGTTGTTCCCAATCACTTCCTCTTTCTTATAATACCACTGACAGTCAACTGTGGAATATTTGGTTGTTAGGAAATGTCATGACTGGACTTGTTGCCCAGGTGGCATCCTATCATGGTACCATGCTGGAATTCGTTGAACTCTTGAGAGTGATCCATTCTTTCACAAATGTTTGTAGAAGTAGTCTGCATGCCTAGGTGCTTGATGTTATAGACCTGTGGCCATGGAAATGATTGGAACACCTGAATTCAATTATATCGATGGGTGAGTGAATACTTTTGGCAATATAGTGTACTTTTGGCCAAATAGTATTCTGTGGGGAATTGCCACGGGTGGGGACTTGCCATGGACTCACCAACAGACACCAGCCAAAAGTCATGCATCTGATCCAGGCCTCCCAGGTGGCCTGCTCACACACAGCCAGTAAAGAAATAACTTCTGGTGCATCAGAGTGTGTGCGGCAAGTGGATTAGTGTAAGGCACATGTACCCCAGCTTCCCAGACACGACTCATGAGGAACTAGCATTAGACCACTTTGTGAATGCACTTGTACTGGAGGAATTAAAATGGCAGGTACAACTCTGCTCCCCGAACTCACTGCAAGAGGCTGCCAAAGAGTGCATTAAACTCATCCCAGGAGCTGCTTCATAAGAGATAGCATGGAAACACCGAGTGCTGAACAGCCAGCAAGCCCATGAGTTGCAGGGGTAGTTGGTGGAGTTTGGGGGCCCAGTGGTGGCACCACTAGGTCAAGATCACCACACATCTCCTGGAGTGATACCACCATCAATGGAGGATCTGAACACACTGCATCACTCTTGGTGGGTGGAACCTCAGAAGCTGTGCACAAGCAGCTCAACCATCATCCCCATGCACTGCACACCTGCCAGTCACTTCCTGCATGACAAATTGGAGAAAATACTGCCAACATCAGTGTTATTCACAAGCTATGGGAGCACAGAAGCTCAGAGCTCACTCTGGAGCAAAAACAGAAGCTGTGGAATTTAATACACCAATTCGCAGATGTTTTCACAGTGTGACTGACCTTGTCCAGCACAGCATCAACAGCAGAAATGCAGTACCAATCCGGCTCCACCCACATTGACTTCCATCAAAGAGAGAGATAGCTAAGCAGAGGATTAAAGAGCTGGTGACCGAGAGGGTCATCAAGCCCTCTAACAGCCAATGGGCCGCCCTAGTCATGTTGGTGAAAAAGAAAACAGGGTAATGGAGGTTTTGCGTGGACTATCACCACTGGAACACCGTGACCTGCCCATAGATGATGCTCTGGATTAATTAGCTGGCTCAGTGTGCTTTAGCTCACTAGACCTATGTAGCGGATACTGGCAAGTACCATTAGCCCTCAATGCTAAAGAAAAGGCAGCATTCGTGCTGGGTACTACGTTATGGCACTTCACCATTATGCCATTCAGACTGGCCCAGCAACAATCGAAAGGCTCATGGAGCGAGTACTAGCTGATGTTCCCAAAAGCTGCTGCATTGTTTACTTGGATGACATGCTAAATTATTTGCCTAGCTTCAGGGACACATTGGCTAACATCAAATGAGTGTTCAGAGCAATCAGAGAGGAAAACTTGCAAGTGCAAGCTGTTAAAGCACCGAATGGACTTCCTCTGCCATGTCATCAGTGGCACTGGAGTTGAGACAGACCCAGAAAACATGCGAGCAGTGCACAAATTATCTACTGCCAGTTTGTGCGGGGCTTTGCATATTAAGCCGCCCCACTACATCGACTCACAGCAAAAGAAACAGAGTTCCACTGGGATGAAGCTGCTGAGCACGAGTTCACCGCCATTCGCGAGGGCCTCTGCAACACACAATTCTGGCACTCCCTCGGCCCAGGGATGAGTTTGTAGTGGACACCGATGCAAGTGACCGGGGCATTGGAGCAGTGCCTCCTCAGATCCAAGATGGCACAGAGTAAGTAATCACTTTCTACAGCCATCACTTTTCTACAGCCATAACAATCCAGAGCACACCTATTGTGTTACTCGCAGAGAATTGCTAGCCATGGTGGCTGCGCTGTGGCACTTTCTGCCTTACCTGTACGGGGTCCCATTCCAGCTCTGGACTGAACATGCATCACTGACATGGCTCATGCAATTCAAAGAGCCAGAGGTCAAGTGGCAAGGTGGATCACCATGCTCTAAGAGTTCCAATTTACCGTCTAGCACTGCCCTGGCAGGCTCCATGGTAATGCCAACAAACTCTTACACTGTCTCTTCGAAGCCGAGGAGTGTAGACACTGCATTTCATTAGAGGAATGCTGTTTTGCAGCTTTAGTAGAGCCTGTCCCAACTGAGCTGAGTTTGCTGGGGCTGCAGGATCTGTGAGAGGTCTAAGGTAAGGACCAAGAGATCTTATGGGTATTGGGCTACCTCAATGCAGCTAAGACACTCAGGTGGTCTGACACCCATATGGACACACCATATGGGCCCATAGCTAAGGCCCTGTCTGCTGGCTGGGATAGCCTTCAGATCAGAGACTGTTGTACCAGGTGTGGGAGGAACTGGTCAGTAAGAAGAAGATCTGGCAGCTGGTGGTGCCATGCAGCCTGAGAGTGGGTATTGAAAGCGGTACATGGGGCACCCGATGTTTCGCACTTTGGTGTAGCTAAAATCCTATGAACACTGAGACAGTTTCTACTGGTTGGGCAGTCATAATGACATCAAATTGTTTGTGTACTGTTGTGATCTGTACAATGCAAACAAGGGACCCACACCGCAATCACTCCGCTCAGCTGCTCCTATGGAGTGGGTCACCCTGGAAGTTTTGGGGCCTTTCCCTGACACAGAGGCAGGTAACCATTTCAAGCCTATGACTCCTGATGCTAGGGGCAGCCACTCATGCCTGGAATGTGCATGTGGTTGTTTTAACCCTCGGTGGTAACAGTTTTGGTGCCCTAAGCTCCAGTCCCCTTGGGAGGGTCCTTGCAAGGTTTAAGGACACCTGGGGGAACTTGTCTACTGTGTGCACTTTGGCCTGCACATGCGGGTAGTACACAGGGATCATACCAGCCCTGTAGCGCAGGGGTTGTTGAGGGTTCAGGGACAAATCACGCTACAGGCCAAAAAAGGGACTAGGTAGCCCCATTCCAGGCAAAGGCCCAGGGGCAGGCTCGCCATGCTAGGAGAACCCCTCTCAGACTGACAGATTTTGTGGGGGAGTGACTATTTGGTGTTAGGGATTGTTGTGCTTCTTTTGTGTTTCTTGTTTTGCAGGTTCACCCGATGGGTTGCTGGGATGGGAGTCTGGGTCCTTTCCCAGCATGATCTATGAGTGTAGAGTAATTTTTGCCTACCATGAATGTGTTTTGTGTTGTTGCACGTCACAGCTTGTTTTTTTTTTTTTTTTAATATTTATTAAAAAGGAAAAACATGGAAATAAGTATGCAGACCCTTGGCTATGACACTTGAAATTTACATTTGGGTCCTCCCATTTCTCTCGACAATTTCTGAGATGTTTTTACACCTTGATTAGAGTCCACCTGTGGTACATTCATTTGATTGGACATGACTTGGAAAGGCACACCCCTGTCTATATAAGGTCTGACAATGTACAACCCCAATTCCAATAAAGTTGGGACATTGTATAAAACATAAATAAAAACAGAATATGATGATTTGCAAATCCTTTTCAACCCATATTCAATTGAATACACTACAAAGACACAATATTTTATTGTTCAAACAGATCAACTTTATTGCTTTTTGGAAAATATTCACTCATTTTGAATTTGATGCCTGCAACATGTTCCAGTTGGGACAGGGGCAACATACGACTGGGAAAGTTGAGGAATGCTCAAAAAACATCTATTTAGAACATTACACAGGTGAACAGGCTCATTGGAAACAGGTGAGTGTCATGATTGGGTATAAAGCCCCAAAAGGCTCAGTCGTTCACAAGCAAGGATGAGGCGAGGGTCACCACTTTGTGAACAACTGGGTGGGCAAGCAGTTTAAGAACAATGTTTCCCAATGTGCAATTGCAAGGAATGTAGGGATTTCATCATCTATAGCCCGTAATATCATCAAAAGATTCAGAGAATCTGGAGAAATCTCTGCAATCCCTCAGGTGGCACTGCATTAAAAACCAACATCATTCTGTAATGGATATGACAGAAAACCACTGTCAGTGAACACAGTTCGTTGCTCTGTCTAAAGGGCAAGTTAAAACTCTACCATGCAAAGTGAAACCCATATATCGACAGCACCCAGGAATGACGCCTGCTTCTCTGAGCCCAAGCTCATCTGAGATGGACTGACACAGTCAGTGGAAAAGTGTCATGTGGTCTGATGAGTCCACACTTCAAATTTTTTTTGGAAATCATCATCGTGTCCTCTGGGCCAAAGAGGAAAAGGACTGACTGGATTGTTATCAGCAAAAAGTTCTGTGAAGGAACCATTAATGCTGAAAGGTATATACAGGTATTGGAGCAAAATATGCTGCCAACCAAGCAACATCTTTTTCAGGGATGTCCCTGCTTATTTCAGCAAGACAATGCCAAACCACATTCTGCACGTTACAACAGTGTGGCTTCGTAGTAAAAGAGTACAGTACTAAACTGGCCTGCAGTCCAAACCATTGAAAATGTGTGGCGCATCATGAAATGCAAAATATGAAAAATGAAACCCCAGATTGTGGAGCAACTGATGTACATCAAGCAAGAATGGGAAAGAATTCCACCTACAGAGCTTCAACAATTGTCTTAAGTTCCCAAACGCTTATTGAGTGTTGTTAAAAAGAAAGGTGATGCAACACAGTGGTAAACATGCCCCTGTCCCAACTGTTTTGGAATGTGTTGCAGGCATCAATTTCAAAATGAGTGAATATTTTTGAAAAAAAACAAGTTTATCCATTTGAACATTAAATATTCTGTCTTTGTTTTGTATTCAATTGAATATGGGTTGAAAAGGATTTGCAAATCATTGTATTCTGTTTTTATTCATGTTTTACCCAACATCCCAACAAGATTCTCTCCTCTGATGAAACCAAGATTGAACTTTTTGGCCTCACTTCACCATGTCTGGAGGAAACCCAGCACTGCTCCTCACCTGCCCAACACCATCCATACAGTGAAGCACGGTCATGGCAGCATGATGCTGTGAGGGTGTTTTTCACCAGCAGGGACAGGGAGACTGGACAGGGTTGAGGGAAAGTTGAAAGGAGCAATGTACAGAGATATTCTCAATGAAAACCTGATTCAGAGTGCTCAGGACCTCAGACTGGGCCAAAGGTTTAACTTCCAACAAGACAATGACCCCTGTCATTGTAGGGTATTGCACGTAGAATGATGGGAGAAAACTTCTTATTCTTTCTATTTTAGCACAAAACTGCAACATAACAAAATGTGAAAAAAACTGAAAGGGTTTAAAGACTTTCAGAATGTATTGTACAAATATGTATCATAGGTTTTAGTTGTGGCTAGCAATCCTATGTGTGGTCTACAAGCAACACAATGTGTGGAAGCACGTCATCCAAATATAGCTATGCCAATCATAAGTATCCTTATGCCTCTGGTCATAGTGGCAACAGGTTCCTGCATGCACCCTCTGAATAGCAAGGAACAGAAAGATAGATGGACAGGACTTTTAGCATTGGTATGCCTGTTTATGAATGGCAAACCAATACTAAAATGGGCTATGGTCTGGAGAAATGGTGACATGAAAACATGGCTAAGGCTTTGGGCTACTAATCAGAAAGCTGGGAGTTGAAATCCCAACACTTACAAGCTCCCACATTTGGGTCTTTGATCAAGATCCTTAACCCACAGCTGCTGAGTTGTGACCTATTTCAATTATAAGGCACTTCGGATTTGAGTCTCACACATCCACTTACATGAACCTGATATTGTAGCTGCATGGCAGAAATAACACAAAGGTCTTAACATATTGAAGAGGATAAAATCTGGAACCCACAGTCCTTCAGAACTAGGAAATACACATAAATAGCATCATTTGTCCTAGGTTGGTCAAATGGAGGACTGCTCGTAGAAATAATGAAGCTGCTGCCCTAACTATATAGCAATATATCTGGCCATAAGGCTCTTCTTAATATGCTGGTTTTTAGTTTCTTAAACCTCTTCAGTGCTACCAGTTCAAAGAGTGGACCTGAAACACTATAGGTTTCATAGTGTTGACCCACATGTGGCAGTGCAAATAGTGCTAACCAAGCTTGGTGCTACGCATACTGACCAGACTGGCATTAGTTTTGATCTGCTTTCTCACAGAGGGGTTGATATCTGCAACTCAGAATGATTACTCAAGTGTAAGCAGCACAATTACTAGAGAATTGCCTTTATACAACATAAATAAGGCAATTTAAAAGACTTTAGAATGTTATTAGTGCACAAGCATTTGGTGCCTCTGCAGTATTTGTCTGAATGCAGTATTTGCTCTGTTCTAGTCATTATCAGTCATGTGATAGCATCCTTTCTCTCATTGTTGTTTCCAGTGCTCACAGCTTCAGTTCCAAAATCAACTGCAGAACTGCTTGGTCATCTACATGCTCTTCTCATCAGTTGTTGTTGTCCATGGACATTTTATTTTGGTAAGATTTGACTCAGCAAATCTACCAGCCAGGTGCACTGTATTTGCATTGCTGTGCCTTTAGTGCATGGCCCATCCAGCTCAGAAACTGCTTCTCTGAGGTAGTCAATACTGGGAAAAAACTCAGCTCCAACTCACATATGTTGTTAGCAAACTAACAAACAAAGTTGTTAAGCTATGTGCAGTGTCTTAACTCATTAGGAACAACACAATTTGCCACAATACCACTAGTTAATAGACTGCTGGGGCTGCACGACTACACCAAAGTAAGTAAGGAAATGGATCACAGATCACAGGCCCAGCCCCTGTATGCATGTCTAGCTAACTTTACAGACTCAGTAGTGTACAGCATGATTTGGTGAGGGAAAACCACTCTACAACGCTACCATGCTAGCTAAATTCATGGACAGAGCAGGCGAAATGCAAGAGGAAATCCAATGGCAGTCTGAAGAAATAAAGATAAATAAAGATGATGTAAGCTTATTGCCAGCTTTGGTTATCTGTAGTAATGACAACTGTCAAAAACTGCAAATAGCCTAAAAGGCATTATAAAGTTCTAGCACTGTATGAGGTGAAAACAAGAAAGGGACAGACTGACTTTTACGGCAGTATTTCTGACCAAATCCTACACAGTCAACTTGACACTTTTTGGAAGGTCTCCACATGAAGTAAAACCTGCAGCCACATTGGCCCTTTATGAATAAAAGAGAAGACCCATGCAGTATCCACTTCTCCAGCTCTTAAACAATGCAAAAGAAGAAAGGTAGTTAAAAGCAGAAGTCTGCCATAATGCTAAAGAGTGGGTCATAGGAAAGCAACTATATTGATGTTAAAAAAAAAACAGGGCTCACTTTGCACACTCCCACTTCTAAGTGCTTATACATGCGAATACCTGTTATTCTATTGTGTCTTATGTTAAACACTTGTGTTTTCTTGATCAAAGTATGTGTACTGGAGCATTTTGCATTTACACACCTTCATGTAGGAATGTGAGATCTTTCTTAATCACAGGAAAGAGAGGGATAATTGGCAGCTGCATACTTTGGCTGCTCAGGATGTTGCGATATTTGGCCATGTTGCGTGAGGGGTCAAAAATATCCTGCAGATCTCGAAAGTGCTTTTCATACTTGCTGGGAAGCTTCTCCCATGTACCTCGCAGCCGGACCACAGGGGCAAGGCTCAGCCCACTAAAGACAAGTATAAAGCCACACACACACACACACACACACACACACACACACACACACACACACACACATATATAGCACACATATAGCAAAACAATGTGGGTTACCCTTCTGATTAATGCATTTGAAATCACTGATATGTAAATCAATGATGCCAATATTCAAATGACCAGGAACCTATGTATAGTAGGTATGTGACCAAATACAAATGCATTATTTGGAATGAAAAGATAATGCACCATACACAAATGTAGGCACAAACATTGTTTACAGGCACATATTTTGTTTCTTTGCATTCTACAACTAATGTACAGAATGTAAAATCTAAATTATTTAGATTATTCTGATTATTCTGATGAATAATGTCTGAAGCAAAATCTATAGGATCTGGAAAATTAAAGATTAATTTCAAATTATGTAGTACTGGAGAACATACTAGAGTACGATAATGTACATTTGTATGCTTGTAAAGTATAAACGTGAATACCATGAGTATACAAATGTACCCATTTGTTATCCAGAAAAAAAATAAAGGCTGCTTAGTCAAAATGAATATGAAATAATTAGTTGTACTATGTACTCCCAGCATCCCTCTATTCTCTGCTACTTGGGTGAGAAGTATGTGTGTAAAATTTATAAAGCTCATTTATAAATAAAAGCTACACCTTTGGAAGAGCAAACGAGTGTGGAAAATTCTTCACATGACCCCTCCGTCCATTTTTCAGCCACTTCCACTGTGCAAGTGGCAGTCAGCATGGACAAGCATGTGGAGTTTATATTGGGGGAGTGGAGACATGAGCTGGCAGGAAACAACAGCGGTACTGCCCAGTGAGGGACCAGCAGCCCCTCTGCTCTTTTCCTCTCACTGGCATTGGTGGATGGGTATCCAGGACCTGTGGGTGGCACACACAAGCAGCTCAACCATCACCACCACCATGCCAAGTGCTGTTCGTGAATTGTGGGACCATAGCAGCATGGACATTAATTCAGAGCAAAGGGTGCAGAGGACTGCTGGGATGATGCCACTGGCCATGCATTTGCCTCCATTTGTGAAAGCCTCTGCAATGGAGCAGTATTAGCGCTTCCCCAACCTGACTGGAATTTCTGATGTACACTGATGCAAGAGATAAGGGTATTGGTGCAGTGCTCTCCCAGATTCAGGACAGAGAAGATAAAGTGATTGCATTTTACAGCCACTGTCTAAGCAAACCAGAGTGGAATTATTGCATCACTCACAGGGAGTTATTGGCAGTGATGGCTGTGGTGGCCATTCTGCAAGAAGTCCAGTTCACAATCCATCATCACTCAGGGATGCTGCATGGTAATGCTGATGTGCTCTCGTAGGGCCCGTGCAAGACTGAGCAATGGAGGAGTGCTGTGCAGTGGCTACTACAGCCCCTATGTCCTCTGGGATGGATATTGAGGGGCTGGAGCACTTAAGTAGCAAAGGGGGAAATACTGTGAAATCTCTTGGGTGGTTAAAGTGGGTAAAAGACCAGACTGGTCTGAAACACCTCCATATGGGGCCACCATCAAAGCTCTGTGGACTGGCTGGTACAGTCTTCAGATTGAGGAGGGGCTGCTGTACCAAGTGTGAGAAGAACCGTTCCCATGGAATAGAATCTGGCAGCTGGTTATCCCAGAGAGAGTGATGGCAGCTGTGCATGGAGCTGTGGTTGTGGGACACCTTGAAGAGACAAAGACTTGTGGAGGAAATTTTAGCAGAGATGTTACTAGCCAGGCTGTCACACTTATTTGGAATAATTCATGCATTATTGTTATCACTGCACCATGAAAAGGGATGAGGACAGCAGTTCTGGAGCCTCTACGGTGCGAGTAACAGTGGTTGCATTAGGGCCATTCCCAGGCACTGAGGCTGGCAATCACATTGTCTTAGTCACTATGGATTACTTCATAAGTAGTTCCCAGAGAAGCTGCACAGCAACCAAGCATGGGATTTTTACTCAGTTTTCACTGGGATGATTGACCTCCTGGCAACCCAATGAGACCAGTAGATAGTCAATCATCGGCACCTGATTGGCTGCACCTGGGGGTACCAGAAGCTAAAAACAAAAGCAACAGTAAAATAAGCTGTTTGACAAATGCATTTTCTTTACAAATGTGGCAACATTCATTCATTTTCTTGACCGCTTATTCCTTTTCAGGGTCACGGGAGAGCAGGTGCCTAGCCGGCAGCATAGGGAGCAAGGCAGGAACAACCCTAGACAGGGCACCAGTCCATAGTAGGGCATACACACGCACACACACACACTAGGGCCAATTTAGAGACACCAATCAACCTACCGTGCATGTCTTTGGACTGTGGGAGGAAACCGGAGAACCCGGAGTAAACCCACACGAACAAGGGGAGGACATGCAGACTCCACACAGAAAGGACACAGACCGCCCCACCCAGGGATCGAACCCGGGGCCTTCTTGCTG
>JANCOA010147726.1:0-11277 GCA_024363135.1 Leptodoras oyakawai | reverse complement strand
ATTTCCCAGGTCGCCCCACCCGGGGATCGAACCCGGGTCCTTCTTGCTGTGAGGCGACAGAGCTATCCACTGTGCCACCGTGCCACCCAGGGAAACATTCAAGCTCTTAATTTCTCACAAAGATCACAAAGATTTGCAGAAGGTCAGAGATGCTTGCAGAGGGTCAATTAGCATTAAAGAAGATTTAACAATAGGCCACCAAAAGTTGGAGAAGGTCACAGAATCATTCAAAATATTGCAAGAGATCAAATTCCACTGCAGAAGGTTCCAGATCACAGAGGATACGTGAAGAATAGAGGTCAAAGTCTGCTGCAGAAGGTAAAAAAGGGCCACAGACGGTTGAACGAGACCAAAGACCATTGCAGAAGGTCACTGAAAGTTGCGTACAGTGACAAAGGATCAGTGAAGGTTGCAGAAGGTTGAAGAACACAGAAGTTTGCAGAATCTCACAGACCATTGCAGATGGTCAGAGACGATTGCAGAAGGTCAAAAACCACTGCAGAAGGTTAGTGATGGTTGCAGAAGGTCAAATACCACTGCAGATGGTCAGAGATGATTGCAGAATGCAGGAGGTCAAAGACCACTGAAGATGGTCAGAGACAAATGCAGAAGGTCAGAGACCACTGGAGATGGTCAGAGAAGATTGCAGAAGGTCAAAGACTACTGCAGAAGTTCAGAGAAGTTTGGAGAATCTCACAGACCATTTCAGCTGGTCAGAGAAGGTTGCAGAAGGTCAAAAACCACTGAAGAAGGTCAGAGAAGATTGCAGAAGATCAAAGACCACTGCAGATGGTTGGAGAAGGTCAAAGACCACTGCAGATGGTCAAAGACGATTAGAGAAGGTCAAACACCACTGCAGATGGTCAGAGACAATTGGAGAAGGTCATTGACCACTGCAGAAGGTCAATTAGCATTAAAGAGGATTCAACAGTAGGCCACCAAAAGTTGGAGAAGGTCATGGAATCCAAGACCATTGCATCAAAGACCATTGTACAAGGTCACTGAAAGTTGTATACAGTCACAGAGGATCAGTGGAGGTTGCAGAAAGTTGAAGAACATCACAGAAGTTTGCTGAATCTCACAGACCATTGCAGAAGTTGAACAGGGTCACAAAAGAGGACATTGCAGGACATTGACATCGTGTGAGGATGCAGAGGGTTGTCAAAAAGGTAGAGAAGTGTGCAGAAGGTAAGAGAATGTTGCAGAAGGTCAGAGAAGGTTGAAAGTGAATGACATTGTTATATCGCTCAGGATAAAAGACTAAAGCTACGGGCTGGAGGTCTTTATTATCTCATGCTGAAACCTGCTGCACCTCTCAGTCGGGATGCTCTCGCTCCTGTTTTAGGGCTGATAAATGGCTGCGATTCTTCAGTGACAAAGTGAGCAGAACATTCCACACATGCACGTGTCTTCCTTTCATCTTCATCTGAACACCGAGACTAGCGTGACCGTCTTTCTCCCATCCATTCCACCTCCACCTCCTCCTCCCCTTCTTCCCACAGTGACAGCTCATTGCTCAATACTTTCCTTTCCATCAGCTTTAGAATCGGCTTAAACGGCGCTGACGAACAAGCGCTCATCAATCAGCTGCTCCTACTCCTCCTACTCCTCCTTCTCCTCCTCACATCATTGAAAGTGTGACACGATGCCGTCAAATCCAGTCTTTTGGATATTAATGGGCAAGTGTCTTCACTGAGACGTCTTTTATGTTTCTGCATGATCAGAAATGATTAGAAGCTTCGTCGATCAAAATCTGCTTTAAATTTAAGCAGCAATAAAGGAAAACTGTTCCTGCACCTTTTCAGCATCGTATGTTTCTGTCAAATCTGTAGTGTGTGATTACAATACAAAGACAAATCATGGCAATGTTTCTCTGCACTGAGAATCTAAAACAGCCAAACTTCGCTTAGAACAGAAGTCGAAGAGCAGATGGAAAAAATATATAAGGTACATGCTTACGTATATATACAGACGGTTGAACAAGACCAAAGACCCTTGCAGAAGGTCACTGAAAGTTGTGTACAGTGACAGAGGATCACTGAAGATTGCAGAAGGTTGAAGAACAAAACAGAAGTTTGCCTAATCTCACAGACCACTGCAGATGGTCAGAGATGGTTGCAGAATGCAGAAGGTCAAAGACCATCTGCTGTGGTCTTTGACCTACTGCACCCATCTCTGACCATCTGCAGTGGTCTTTGACCTTCTGCATTCTACAATCATCTCTGACCATCTGCAGTGGTCTTTAGTCAGAGAAGATCAAAGACCACTGCAGAAGATCAGAGATGGTTGCAGAAGGTCAAAGACCACTGCAGAAGGTCAGAGATAATTGCAGAATGCAGAAGGTCAAAGACCACTGCAGATGGTCAGAGATGGTTGCAGAAGGTCAAAGACCACTGCAGAAGGTCAGAGATGGTTGCAGAAGGTCAAAGACCACTGCAGAAGGTCAGAGATGGTTGCAGAAGGTCAAATACCACTGCAGAAGGTCAGAGATGATTGCAGAAGGTCAAAGACCACTGCAGATGTTCAGAGATGATTGCAGAATGCAGAAGGTCAAAGACCACTGGAGATGGTCAGAGACGATTGCAGAAAGTCAAAGACCACTGCAGATGGTCAGAGAAGATTGCAGAAGGTCAAAGACCACTGCAGATGGTTAGAGATGATTGCAGAATGCAGAAGGTCAAAGACCACTGGAGATAGTCAGAGATGAATGCAGAAGGTTAAAGACCACTGGAGATGGTCAGAGATGGTTGCAGAAGGTCAAAGACCACTGCAGATTTTCAGAGATGATTGCAGAATGCAGAAGGTAAAAGACCACTGCAGATGTTCAGAGATGATTGCAGAAGGTCAAAGACCACTGCAGATGGTCAGAGAAGATTGCAGAAGGTCAAAGACCACTGCAGATGGTCAGAGAAGATTGCAGAAGGTCAAAGACCACTGCAGAAGGTCAGAGATGTTTGCAGAAGGTCAAAGACCACTGCAGAAGGTCAGAGATGTTTGCAGAAGGTCAGAGATGGTTGCAGAATGCAGAAGGTCAAAGCATAAACCACACCTTTGAATCAATAAATTTTGCTTAGCCAGTAGTCAGCGCAGTTTATCATTCTATTGTAATACAAATAATAAATACGCCATAGTACATCAGTCCATCAGAAACAAGTCATCCAGTTTGGTTTAAATCACCAGTATGGCCTTCAGCTACTCTCATTATTCAGCATGGTCATGGTTTGAAGGATAAGCTAACCCAGCACACATCTGCTACATGTATAACGTACAGAGACGTTGCAATAATTTCATAACTGTCCTTGAATGACACGCCATATACAGTACATTTCAGCACAACATATCGTAGTTACATCACTTCATCAGACTTTGGTGCTGAACTTAAAACTGCTCCTCAGCCGAGCCGAGATCAATCAAGAAACCTGTACAAGATTGTGATCATGTGCAGATGAACCAGAGACACGTAGGTACGTGACTTCTGAAGTCTGCAGGTCTGAATATTGTCGGGGTTAAAGCCTCACTATGTGGCTTTTATACAGTTTCTTCAGTAATACTGAAGCAATGCAATTCCCAGCTATTTTTTAACACTCTGCTGAAGGTGGCCATACGCCACTGTGGTGAGACATCAGGATGAAAAATGCTGGAGTTTTATATTCCAGTATAACGGTGTATTTTTAAACAGATGTGTTCATATCAGCAGGTTTTATACACCGGCTTTACTTCAGTAAGCACGTTTCCCCCAACCTTTACACATTTATAGCCTTATTTCTGCACACAGAGCCGCATGAGTCTGGTTCCAGGACAAAGCTTTCTAAATAATGTGTGCAATTTCTTTCTCTTTCTGCTCGGAAAGTGTTGTTAAGCTGCAGGTGTAGGCTGTCCATCAGACACTGTAGTAATCCATTCAACATGGCATTTGGTTAAAGTGGCTGTCACGGCTGTTCATGGATGCAGAGGTTCAGGCACTTAATCATTTAAATCAAACGTATACACACACACACACACACACACACACACACACACACACACACACACACACACAGAAGAACTCAATGAGGCATGTGTTATGAAAAAGAAACAACACAAACCATATCTCTTACACAGGAATGGAGAAAGGACAGAAATAAACCAATAGAAACAGAAATATGCTAATTTTGTACCAAATTAAAATGAAATGAAATTCTACATTTAAAATTCAATCATTTCCGTTCAAAGGATTTTACCTGAATGTGGACAACATAAACATTCCCAGACAATGGACTATTGAATATCAGTTTAAAAGTGTTTTAAAGGTTAGGCTTAGTGCTAGGGGGCGGAGCTACAAACACAGTTTGTCATGTTAAAATGTAAAAACCTTAAAGTTAGCAAAGCTGTTAAAAGCACTGACACTGGAGACTCCTTCCATGCTGTACACGTCCATGTGAATGAGCTGTTACTATGGAAACAACAACTTATTGTAAGAATGCATTAATATAAACCTGCACTACTGTCAGTGCCACTGTTATAGAAAATTAATCAACATCTTCTGACCAATCAGAATCCGGAACCTAACTCTAAGGTGCATGACATCCTGTGTGTGTGCGCTATTACAAACATGGACACTGGGACTCTCTGCCATCTCACTTCCATGCACTTCAAGCATCCACAGGCTCTCCTCCTGATCTCTGGATATTTCAGCCATGCTTCCCTGTCCTCCACCATCCCGAACGTCAAGCAATATATAACATGTCATACAAGAGAAAATAAAACAGTGGAATTGTTTTATGCTAACACCAATGAGGCATATAACACATCACCCTCCCCCATTGGGCAAGTCTGACCGTAATGTGGTGCATCTCTGGCCTGTTTGATTCCAAGATGGCGGTGTGGCAGAAGCATGCAGTGGCATCTCTGGATCCAAAATGGTGCTTTGTTTGCTAAACTGGTTCTTTATTTCCAAGCTTACATCACATAGATTACCATCATGAGACACTTCTACACTACAGAAATAAAGAAACAACCCACCTGGAAGATGATCAGCTGGAGAAACTACATGATCTTGGCTTGCTGTGAAGAGAAGGCCTCCAGCCCTCAGTATTGCCTGATGCTGGTGGCTGGGGGAGAGGACATTACAAGCAGTGTGCAAGAAACCAGAAGCATGGTAAGTGAGCGAGAGTCAGTGATAGGCTAAAAACAATCCCTAGCTGGACGGCTCTTCAGTCCATCCTGCTTGCCAATGTCTGCTCCCTGGAAAACAAACTGCACTACATCCGACTCCAGCGAACCACCTGGCGTGAAACTACAGACTGCTTCATATTTGGTTTAAGGGAGACATGGCTCAGTTCCAGACACTGCCATTCAGCTGGACAGGATAGCCCTGTTTTTTGCCAACAGAAAGGCAGCTCTGTGCGGTAAGACTTGTCGCAGTGGCTTGTGTGATTGCTTCAACAAAGAAGAGTGGAATAAGTCTGTGCTAGTTTCGTTTTACTGCTCAACACTGGTGGAATTTGTGACTATTACCACATTTAATGACTGTATGGGGCTTTTAATGAACTGTAAAACACACATCCTGACAGACTGTTTATTGTTGCTGGAGATTTCACACATGCAAATCTCAAGACAGTACTCCCTAAATTCTATCAACATGTGGATTTGCAGTAAGAGAGGCAACACGCTGGATCTGGTTTACACAAACATTCCCAGTGTGTACAAGGCTCAGATGCTCTAACATTGTAAAACCTGGCCAGTAAGAGCCATATCTGCTTTTCAGGAATGTTTTGAACACACTGACTGGGACATGTTTAGGGAAGCTTCAATTGATGGGGATCAACTTGGAAGAGTACACTTCATCAGTGGCTATGTCACTGTCTCCAAGACAACTACCACTAGACCCAACCAGAAGGTGCATGCACTGCTGTCTTCAGAGCAGGCTATAAGGTTGCCCTAAGAACATCAAGGGCCAAAACCGAGCAATCAGAGAGCCAAAACTTGCACATGGCCAGAGCATCCACAGCCACTTCAAGAGGTTTCAACAGCGTTGACACAGCCCATGTTGCAGGGCATCTAGGCCATCACCACAGGACTACAGGACTATACCACCTGCCTGTGACAGTGATGCCTCCCATCCAGATCCAGAACTTCTATGTTTGGTTCAAGGCTCAAAACAATATAACAAGAATGTGGTGACAAACTGGCAAATGTTTTCACAGACATCATCAATGTCTCTCTGATCAGTGCCATTGTTCCAACATGCTTCAGGGTGACCATTGTCCCCATACCAAAGAAATGTTCTGTGTCCTGCCTCAACAATTACCATTCCATTGCACTCACACATTGAAAAGCTCATCATGAGGCACATCAAGTCCTTGCTGACCCCCTCATTGAACCCCTTGCAGTTCATGTATCATTCCAACTGCTCTACAGCTCTAAGCTTTTCATAGACTTCACTTCAGCATTCAACACCATCATTCCTCAGCACCTGACTGGAAAGCTGATCCTGCTGGGCTTGAACACCTCCCTCTGCAATTGGATCCTGGACTTCCTTATTGGGAGACCTCAGTCCATCCGTATTGGTAGTATCTCCAGCACCACCACACTGAGCACGAGGGATCATCAGGGTTGTGTGGGGGGCAACAGACTCACCAAAAGTCCTGCAAACAAACTGGACAAATTGATCAGGAAAGCTAGCTCTGTTGTAGGAGTCAAACCGGACACACTAGAGGTCGTGGCAGAAAAACGGATGCTCAATAAGCTGCTTCCTGTTATGGACAATGAATCACACCCCCTTCACAAAACAGTAGATAAACAGAGAAGCATATTCAGTGGTAGACTCTAGACTCTGTTACAACCCGTGGTAGGCCTGTCTTGGGAACTTCGCTCGCTGATGCTCACTTGCTGCCTGTGTGTGTATTTCTGTGTGATCTGTTTAGTATACGGCATTCTGGTGATTGATCTCTGCTTGTCTTGACTCCGGTTTTTGTCTATGCCCTTTTGGATTGCTGTTTTTGATTGTATTTAGACCAGCGGTTCTCAAACTTTTTAAATGTGGGGCCCCCTTTGTGGATGGTAAGTGCTACTGTGCCCCCCCACCCCGGCCCAAAAATAAAACAAAAATTAAATAAAAAATGCCCTAGCTCAGTGAGATGGGTGAGATTGTCTTTCACTGCACAATTTTTCATACCTTGGTGTAATTGGAGACAAACAAACTCTCAAGTCATCCTCCACATTAAGTCGAGCTCTGTACTTTGTCTTTATTGCCATCATGGTTGAGAAAGATGTCTCGCAAAGATATGTTGTTGGGAAAGGCAACAGTACCCTCATGGCCTGAAGTGTTACTTCCTTGTATTCATTACCAATGCTGGCCCAAAGTTCTGCTGGAGTATGCTGTTTAAATTTTATTTAAAAAAACAAAAAAAAAAACAAAAAAAAACTCCTTTTCTGTGGCCCTTCTAGTGCCCCCATTTTGAGAACCACTGATTTAGACCACAGTTTAAATAGCACTGTACCCTTTTTTTAATCCACCGGGAGTAGGGGTGTGGCTCTCGTTTATTTTGGGGGTTGTGGGTTTTTGGTCTTTTTTTTAGGAAATTTAGGGAAGACTTTTGCTTTTGTGCTTTTGTTTTCTTTCATTTTAGGTATGGTACTTCCTTGGTCCATCCTGAAGTGTCACCCAGTTAGTGATTGTGTACAACATATATTTAATGCAAAGTGTTGCCTAATATACACATAAAACGTTTTGTATATACCGGTCTGTGTGCATTATTTCTTTTCCCATTACAACTAGGGCATCATCACTAAAACTGTGTTGATTTAATTTCTTCACCATCCACCCATTCCCACCCATATGGCTTAACCCTAGACTGGGTCGTAACAACTGATACAGCTGTGCTGTGCTAAAGAGCGCCATATGAGATCATTTCTCCCCACTGCAATAATAATAAGACTCTACAATGAGTCACCTTACTGCAGGTACACCAAAGATCTCCTGTTGTCTGAACTGTTTTTAACTTACCTAGCTCTGTTTGACACTTTCACCCTATCCATCCTCCCTGGACTGACCACTGTCAGTGTTTATTTATTTACTGACAGACTTCTTCAAAGGTTGAAGAAAACACATGACCCACCTCCCATCCTCAACATGTTCTACAGAGGGACTATCAAGAGCATCCTGAGAAGCTGCATCACTGCCTGGTTTGGGAACTTCACTGTCTAGGACCACGATACACTACAGAATATAGTGTGGACAGCTGAGAGGATCATCAGTGCCTTTCTCCCATCCATCACTGACATTTACACCATATGCTGCATCCAGAAATACACCAACCTTATGGCTGTCAACACACCCCTCACACACACTCTACAAGCCATCAGACTCCTCAATAAGCAGTGACTGGACTAAAAAAGTTGAACCAAACACTACACACTGGCACAAACCAATCCCTCTGCAGTTCTGCATTTGTACACATGCACTATACATAGTACTAGATATCACTTTATCTAGTGTTGTTTATCGTAGTCCCGTGTAGCTACATTTAGCACCTGTAGGTCCTGGAGAAATGTTACAAACTAGTTGTTCAAAGGCATCCAGCCAATATGCAAAATTTGAGGAGCTGGTCTGATGAGACTCTGAAAGACTACTTTGACCCAACAGAGTGGAAGGATCTCTTTGAGCCACACGGTAATGATGTCGACGTCCCTTACGAACTGCATCATGGACTATATAAACTTCTGTGTGGAGAACACTGTACCTGCAAAAACAGTATGGTGTTTATCCAATAACAAACTGTGGGTTACTCCAGATCTTAAGTTTCTTCTGAATGAGAACAAGAGGGCCTTTAGATCAAGTAAAGAGGAAATGATGATTGTAGATAAGAAGATGAAAGGGAAGATCAGGAAGGGCAAAGCTTGCTACAGAAAGAGGATGGAGGACCAGCTGAAGCAGAACAATGTGAGTGGAGTCTGAGGGGGCCTCAAAACCATCTCAGGATTTAAGATTTTGTGGGAGACCTTCAGTGAGCAAATGATCTTAATGCCTTCTTCAACAGATTCGATCAGGTGCCTGTCCCTCCCCTCGGACCAGCTCATGCAGGTGCTTCTTTCTTCTGCTGTTTCCTCTGTGCTCAGCCATTGGCCATTGACACTTAGTTCCCAACCTTCTTGTCCACTCTCACCTGCAAAAGGTCATGGAAAGACCAGTTCTCAGTTATCTTCGCCTAGCAATTGACCCACTGCAGTTTGCTTACCAGCTAGGCATTAATAAAGATCCCTCTCTCATCTTGAAAAGGCAGGAAGACTGTGAAGGACACTGTGAAGATACATATACTTTAATCTGTCTTGTGCTTTCAACACTATCAGGCCCAGTCTTCTGAAGAGCAAGATGGAGAGTGTAGGTGTGGAGCAACATCTCGTCACATAGATTACGGCCTACCTCGCAAACAGATCACAATATGTACGGCTTAAAGACTGTGTGTTGGACACAATCTTCTGCAACAAAGGGGCTCCACAGAGGAACATCCTGGACCCATTGTTCTTTACCCACAAACAGCAACCTGCCACCTACCAAAAGTCTCTGGTGACTCTGCAATTGTCGGGTACATCTGTGATGGTAATGATTGTGAGAACATGGAACTCACCAAGAACTAGGTGGACTGGTGTCAGTGGAACTGCCTCCAGATCAAAGAGATGGTGGTGGTTTCACAAGTTCACTCTACCAAAACTGGTGAGCATCCATTGAGTTATTGAGATAATCAGCACTTATAAGTACCTGGGTGTTAAACTGGACTGGACTGACAACACACAGGCAATATGTAAGAAAGGCTCTGGTCTTTTGGAATGCAGGGGGCTGTTCTTTCTAAGACTCTGTGGTAGCATCATCCATCTTTTATGGAGTTGTCTGCTGGGGTAGCAGGCAGGAAGAAGCTGGAAAACTCATCAGGTACTCATCAGCCTAGCTCTGTCCACGGCTGAACATTAGACTCAGTAGAGGTGGTCGTGGAAAGACGGACAATGTCCAAGCTGTCATTCTTAATAGAGAACACCCTCACCCTCCGGTGGTGCTCCTTCCTCTCTGATGCCATCAGCAACACCCCAATGCAGAGCACCAGACACTCTCCTTCAAAATACACAATCAGGATTCATATCTACTCTCATTAATTATTAGAAATTATAATGTGCAATAATGTGCAACTTTCTACCTCATCACCTGTGCAGTAATAAGCCGAAAACATCAGTAATTATGTCTTTGTGCACATTTGTAAATTATTGTAACTTTCTTTTATATACCTTACATTTATATCTCATCTTATCTCATCTTATATTATCTTATCTCATCTTATCTCATCGTATCTTATCACATACTATAGTTGGCATACTATAGTCTTCTTTCCTTCACGCAGCTTTCCTTTTAGAAATGTTAGAGTATATTTGATTATTCCTGCACACCTTAGTGATTTCAGTACGGTACAGTGAGGCAGGGAACACAGTTTGCTTGCTGGTGTGTGAACAACAGGCACAGAAATAAACACTGAACACTATGAAATGACTCAGCAGCAAGAAAAAAGTGACTGCGTCAGACCTCAAGGGTAAAAACAGGAACGATTTTCTCCCCAAAGTGCATCAATAAACCATCAGCGCTGGAGACGGCAGGAGCTGTGAGTCACACACTTCTCCACGGAGAGCTGCGCTAATGTACGCTACTGATATCAGAGTTTACACTCCGTCCGTCATAAAACTTTATAATAAATCTAACTTTAACACACAGCCGTAAGGAGAAGGGAGCTGAAAATGTTTCTGACTAGATTCATTCAGACGACAGAGAAGCTCAGGTTCGAAGCACAAAACAGAAAGAAATATAAATATTCATATTACTAAATATTCTCCTACCATTAACATTTATACACGTTTATACACGGCTTCAACTACAGTCATAAAGTAAAGCATGAAAAGTCTAAACATGAACTACAGGAACAAGAAAGAAAGCAAGGAAAGAGAAAGAAAGGAAGAAAAAATAAATGAAGAAAGTGTATGTGTGTGTGTGTGTGTGTGTGTGTGTGTGTAGGTGTGTGTGTGTGTGTATGTGTGTGTAGGTGTGTAAGTGTGTGTGTACGTGTGTGTAGGTGTGTGTGTGTGTGTATGTGTGTAAGTGTGTGTGTAAGTGTGTGTAGGTGTGTAAGTGTGTGTGTACGTGTGTGTGTAGGTGTGTGTGTGTAGGTGTGTGTGTACGTGTGTGTGTGTGCGTGTGTATGTGTGTAGGTGTGTGTGTGTATGTGTGTAGGTGTATGTGTGTGTGTGTAGGTGTGTGTG
>JANCOA010146062.1:0-11294 GCA_024363135.1 Leptodoras oyakawai | reverse complement strand
CAGGGTAAGAGCACAGTTTTGCTCAAAATATTGCAATGCACACAACATTATGAGTGACATACCAGAGTTCAAAAGAGCCACGGTATCCAGGGTAATGTCAGCATACCAGGAAACGTTTTCCACCACCAGCATCACTTAGTGATGTATTATATATGTCCAGTTAATTAATGTCCAGATTGTGTCGTTGTCAATCCCTGGTGTCATGTGACTCATTACAGTTACAAGATTCCAGGTGTGAATGGGGAGCAGGGCTGTTAGATTTGGTGGTTTGGCCTCACCAGGGTCAACCAATGAAGTTGAGTCCATGTGATGCAGAGGTTGAAGAAGTGTGTTGTGAGCCTGTCAGTTCTCAGACCATACGCCACACACTGCATCAACCTGATGCACAAGAAAGCCTGCAAAGTGTTTGCTAAAGACAAGCAGTCCAAGAGCATGGATTACTGGCACAATGTCCTGTGGTCTGACAAGACCAAGATAAAATTGATGTTCATTACACAAAATATTCATACTATGGGCACAATTTGGGCATGTTCACTGTGTGTTGCCAGATATTTGACATTAATGACTGTCTGTTGAGTTATTGTCAGGAGACAGTAAACTATACTGCTATAGAAGCTATAGGCAATTTAACAATTTATTCATTTAACAGGAGCCTCAGTAGCATTTGAAAGAAGCATACACAGCAACAACAGCTTGGCACCTCCTTCCTCCTCATCCTGGTCACCAGCCTGGTCACACACTGCTGTGGGATGGCATCCCATTCTTCAACCAGCATTTGTCACAAGTCAGCTAACTTGTGTTGGTCAATCTGGCA
Organism: Leptodoras oyakawai; assembly: GCA_024363135.1. Taxonomy (NCBI): domain Eukaryota; kingdom Metazoa; phylum Chordata; class Actinopteri; order Siluriformes; family Doradidae; genus Leptodoras; species Leptodoras oyakawai. The sequence goes on along the minus strand of JANCOA010146062.1, from coordinate 10,480 downwards.
TGAACAGCACACCCAAGCTGATCCCACAAGTGTTCAATAGGGTGGAGGTCAAGACAGCTATCAGGCCTTTCCATCCTCTCCACTCCCAAATTCTGGAGCTAGTCTTTGATAAACCCGGCTCTGTGGGGGCAGAGCGTTGTCATCTTGGAGGATATATTTTGGTTCCAGACTGTAGAGATACAGAATTGCCACTGGTTGCAGAATTTCATCTCGAAATCTCTCTGTATTGAGATTGTCTCCAATGATGACAAGCCTTGTTTTTCCAGTGAGGGAGATGCCGCAACCACACCATCATACTGCCCCCACCAAAAGATGTTACTCTAATGGTTCAGCAATCAGCATAGTGTTCTCCGCATCTTCTCCACACTTTGACCTTATGATCCAACTGCTATAGCCAGAATCTGGACTCATCGATGAACTTAACACATTTTCAGGTTCCAGTGCACGTGTTGCCGACACCAGCACAAATGGGCCTGACTGTGAAGGTCAGTCATGGCAGGACTCCTGGCAACCTGATGAGATTGGAGACTGGCAATCAGGCACCTGATTGGCTGCACCTGGGGGTACCAGAAGCTCAAAACAATAGCAACAGCAAAATAAGCTTTTTATAAGGTTTTATAAAATGAGATCTTTCATATGCGCAACACACATTCTCAGCTCTACTGCTCATCCCACAAATGCATGTTCCTTACAAATGTGACACCATTTAAAAGGGAAATTAACAGACTTTCCAGTGGGATAAGATTTATTCCCAAGAAGCATTGGTAAAACAAAGAAATAAACTACCAAACACAAATTTCCTTACTTTTTGTGCTATGTCTAACTACAAACCCATTTCCAGAAAGGTTGGGACAATTTCTAAAAACACAAATAAAACTGATATCTGTAACCTGTTATTTGAACCCTTACTTAACAGACAAAATGACAAAGAATTTTCAATGGTGTCATTGATGAACAAATTTAGAAATCAATGGCTGAAACACAGTTGAGACAGCAGCAAAAAAGATGGAAAACGTTATACAACTAACATTAGAAGGTCCCACAATTAGCCATGGTACCAGTGGCCAGCGGAAGGGACACCACAAGTTTTGTGCAAGGAACCGGAAGCATGGCAAGTGGGCAAGCATCCATGCTAGGCTAGAAATGGTCAGATATTCTGACAATCCTGCTCTCCAATGCCTGCTACCTGGAAAACAAAATGGACTACATCCGACTCTAGCAAACCACCAAGTGTGAAACTAGAGTCTGTTGTGTCTTTGTTTTCATGGAAACATGGCTCAGCGGCAGAGTCCTGGATGCCGCCATTCAACTAATAGGCTAACCTTTTTTCGCGCTGACAGAAAAGCATCTCTGTGCAGTAAAACTTTTTACCACAAGGAATTTACCACAGTGTTCATTATTGATGGTTACTATACAGGACTATTAGCAACCTGTTTATTGTTGCTGGAGATTTCACCCATGCAAATCTCAAGGTAGTGCTCCCTAAATTCCATCAGTATTTGGATTTCGCAATGAGAGGGGCGAACACACTGGGTCTTCTTTACACAAACATTCCCGGGGTGTACAAGGCAGACCCCTGTCCCCACCAAGGATACTCAGACCACATCTCTCTTATGCTAATTCCAACATACAGACCACTCATCAGATGCTCCATACTGGTTCAAAAACAGGGTAAAACCTGAACAGGAGGAGCCATCTCTGCTCATGTGGACTGTTTTGAGCAGAATGACTGGGAGATGTTTAGAGAGTCTGCAAATGATAGTGACTATATCAGCTTGGTGGAGTACACTTCATCAGTGACCAGTTACATCAGAAAGTGATGTCCCTGTCTCCAAGACAATCAGAAATCAACCCAACCAGAAGCTATGGATGATTGCAGAGGTGCATGCAATGCTGAAAGCCAGAGATTCTGCCTTCAAAACAGGTGAAAAGGTCACTAATTACAAGACTACACCACCTGCCTGTTACAGTAATGCCTCCCATCCAGATGCACTAAAAAACTTCTACGCTCAGTTTTTGACACAGAATAAGGTAACAGCAAGAAAGACCAACCATCCTCCCAATTACCAGGTGCTTCATCTCACCACAGCCGAAGTGAGGAAAACTCTATGCAGAGTTAATCCACAGAAAGCTGCTCGACCAGACAACATTCCTGGAAGAGTGTTCAGAGAATGTGCAGACAAGGTGGCAGATGTCCTCACAGACATCTTCAACATCTCTCTGAGTCGCTCCATCTTTCCTACATGCCTCAAGGCATCCACCATCATCCCCGTGCTGAAGAAGTCTGCAGTGCCCTGCCTCAATGACTACTGACCCGTCTCATCACACCCATCATCATGACGTGCTATGAAAGTCTATATCATCATAGTTTGCATATTATCCCAACTGCTCCACAGATGATGCCATATCGACGACCATACACCTTGCTCCTACTCACATGGACAAGATGGACACATATAGTATGTTCAAATGCTGTTCATAGAAATCCGTTCAGTATTCAACACCATCCTTCCTCAGCATCTAACTGGGAAACTAAGCATGCTGGGCTTGGTGACTGGACCAAACACACACACTTGAATCCTCCCCTTCAACAACCTGTTTTCTGCTGCTATTTTATGTTTACATTCTTCAGTGACCTGCACTTTACTACCAAATACCTCACACTACCTGTACATACCTTATTTCACCTGTTGTTCTGTTTGCACTGTCTGCACTGTTTGTCCTTCACTGTTTTGCATTAGTTCGCACACATCACTTTATGTAGTACTCTTTAGTTATATGTAGCACCATATGCCCTGAAGGAACGTTGTTTTGTTTCATTGTGTACTGTACATACTGTATATGTCTGAATATGTCAAGTGTCAAAACCCACTTGATACTTGATTTTATGTTTATTACACATATAATGACATATTACAAGCCATTTTGTGTTTTCATTTTGATCAGTTAAATCAGAAATCCACTTTCACTGGAACTAAGGGACCAAGCCCAACTCCAGAAAAACAACCCCACACCATAATCTCCCCTCCACCAAAGGGGACATCAGTGACATCAGTGCCGTGGTCTGACACTAGGGGGCAATGATAGCATAGTTCTCCTGACAGGATACCTCCATCTCCCAAACAACCCTGGGGCAATTTACGGTATGTAGCGCTATGGTCTGAGGTAATCGTACTCCATTTTGAGGAGACCACGGGGTAGGACTTTGGTCTGAGGTAATATTGTAAGGACACTTTCCTATGGCTGTTGGTGATGGCCTTAAAGTGCTGGTGATGGCCATTTCAGTCATCCTTTTCATCCTTGTCAGAGCATTTAGCATTACCTAATGGGCACCATTACATCTGTCCCAGGCACCAGGTGGATACTACAAGTCATAGAGAAGCTCATGCTGAAGCTCTACCTGGGTAAAGATGAGCTTTAAACCAAAAAAAAAAGGTAACTAGTGCTGCAGAGTTTGAAGTAATGGAAAAGTTCCAGTTCTCACTGGCTATAGCCACCATCCTATCCATTACACATCAGCCAGCCAAGTGCCTCAGGAAAAGTTTTGACTGCAGCCTCAAAGATATTGCTTTCATTCAAGAAACAGCACAGACCTCAAACCATCTTACCAAAGTAGACAAAACATGCTGGGATGTTCAAGGCCTGGATTTACCAGCATTCCATATTACTCCAGATCTTATGGCCTGAGTTGGTGTATGCAGTGCCCACAATGACAGTAGAGACCCTAAGAGAAAGCTCAGCAGCTTTGTGCAAAGATGGCTAGGCCAACCCTACAGTCTGAGCAGCACTTCACTGTATTGCTCCAGTAACATCCTGCAGCTCCCAATTAGTGGCCTTGCTGAAGAATTCATGGTGTCATGAACATGGAAACTGTCCATTACAGAAAATTCAGGGATCCAAAAGGCATTTGCTGTCATTCCATTGTCAACAGGCAAGAAATGGATTATAGACTTGTAATTGTCTTGTGGCAAGGTGAACCTCTGACCCAGTCTGAGGTCCCTAGTGCTTTGGATCAGGTTTTCATTAATTATATCTCTGTACTTTAATCCATTCAGCTTTCCCTCTATCCTTATTTGTTTTCTGTTAGCTTCAGTGGAGGACACAAGGGATCATAACTTTATGTCCTAAAATACTTTAGCTCATCATGCCATGGGAAGAATGTAATGGCTATGGCTAAAAAGGGCAGATCTGTGTGTTGCTGCTGAGGCACAGGCCAGGCCAGATCAACCCTGGTCAGGTCAACTGGACTAGGGTGTATTATTAAGACTCAAAATACCCAATGACCACAGGTTACATCACTCATGATGTGTCCCTGTTTGTCAGATGTGTTTCATCCATGAATGTAGCAGAGAGGGAGTTCTTCCAGTCTTATTTCAAAGTGTAGTGCTGTCTTTACTTTCCAGATAGGGTGACCTCTCTCTTTTACAAAACTGGAAACCAGTTGCACTTTTGACAAGTCTACAAAATTGTGTCCAACTGCAAAGCTAATAGACCAAATCACTACCTTTATCTAGTAGTGAACAAACAAAAACTGCATTCCAGACAGGCATTTCTTGTATGTTGTTTGCAGGATATTAATAAAACCTTTTACAGAACTGTTATGTTAATCTCTCTTTGACAGATTTGACCTAAAATTTGATGAAAGGGAATCTTTTGGTATTGGAAAAACATTTCTATACTGGGTCCAACTGTTATGTTATCTGGTAGAGGGATCAGACAAGAGGGTTAACTGTAAATCTTAGAAATCTTAGAAATCCACTGCTTTATTATCAGGATATTAAAATCTATTTAAAACCTCAGGTGTATTAGAAGTCTTTATGGAAGTAAATAAGACACTTCAACAAGACCATCTTCCACACCTACCTGGAATATTAAAGCATCTTTTTAAGGACAGATGCCTTTCAAATATAGCCCTGGGAGGGTAGAATGGAGAGATTGTGCACTAAATCATCCAGATGCTTTGCTACCCCAGTTGTCCTACAGGAGTAGAGTTGTAGTTGCCGATAATTTGGTTGGCTCTACCTTGTGGCACAGACTGAATGTATCAAAACCACCAAAAAGTACAAAGGAAGTTGATGAGTTTCTTCCTGTCAGGTTCTGGTTTTGGTTCATCACTGAATTTGACCATAACTACTATACCTACCAGTAAAAGAAAGGGGGTGGGACCTGGTGCACATCTGGACCTGGATAAACACATTAAATCTGCAAGTTGCACATGGAAAAACAGTAGCACATGGAAAAACACATCCACTGTACAATACTCTAAGCAGAGCAGCCGACACTGATTTGGTGGACTTTATCCCATTTTATAGATCAATCTTGGAAGTGTAGAGAAGTTCTTGTTTTTCTGCTTTTTTTTGCTGTCATGACAACTGGAGTGTGGCTGTGGATGTCTTTAAGTTTGTGTGACATGACAAAGACATGAGACTTGTCTTGAGACTCAGACCATTACATTACATGTTTTAACAAACCAATAGTTATTCTTTGGTTGCAACATGCCACGTTACTCTAATTTAAATTTGTGAAAAGATGGCTTTAATTAAAATTTGGTTTAAAACCAATTTTTTTGCACATTAATCGTGGTTTTAAACCAAATGTTAATTAAAGCCATCTGTTCACCAATTTAAATTAGAGCAACGTGTACATTGCGACCAATGCCCATTTTGATCTGCATTGTACAGTACACTGTTTTGGAATTGTGGTTGTACATGCAGGTAGGCATTGTAGGGCCATTGAAATGTTGATTGCCATTTATCACTGGTCTATTTTAAAAGAAACGACTGTTGAATGTTGCCTCATTATTCACCTGACTTCATTTGATAAAAGTTAAATATTAAAGATGATTGATGTTTTTGCGTCAGATGACAGATGACCAAAAGTTGGCCCTACCCCAACAGTGTTGCAGGCATCAAATTAAAAATGAGTGAATATTTGCAAAAAAAACAATAAAGTTTATCAGTTTAAACATTAAATATCTTGTCTTTGTAGTGTATTCAATTGAATATGGGTTGAACAGGATTTGCAAATCATCTTATTCTGTTTTTATTTATGTTTTACACAATGTCCCAACTTCACTGGAATTGGGATTTGTATTTACAGTAATGTCTGCATGCTTACTGTATTTGCAAAATACAGTTTTTTGAAAGGGAGTTCCTTGAAACAGGAACTGTATTTGCAAAATCAAAGGGCTGAGTTCCTTGAAATAGGTTGACCCACAGCTAACCCAGAGAAATTTGCAATAGGTTGGGTGGAAGTTTGGTAACTTGGTTTCCATTTGGATCATGGAAGAGTGCGTTGGTAGAACTTCCAAAACTATTATAATGATAAAATCCTTTTGTAACACATAAAATGCAAGAATAAAATGAATTAGAATTCTTTTCCTGGCCTTTTCCTCAAAAGAATATCTTTTTATTTAAAAATTATGAAAGAAATGGTACAATGTGATACAGCATACATGTAAGATAGCTCAGCTGAAGTATTTACAGCAACAGATTAAAAGGATCATGCTATAGTTATATCATCAAGGTTCATTACACTACTGCATAACCAGAACTAATGAATTGTTCATGACCCAGGCACCTGTGGACCCAGTCCTCAATTTCAGAGGCTTTTAACAGGCTTTTAGCTGTCAGGGTAATATGGGGTCTGTGTCTATTGTTTGGGTAGTGCTAGCTATGGCTCTCTCACTGTGTATGTGTTAAAATAAATAACACATGCATTTGTGTCAAAGAGAGAAATTGTCCATCACTACTTTACTACAATTTGTACACTGCTGCACTAGGCATTCACATTAACTAAAGAAGCCAATCTTAATTAATTTTATTTTATTAAGTTTTGTGCTGGATTGGTTAAGATGTATGATAATGCTAACAATCACTTTAATATTTATTATAGTATAAATAACTATTTTAAACATGCAAATAAATTTATGACCTTATAAACTGCAAAACAAATAACACTGAGCTCCTTGGACTTTCCTATTGTACTGTGTGTTGGTCAATACAGTGAATGCTGAGATACAAATCCTTTTTATGTGGGCACAGAGCTAACATCTATAGTCAATCATGATCTCAGGGTTAACAATGATGGCTACCAGGAACTTAAGAGGCTGTGGGAAGTTAAAAGACATTTTGGAAGTTTCAGCAACAATGAAGTAATAATCTAAGTGTGTTTGTTTTTTGTGTCTTTGTGTTGATTTCAGAAACCATCACCAAAAAATAAAAACCTTTTGTACACCCATTCCGCACCACAAAAAGAACCATTCAAAGAAATCACTGAAAGCCGAAACTTGCCATTCATGTCCATGATGAGCGTATATAAACTTCTAACCACAACTGTATATGTGGTGTCTGTTCAGTAAGGGACACTGGGGCACCCCTTCAAAATCTCCAGAGAAGAAAGGCTACTATGTATAACATAACAATCCTGAGTTAATTATATTGGTACAGCACTTCTTTTAAGTGAAAGAAAATTCAGGTTTGTCTTTACAAAAATCCCTTTCCACTGAATAAAAAACTTATACATTTAAATATGTCATATGAAATCAAGCCATGGAGGGAGCAATGTCTTCCTGGGGCAAGGCCAGAGGGAGGAGTGAAAGTCCTCCATAAAACAAGTTGGAGGAGTAAGTGGATACAGAGTAAGGAGGCATAGTGAGTAATCTTCACAGGAGCAGCAAGACATATTGATGCCCATAGCACGACTTGTAATGATGTACTCTTGGAGACAGAGGGACATCCTCAGCTGAGCAATTAGGCAGTGCTAACATTCTCACTGTGGTAGAGATTGTGGAAGATGGTTCCAGCCTGGTTAGGAGCCCTCTGCTCAAAAAATGTTTCTCAGGAAGCCATTCCAATGTGGTATTAATCCTTTTTCTCTTTCCCTGTAGCTCCCACAACAGTAAGGTCTTTTCCAGGAGATCTTTTTTGCCCTTGAAAAAAATCTACTGAATCCACAGTTGGGTCTAGCTTTCTGTCACGGATCGATATTGGAGGTAGATGCAAAACACACAAAAACAAAGACTATGAACATAAACCAAAACACACAAGAACTAGTTACCCATGGCAAGAACATGAACATAACATGGTCTAAATGATATACCATGCTTACAAATGTCATAAACCAGACAATGAGATTTGCCACCATGATAAAGTACCAATATTACCCATAGTCATGTGGGCCAGACTGCAAACGTTAGTGTACTAGGCCTATAACACATCAACATAATTTAATGTATGAATGCATGAACTATCTGAACAAGAATCATCTGTTAAAAAAAACAACAACAAGATTATCAGACCTCAAAAAATGCAAGAGATTCATGCATAAAATGAATTACTTTACTAAACATAATGTTTTAATGACATGTGAGCGCTACAGTCTTTTTTGGCTAATTATTTTGACTAACTGAGAATTGTCAGCAGCTAAGATACGAAAGCTTAGATAGCTAACTGATCTAAACAAGTTTATTTATCATCAGATATCATACTAAAAGGCATGCTAGCAAATACAGTAGCCTAGAATTACAGGTTTATTTTACCTGACAGCTGCTGTTAATAGTTCTTCCACAGATTATTCCACAATGTTTTCAGCTTGTGGAGTGCAATAAAATAGACCTACCCTCTATATGATTGCCATAAAAATTCCTTCCTGATTATTTTATTGCCACCACATGCCATTTCATCTGATGAGTTTTGCCATTGTAATTCATTCACTTCTTGAAGAAGTAGCACTTAGAGACAGCTGTAAATGCAGTGATTGGTTAGGCATCGTTATCAATGAGATTTTGCAAATGGTTCATTAAGGTACATCAAGGGGTTGGCTAATTGAGCCAATCCTGGGCCCAGTTGTATGTGTGTACCTGAGATTTATGTGTTCCCAACATGACTCTCAGTTAATGCACAATTGCTATTTACATTATATTCTGTCCAGATATCATCTAAAACATATTTAATACAGAAATTATTACTCTATATGTAGGTGTCTTGAGCCATGCATTGAGCATTCTGGCTGGGGTAATGGATCAATCTGACTAAAGTAGCTCAATTCTAGCAGCTGTAATAATCATACTCATTAGTTACAGATGAAGGTGAAGTTTGCAGTGCATATACAATTAAAACGTTTACTAGCTAGTTAGTTCACATTGGTTAGCTCGTAACTTGGTTATTGTTATTAGTACGTTAGCCACCACATTTTAGACATATTTCAGTGTTTCTGTGTTAGTGTTGTTTTGTGTTTTGGGTATCTGGAGTGCCTACTAACCCAAAAAAAATGTAAAATAAAATAAATTAGTCACTTTTGTGGGCTGGTTACTTTAGAAAACTTGCGATTTAACAAGCTGTTATGATTTGGCTTCCCTTTTATGTCATTACCAGCCTCATTAGAACTATACAGGACCCCATCTGAGTATCTCTACCCATGGCTTGAGAATTACCTTTGCAAAGGTGCACACTTGTCTCAAAAGGCCAATGCCCAGCTAACATTATGTCACAGCTAAGAGCTCAGCACAGGAACAGGAACTGGGTATGCCACTTTTAAAGTGGACCATTTGATGTTGCTTACACTTTAATATTAGAATAGCTGTTGGAGGATCTAAAGTGTTAAGTGTAAAGCTCAAGTGTAAGAGCAATGCTCAGTTGTTATTAAATGGACCAAAGTGTGCCAAGAAAATATCCACCACACCATTACACCACCACCAATCTGAATCATTGATACAAGGTATTCTTTCATGTCTACTTGCCGAAATGCATCGGGTTGCTGCCATATGATTGGATGATTAGATATTTGAGTTACAGAGTAGTTGAACAGGTGTACCTAATGAAGTGCTTGGTGAGTGTAAAAATGTGTGTAATCTGAAAAAAACTAAGGTTACTAATCTGATAAGTAATAAAACTATATTTATTTAAAAAATATATATATTTTTTTCTACTGTTTTAAAAGTATTATTAAATGTTTTAAACTGTTTTACAAATATTTTTTGGTGAAACCAGCAGGCCACTGAGTGTGTGATCACACTGATAAACAACACTTATATTCCGTGTAAATTAGTGTAATTAATGTAGTGGATATAATCAAATCCACTGCATCTATAAGTGCATGAATAGTTGATTCATGCAGGTGTATCCATAACCAAACACACACTGGATCACTGTTAAATCCACTAAACTGGGTTGATTTTTAGAATATACCAGAAGAGAAGTGGATCCGGATCAGAGATATGTGCTATTTGTGTATGTGACTCCTACCCAAAGTCACACCGAAGGAGTGAAATGACTGCAATTTTGTGCTGTTATGCCATAAAGGAGGTGACTAGTATATGGATCTACCTTTCTCAAACCCAAGGCCAATTACAAAAAAAACAAACCAGCCTAGGGCAGCACGGTGGTGCAGTGGATAGCGCTGTGGCCTCACAGCAAGAAGGACCCGGGTTCGATCCCTGGGTGGGGCGACCTGGGAAATTTCTGTGTGGAGTTTGCATGTT
>JANCOA010145572.1:0-11299 GCA_024363135.1 Leptodoras oyakawai | reverse complement strand
TATATGACACAAAGTTAATAATATACTTTGGGTTGTAGTCATGTGAAAGTGTTTGAATACAAACTAAGTTGCAATGTAAGGGCCTGAATATTACATACCAGTGAAAAGCACACATATTCACACCTCTGTATGACAAAAGCGCAGAAATCTGTGACCTTGGTATCGGTCCATTTGTGCTTATGCATGTCCCAGTCATATAATGACTCGGATATTAACACCTCATTGCACTGATGAACCTGTGCTCACCTGGCCCACAGCCTCAAGTAAATCATTACAGTCTTACTACACACTTACTACAGGCTTACTACACACTACATGGGAGTTCTCTCTGTCTCTCTCGTTCTCTCCCCTCCTCCACCATCCGTAGGTGTGCATGCCAGCCTCATTTGAAAGACAAGACCTGCCTAGCCAGTTCACTAATGGCCTCACAGCAGGAGTCTGGGCTTAGCAAGCCTGATTTTCGCTGTGAAAAAATCTGATGCTATGGCAAATCTAGTGTTAAGATGCCCTCGTCCACGACAGAGCAGGGTCAGTGGATGCAGAGTAAATCGCTACAGACCTCCAAGAAGCGTCATGGGGCCTTCAGATTAGCCCAAAAACAGTGCGTAGAGAGCTTCATGGAATATGTTTCCATGGCCCAGCAGCTGCAACCAAGCCTTACACCAAGCACCAAGCAAGTGTGAGCTGACATCATATTAAACCCTATGGATTAAGAATGGCATGTCACTCAAGTTCATATGCATGTGAAGGCAGGCAAGCAAATACTTTTGGCAATATAGTGTAGGTGTGCCAAGCTTGTAGCATTATACTCAAAAAGACTTGAGGCTGTAAATGCTGCCAAAGGTGCTTCAGCAAAGTATTGAACAAAGGCTGTGAATACTTACTTAGAATTTTGGGGGGGAAATGATTGTAATCCATTTTAGAATAAGGTTGTAACATAACAAAATGTGGAAAAAGTAAAGCGCTGTGGATACACTGTAGAAAAGAAAAAACAAGGTCTGTGGTAATACTGAAAATGGGTAAATGTGTACTTTAAAGACTCTCCGATAGTGGATCTGACTCAAACATGGCAGTCAATATCGTACATGATATCATCTATGTCTGTCAATTTCTGTGTCGATGTGAACTACTTTTCCTGACTTCTGCTCATTTAGGTATGAAAATGCAAGGCCTGTGATAATATGCAAGAGTTAATTGTGCACTGTAAAGCCTCTCATTGTCTGATTTGTCTCAAACTTGATGATCGAGTTATGACCAATATATTTCATGCTGGTACCCATTTTATTAGTGTTGCAGCCATCTCAAGACCTAATTTGATGTGACTGAATTAAAAATCCTAAAACTAGTTTAGAAACTCTTAATAAAAAAAAAATAATAAAAAAAACTATACATTTTTGAAAGGCACATGTAATTGCAAAGTTGTTAAGACTCCTGGAATGAGAATCAAAGAATCATTTGAGTCCAATTTTATTTTTGCCAAATTAAATTATGTACTAGATATACTCGATTTCTAGTATAGTGCCCCCCAGTGGCCAATTTCCATGATACTTGAGTATGTCTTAGAGAGCGCATACCTGAATATACCTTACAAGTTTCACGTGAACTTACCAATGACAAGCCTGTCAAATGGGTACAGAAATCTGATAGGCTGATGACATCTGGCATTCTGTAGATATGGTATCACAATTGTGTGCCCTGTTCCTGACTTGCATATAGATGATGTCTACCAAGTTTCACGTTAATCAGACAATCTCAGTGCGTGGGACAATTTTTTGGATGTTATAGTGCCCCCTAGTGAAGCAGTTGTACCAAAATTTGACCCCTCTCCAGACCCTTTTGGGGTACATGTCTGTAAAGTGTCGTTCTGTGTAAGCGATCATGAGTTATCTTCAGTATATGCAGTGGAAGCCCCACACCTGTTTTTGACTGGCACCTAGAAACTGCATACTAGGGGGGGTGTAACGATACAGTCTGCCCACGATTCAATTCAGATCACAATACTGAGTTCATAATTCGATTTTCTTACAACAATTTAAACAAGTATCAACTATGAAAGTCAGTTCTTTTTTTCTGAAGTGTAAAACAATGCACATTTTCTTGTATACATTTTTTAAATGAAAACATTTTTGAGTAAAACTTTAACAAAGAATTTTTAGTCTCCTTCAAATTAAAAGAAAGATGAGTTTATGCGAGGGGATGTGTAATAATGTGGTAGAAGTAGGTGGCTATGTGCCTCACCTGACCCAACAACCAAATGATGCAGTTTACATTGGTAGGGCTGACACTAATGACTATTTTTCTATCAACTAATCTATTGATTCTTTTACAGATTCGTCGATTAATCCATCAATTTATTTACAGATTAGTTGATTAATCTAAATTATTAATTTTCCTCAAAAAATCGATACTCATTTAAGCACCTTTTATTTTGACAACAAACTGTCAATTCAGCACAAAACAGAATGTAAACAGGTTTATATACTAAAGTGCATAACAGTTTTAAAGTGACAAGAGTGCTTCTAAAAGTGAAAAGAGGGCTTCTTATGTTAGCAACTCCAAAAGAGTTTTTATTAAGCCCTTAATCAAATTCCATCTCATATAATAGAATCAAACATCTGTTGAAGAATGTCAACATGTCAGCATGTTCTGGACTGTTCTGGCTAGCTCTTTTCTTGGAAACTATAATTCCAGCTGTGGAGAAGAGATGCTCGGAAGGTGTTGATGTGGCAGGTGTTACACACAAATAAGTCTTTGCAATAACAGCCAGAGAAGGAAATCTTGCTTCATTTGATTTGATGACCCAAGCAATGTGTCCAGCAAAGAAACAGACCTCTTCTCTGTAACACCTGCTGATGTTTGGGCCTCTGTGGTGTGATGCTGCTGTTGACTCTCCATCACTCCCCTCTTTGTTTCCAGTGCAAGGGCTTGCACTTTCACCTGCAGTCTCAGTCTGGGGATAGAAATTTCAGTCTAATCCAGGGCAGCTACAATTAAACTGATGATGTTTGCAGCAGCATTATTGTAAGCCAATAATTTCCTGTTCTGCAGCAGCCTGAAATGCCTGTACATGCTGTCAAAAGCTGCATTCTGTGTGGACTTAATCAGTCCTTTAATAAGTGCAGGCAGAGAGAAGAGTCACATATGAGCCTCCACTAAGCGAAACAGTAGCATACTCAAATGGTTTGAGGGCTTGTTCTAGCTCCTCCAGCAGACTCCACTGTTCAGCTTTGAGGTCAAGGAAATGCTTTGCTCTTTGTGTAACTTCTGGGTCTGACAGACATGCTATAATAGGCCATCTCTGCTCTAGCAGGCAGCTCATCATATAGTAAGAGCTATTCCATCTCTCGCCAACATCCTGAATTAGTTTGTGTTCAGGGTTACTCATTTGTTTTCGTTTTGATTTCAGCTTTGAGCTGGGCATTTCACTCTTTTTGAAATGTTCCAACAAACCTTTCAACATTTCCTTGCAGCTCCAAGTGCTTTGGTAATTTGTGGATTCTTCAGTGTGTGATTTATCACTAGTTGAAATGTGTGGCCAGCAAAGCGGATCGAAGATATCCCATACCTACCTTCCAAAAACTTCAGGGCTGCTACTACATTAGCTGCATTGTTGTGCACCACTGCCTTGATTTTTACTGCAGGAAACCCAAACATCTCAGTTGCTGTTTCAATCCAAGATGCAATATTCGTTGCAGTGTGCCTTTCTTCAAGTGGCATGGTAGTCAAACTGTTAATAAAATGGCATGTTATGCCCAAGTATGCCTCTTTGGCAATACCTGACCATACATCTGTTGTTAAACTGATCATGGAACTGGATGAGCAGAGGACAAGCCTGACTTCCTGGTATTCATCATCATATTTCTTCTCCATCATGTTGGTGAGGCACGTTCTTTTAGGGGGAATGTAGGCATAGCATGGAAACCCTCATCTTCTACCATTGACACAGGTCTCATGTCTTTGATGATCATGTTGAGGACACTGTCAGTAAGAGCTGTTGCAAACTTTGTTGAGCAATCTAAACGTATATATAAACATTATGGATTTAACAATAAGCTTATTTAGCAGAGAGTAGAACAACAAGGTTGAAAAAGCTTTGCTTTACAGTGTTTTTACCTTTTCTGGTGGTCCATCATCCAGAATAGTGTCTGTGTGTTTTCCCTTCAGGTGCTCGTGCATCGCACTAGTACTGCTCTGATACGTCATCGAAGCTTTGCACAGTGTACAGTCTTTTTTGTTTTGTGCTAGTTTGAAGTATTCCCATACTTTTGAAGCCTTGAGTCTTTGAAAACTTTTACAAAGCTCTTTACAAACCGTCTCTGACTCTGCTGCAGCTGCCATTTTTTAAGAATATGCTGAATAGCATCAAAAGCAGCTAAAAATTACCAACATCATGTAGTTAGCAAGAAGGGTTAAGAAAAAGCATTTGAATAAAAGCATTGTGGAAATAAAAAGGGGCATTAATAAACATTAATAAAAAGTATTAATAAATAGGAAAAAAAAACAACCTGTGTTGATTTAAAAATTTTGACATCAACGCATTTTCAGCATCGACATCAATTACATCAACTAATCGCGGCAGCCCTATTACATGGTTTAGTCCTGCTTGGGAAGCAAGCTTTAAAGTTTGGGCAAAACACTTTATGAGTGGTGCTAGTCTATCCTACTTTTACCGCTACCACCATATTTTGAGCATTGTCCATAATGACACAATGTTGCTTAGCACAATTAGCTTTTACAAGCTTCCACTCCAAAAAAGATGATTTCCTCAGTTATGTTTAGCCTAGTGTGTGACTCAACAAGAGGTCGTGTTTGGAGTATGAAGCTCGCCATTTCCAATTTCCCAACATTTACTGGCATAGCTCTGGGTAGCCATTTTAGTCCACCTGTCTGTGGTTATCACTATACTGTTTGCCTCTTTCAAAGTTTGCATCACGTTTGCTTTATATTGAAGCTGCTAGGCCGTTAATGAGGCAGACGACATGCTGTTATATGAAAGAATGGCATATGACATGCTAGTGAGGCTATAGCACTCTGATGTTCAAAAAATGCTATTACATACATTAGATGGCATTATAAACAGAGCACACATGGTACTGTGATATGTCCACAATGAACATCATAAAATTTTTGCATCAGTACATTACATTTACATTTTACATTTATGGCATTTAGCAGACGCTCTTATCCAGAACGACTTACAAGATGCATTACATGCATCGTCACATTCCTACTGCGCAGTGATTCAATTTCCAGATTTTTTTTTTAATACTTATTAAGGGTCAGACTCTTGTGAATCTGGGGGATACCAGATTTGTATTGGTTTGATAAAGTTTAAGACTAATTAGTGGGCAGAGATTAGGGCTTCTCAAGGCTTTTTTGTAGACTAGATGACAAGCAATCACTGGAAAAACAATTGTGTATATGACATGCAGTGTATGAGTTTGACATAAATGTGTTTATGCACCATAGTGCCACCTAGAATCTGATCAGGCTGGCATCTTGTGTCTAGTAATGGGAGGGACTACCAATGGACCAAGTTTCATGTATGTAGGATTTATAGTTTAATCTATACAACTTGTTTCAAGGCAAAAGAGGAATAATAAGAGAGGTTTTACTTCAACACAACAATCAAGTTTTGTCCTAATGAGTTCGGATTCACCTTTTGTCCTTGAAGTAATGAGCTGTAGTCTTTGAATAAATAAGTCAAAATAACAAAAAAGTCCAAATTCTGACATAACATGTAATTGGAAAGTTGTTCAGCATGTAGTACTGCATCATCAAAGTTTATCTGCAGACTGCACAGTATGGTCGCAATTTGATTTTTAGTGATTTAAGTATTTGTAATGATTTAAGTTCTGTAGTGCCCCTAAAGGTGAATCTGGACCAAACTTTGCAAACCTCATCAGGGTGAAATTATGTACAAGTGCTTCAAGAGCTGATTTGACCAAATGGGAGAGTTCATTAGAAAGGGCATGGAGGAAAGTATAGACTGATCAAGAGAAACCATGGGGAGTTATCAGACGAAATCTGATGCGATTGGACAAAATTCCAGAGAGTAAGTTGTTTAACAATTACTAAACAATAATTACATTTTTGTAAATATCAAAATCTGACTAAGATACACTTGATTTTCTAAAAGAGCCCATGGGTATGACAATGTAAGCAAAAAACATTTGCATTCGCTGCAATGCCCCGTTGTGTCCGATCTGGCTGATTTCTTGTGCCTGAGGGACTACAACCAGTTGAGAAAGATTGATGTCTCTAGGGCTTATGGTTATGGGCTGTGCAAGTTGTTTTAAGGCAGAAAAAGAATAATAATAAATATAGTCACAAGCAGTGATTAAGGGTTCAAGCACGACTTGGCACACTTTTGCACTTTTAGCAGTTTCATGGCCTATGAAGCAGCAATTATGGAACACTGTATAATTAAGATGATTCCAGAATTTTAATTCACTATCTTCTGTCCCAGGTCAAGATGTTTGTATTTGTAAATTCTTTTCTTTTTAAATTAAGAATGAGTTCCCTGCACAGTTATTGACAGTACACATTTACAGTCATACTCTTGAAGGACATGTATACTGTCTCAATAACTGTGCAGGTACCTCATTCTTCATTTAAAAAGAAAAGAAGAATGGGCAAAATTTTAGCCTGTACATGTGCAAAGCTAGCACAGATACAGTGAAAGGTGGTCCTACAAAGTATGGACTTTGGGGCTGAATACAAATGCATGCCACACTTTTCAGATTTTTACTTATGTAAGGGATTACTCCGAGTAGGTAGGTTGGAAGCAAATGCAGAGTTTATTAGAGATGTACAAAAATGAAACAATAAGACAAGACAGCTCAGAGCGGGAGCAAACTACACAAAACAGCGGAGCGAGTAACGTGGCGTGTGAGAGTCCATCCGAGCTTCGAAAACCAAAAGTGTCCAGCTCCACGCTCTGGCTCAGGACCTGCACACAGACAGGATAAAACACATAGGAGTACATGAGGGCTATGACTGAACAACACAAGAGAAAGCTAGCTAAGCATTAAACGAACAGGGGAAGACACTTAGCTCTAGTGACGGAATCTCGCCGGAAGTGTTGAGCAGACTAGCAATATGAGAGAAGCTGAAGTCAAGGGTTTCTCATAGGTAAAGTCCCGCAAGGAAGCCCAGCCAGAAGGCGCCCTAAATAGGGGAAGAGAGCCAATGGGAGCACTCCTCCCAGATAGGGCACAGGTGGAGCAATCAGGCCGAGCTACCTGCGGGCAGAACCGGAACAGGACAGAGTCCCCCCTCAATAGGCTACCTCCGGGAGCCTATACTTCCTTCCCTTTTTCTGGGCCTGCTGGGCCTGTGGGGAGCAGGCCTATTTGGATGACTCCGGTGAAAATCGGAGATGAGAAGAGGGTCCAGAATGTCTTTGGCCGCCACCCAGCTGTTCTCTTCAGTGCTACACCCCTCCCAAGTCACTCCCAAGCTTCTTCTAGCCGTACATGGGGGGAAGGGCCTTTGTGGCAACCCAGACCTTGTCATCAGGGCGGAAAGAAGGGGTCTTGCCCCGACATCGGTCGACAAACTTCTTCATCTGCTTGATTGCCTTGCCGATGTTTTGGTTGGTGAGAGCCCACACAAGCTCGCATTTCTTGAACCAAGCATCTACGGCTGGCGTGTCGGTTTCGGTGGCGTCCCACGGGAACAGTGGAGGCTGGAAACCTAGGACACACTGAAAGGGGGTGAGGTTAGTTGTAGAATGTTTTAGCGAGTTCTGGGCGTATTCCGCCCAGGGCAGATACCTCACCCAGTCCTGAGGACACTGGTGGCAAGCTCCTGATTTGCCCTCTCAGTCTGTCCATTTGCTTGCGGATGGTAACCTGAGGTGAGGCTCACCGTGACCCCGAGCTTGTTTAGGAAGTTCTTCCACACTCTGGACATGAATTGGGGTCCACGATCGCTCACGACATACTCCGGAATCCCGAAGTAATGGAAGACACGGTCAAACAGGATCTCTGCTGTTTCGAAGGCGGTGGGCAAGCTAGGCAGGGCCACACATCGGATCGATTTTGAGAACCGGTTCACGATGTGCGACCACGGGCGTTCCGGAATGGGCAGAGGCACTATCTTGCTGGCAGGCAGGGTCCTGGGAATCTTGGCTCGGGCACACTCGGAACAGGAGGAGAAAATTATTAATATCCTGTCCCATTTTCTCCCACCAGTACCTGACTGTTAAGAGTTCCAACGTCCTCCGGGTTCCGGGATGACCGACTCCAGGCGCTTGATGGGCCCAAGCGATCAGACGGCTGCGGAGATTGGCGGGGACAAACAAGGTGCCGGGAGGACATTGGCTGGGACGTCTTCTAGGCTGTCTGTTGCGGATTAGGTGCTCCAAATCCCAGGTGATCCTGTTAAGAAACTTGGAAGAAGGAATTATGGGTTGCAACACGTTATCAGATACCTTGTCATACTTTCGACAAGGTATCTGCAACACGTTATCAGATACCTGGTCATACTTTCGAGAAAAAACCGGACCCGAGCTGACAAACGCCTTCTTGAGCCGGTTGAAAGCCTCCTCTGCTGACGATAACTGAGACGCTTGGGATTCCCCTTTAGCTGATCCGTGAGGGGGTATCCACACTGCTGATAAACCAACGGTAAAAATTTGCAAATCCGAGGAAACCTCGCAGTTCCTTGGGCGTCTTGGGCACCTCCCAGTTCTCCACGGCCGGGTCCATGGCAACCCCTTCGGGGCAGATGTGGTAGCCGAGAAAGCTAATGCGCTCTTGATGAAAGGTGCATTTTTCCCCTTTCACGTTCAGCTGGTGCTTGAGGAGCCATTCCAGCACCCTTGATACATGGCCAACATGAGACGGGAGATCTGGGATAAAAATCTGAATATCATCAATGTACGCTAATGCGTATGCATTACATATGCCATACATATCTCGGAGAACCTCGTTGATTAAATGCTGGAAAACACTAGGGGCTGAAGCTAACCCATAGGGCATTACTAAATACTCGAAGTGGCCAGAGGAGGTGCTGAAGGCCGTCTTCCACTCACCCCCCTCACAGATTCGAACCAGGTTATACACACTCCTTAGGTCGAGCTTGGTGAAGAACCTGGCGTTAGCTAGTTGCTTGAGGGCAGAAGGGACGAGTGGCAAGGGATAGGGGTAGCGCATGGTGACCTCAAATAATCGATGCAGGGGCGATGGCCACCCCCTTTTTTTCTCCACGAAGAAGAACCCGGCCAAGGCCGGGGAGCTCGAGTGATGAATATAGCCAGCTGGCACCTCCTGTATGTAGTCCTCCATTGCTTGCCTCTCGGGGAGAGATAGGGCATAAATCTTGGAACGAGGAGGAAAAAAACATCCGGGAAGAAGGTCAATCTTGCAGTCGAACACCCTGTGTGGTGGGAGACCTTCGGTGCGGCGGCGGCTAAATACCTCCCGAAGGGGGGAGTAGCACTCGGGGATGAACATGGCTTCATCTGTGCCCGGGCTCTCGATCCTGGTGGCAAGCAGGCGCAAGGAATGAGAGCGGAGACAGTGTGTGAAGCAGTGAGCTGACCACGATAAGATTTCACGAGATGGCTGGGTCGTGGCGGATCATACACGGCAGGCCCAGGATTATAGGATAGGTCAGGGAGCGGGTCACTAGGAATTCGATCTCCTCGTGGTGGAGGATGCCCACAGATAGGAGAAGTTGCGGGGAGCGATGGTTTACTCATCCCTCTCCAATTGGGGCGTCATCAATCCCTCGGATACGGAGATGCTGCGGCAACTTGACCAGCGGGATTCCCAGCCGGGAGAGCGTCTCTTGGTCCATAAAGTTGTCCGCAACTCCAGAGTCGATCAAGGCTGCGAGGGAGAAACATCGGTTCAGGTAGGAGATCTGAACTATAACTATGAACTCATGACGAGAATTGGGTAGAGAGCGACTCCGGCAGCTTCCACCCCCAGTCTTACAGGGCAGCCTTTAACCCTGTGGGAGTTGCGCGGGTCCCAGGATCATGGGTTCCGGAACATTGGAAGGAGCCGGGCGAGGAGCACTGAGGTGTTCGGCCTCTCGGTCGGGAACGCAGGAGCTGATCCAGCCATATGGAGGCCGCGATGAGCGAATCCAGGGTCATCCTCAGTGCTCCTCGACCGGCTCCTTCCAATGTTCCGGAACCCATGATGGGACCCGCGTGACTCCCCAACCCGGAAAGATGACGGAGAATCTGGTCTGAGCTCAGTCTCAACTGCGCGGATGCCGGTCACAGGGTTAAAGGCTGCCCTGTAAGACCGGGGGTGGAAGCCGCCGGCGTGAAACTACTCAGAAATTACTTTTTATATCTTACTGTTCTCCCTACTGGACAAAATACACCAAAATCAACTCCAGTCAACTGGCAGATTTTAACCTTTCATAGTCTACTGTATGAAAAGAGTAAAAGCTATGAGTGATAAAGGTTTAAAAGCTGATCTGAAAAGCTGATCTGACTGTTGCTGCCATCTGTCCATTTAAGGAAATATAAGGCCTGAATAAATAGAAGTTAATTGTATGCTGAAAAGCCACCTAATGTCCTAACTCACTCAAAATATGCAGGCAACATCAGACTGTCATTATTCCTTATTATATCATTACATTATATTCTTTAATTATTGCCATGTTAGCCACACAAACAAGACACACGGGTTTACCTCTGATGTCAACAAACAGATACTCTGCCTCTCACCTCTTTTGAAACCCGTTTTCCCAGTTTTTAGAGTCAACTTTTCGTTTGGCCTTTTTTTGGGTGGAGGCTAGCTTAAATGTCAATATAAAAAGTGCTGCACTTATATGCTGACCACTGATCAAAGTGTCATTAGCAGTGGGAGAAGTGGTTGATGAACAGGTCTTGACCTGCGCAGCAGCTGTTGCAGTGCATAGTGGGATATGTAGTACGAGTGGTGGGGGTGCTATTTACCGGCGGGCCATTAATAATAGTCATACGAAATTATCTCACGGGCCGTACATAGTTGTATCCAGATATGGCCCGCTGGTCTTGAGTTTGACACCCCTGCAGCAGAGTACCCTGGTGTCGGAAAAGGCTTAAACAAATATTACACTGTTGAGCCTAGAGATGTCAGAAGTGGCTCAAATATTGTAGACATCATCATAGTATCATTACATGCATGTTTTTAAATTTTAGTGTTGATGTCAACTTTTCCTGACTTCTGCTCATTTATGTATTTAATGCAACATATGCAATTATATTCAAAGTAGATAATATTATGTTGTAGAGCCTCGCCATGTCCCAGGTGGTTCACACTTTGCAAGCAACATCATAGTATGATTT
>JANCOA010142932.1:0-11328 GCA_024363135.1 Leptodoras oyakawai | reverse complement strand
ATCTATGTGCAATTACTCTTGTAAGTCGCTTTGGATAAAAGCGTCAGCTAAATGCTGTGTAATGTAATGTAATGTAAGGTAAGTGGGAAGTTAGAGACAGCACGTGGTGAAATTAGTAGACTATGTACAGGGAGAGAAAGGGAGAACATGAACCAGTGCGCAAGTGCGCCAGCCACATTTACTGGCGCTGCCTGCCAATACAACGCAACCAACCAACTCAACACACTGCAACAGAAAATGGGAAAGCTACACAAAATAGGGAAAAGGTAATGGGAAAATAAACTAAAAAACAGGAGCACGAGACTGAAAGGCAGACAATGAACAAACACTCACACAAGGCACAAGCAAACGAGAACAAACTTACCACAGGCACTCGACGGAGACGGAGAAAATGGGAAAAACGAGAGACGGAATAAACTAACGCTAGGATAGATCGCAATGAGAGGAAATCGCTCAGTACATGATGGGGCAACAATACTTCGCAACGCCAGTCTGGGAAAAGAGGAAATTTATAGGAAAGGAACCCGGAAGTAAAGAATGGAAAACACCAATGCGAAAAGAGGTGAAAGGTTAGAAGGAGGGGCTAGCAGAACGAGTGACAGGAGTAGGGTGAGAGGAGGAAGTGGGCGTGGCCTGGGAGCTTCTAACATAGCCCCCCCCCGAAGAGGTCGTTAAGGTGACCCCGGAGGGGTCAACGACAAACGGCCTGGCAAGACCATCTTGGGGAGGGTTGGAAGGGGAAGGAAGCCTGGGACAACAAGGGGGACGGCCCCTAGGGTGAGGAAAGAGGGGCAACGGGAGAGGAAGCATTGCCCCTGGAGTCGGGAGTGGGCACGATGGGAACCCTGTCTGAAGAAGTGACTGGAGTCCGGCGGGGCCTGCCTCTGGGACGGGGAGCAGGAGCGTGAGGGTGTGTGTGGTGGAACTGTTGAAGGAGGGCTTGATCAAAGATGTCGCACCTCTTGGTCCACGAGTTCTCTTCTGGACTGAAACCTTCCCAAGCGATGAGATACTCGAGACCAGAGGAGGTGCGGCGAGAATCGAGAATGTGCGAGATGGTGTAAATAGAGGGATCGGGTGGTGAGTGCTGAGAAAGGGGCTGGTGAGGTGTGGTGTCAAGGGGTCCGGGGATGTGAGGTTTGAGTAATGAAGTGTGGAATGAGGGTGAGGTGCGAAGATGGGGGGGAAGCTTAAGTCTAACGGTAACATCATTGATGATCTTGACAATCTGGAAGGGACCAACATAATGGGCATTAAGATTCTTGCACCCCTTAAGTTTAAGATCTCGGGTGGAAAGCCAGACCTTGTCGCCAACTTGGTATTTGGGACCTTCAGATCTGCGACGATCAGCATAGGCTTTAGATTTACGATTGCAGTCCTGAATTCTGCGATGAACAGAGGACCAGACTTCCTCACTTCTCCAAAACCATTGGACCACAGCAGGAGCATTCGAAGGATTGGGGTCCCAGGGGATGAAGGGAGGCTGGAAACCCAGGAAACACTCGAACGGGGTGAGCCCAGTGGCGCTATTTGTAAGTGAGTTTTGAGCGATCTCGGCCAACGGAAGGAAGGTGGCCCAGTCGCTCTGATGATTTTGGCAATAAAGCCTGAGGAATTTACCGAGTTCTTGATTAGCCCGTTCACATTGGCCATTGGCTTCAGGGTGATACCTCGAGGTGAGGCTGATGGATGCCCCCAGCTTCTTAACGAAAGCCTCCCATACTTCGGCTGTGAATTGAGGACCTCGGTCGGAGACAATATCCTCAGGGAGGCCATAATGCTGAAATACCTTGTTGAATAGGAGTTCGGCTGTGCGAAATGCAGAGGGGAGAGAAGAAGTTTAACCCCCTTGGAGAAACGGTCTACCACCATGAGAATGGTGGTCTTACCCTCAGAAGGGGGAAGGTCAGTAACAAAGTCCACAGCTATGTGACTCCACGGGCGGATAGGTACTGGAAGGGGTAAAAGCTTACCAGCGGGCAGCTTGCATGGGACCTTGGAAGCGGCGCATGTGGCGCAAGAGGCGATGACCTCGCACACGTCCCTATTCATAGTAGGCCACCAGTACTTAGGTTTAAGCTTGTCCAGCGTCCTTTTTTCTCCCGGGTGACCCGAAGCGGGGTTAGTGTGAGCAGACATGATAAGATCTCTGGTGAGGGCATCCGGAACGAAAATCCTCCCTTGAGGTATGGGAAGCCCGGAGGGCGGCGGAGCCTCAGCATTGGCTCTGGAGATTCGTTCGTCGATTTCCCAGGACAGAACGTTACAGAAGACCCGGGAAGGGAGAGTCCCTTTAACCGGGAGTGAGGACTCATCAGAGTTGTAGAAGATACGGGATAGGGTGTCTGCCTTCACGTTGTCCTTACCCGGCCGATAGGTGACCAGGAAGTCGAACTGATTAAAAAATAGGGACCACCTAGCCTGCCGGGCATTGAGTCTGCGGGCCCCTTTTAGGTACTTGAGATTGCGGTGGTCCGTTATGACTAGGACCGGAAACTTGGCTCCCATCAACCAATGCCACCACTCTTCCAAAGCTAGCTTGATGGCAAGTAACTCTCGATCTCCCACGTGGTAATTGTGCTCCGTGGGAGAAATTTGCGGGAGAGGAAAGCGATAGGATGCAACCGGGGAGGATTCCCCTGGCGCTGAGAAAGCACGGCACCGACCCCAACCGAGGAGGCGTCAACCTCTACCTGGAACTGGAGCTTGGGATCAGGATGGGCCAGGACAGGTGCCGTGGTAAACGCTGCCTTGAGTTTTTCGAACACGTTTTCGGCCTGGTCAGTCCATCTCAGTACTTTGGGTTTCCCACGGAGGAGAGTAGTTAAGGGTAACGCCACTTGACTGAACGATCAGATGAATCGTCTGAAGAAATTGGCGAACCCAAGGAAGCTCTGTAGTTCCTTCATCGTGCGAGGGACCTCCACTTAAGAATGGCATCCACCTTAGAAGGGTCCATCTTGATCCCCTCGACGCCGATAATGTACCCCAGAAAACCAATGGACTCCTGGTGGAACTCGCACTTTCCCACCTTGATGAACAGTCCGTTGTGCATGAGGGTACGGATGACCTCAGAAGTGTCGGATATGTGCGTTTGGAGGTCTGGGGAGTAGATGAGGATGTCATCCAGGTAGACTATCACACATTTTCCTAGAAAGTCCCTGAGGACGTCGTTGACCAGGCTTTGGAACACAGCGGGAGCGTTAGTAAGGCCAAAGGGCATAACCAAATACTCGTAATGACCGGAAGTGGTACTGAATGCGGTCTTCCATTCATCTCCTTCCTTGATCCGCACCAAAATGTAGGCGTTGCGCAGGTCAAGCTTAGAGAACACCTTAGCGCTACGCAGCTGTTCCAGTGCTGAAGGGACAAGTGGGATCAGGTACATATACTTT
Source organism: Leptodoras oyakawai (assembly GCA_024363135.1). Classification (NCBI taxonomy): domain Eukaryota; kingdom Metazoa; phylum Chordata; class Actinopteri; order Siluriformes; family Doradidae; genus Leptodoras; species Leptodoras oyakawai. The sequence goes on along the minus strand of JANCOA010142932.1, from coordinate 7,933 downwards.
CGGCTGGCCTTATTGAGCTCCCTATAGTCAATACATGGGCGAAGCGAGCCGTCCTTCTTAGGAACAAAGAAGAAGCTTGAACTAACCGGGGACTTAGAAGGGCGGATAAACCCGAATTGCAAAGCCTCTTGGATGTACTCCTGCATAACCTTAGTCTCCTTGTATGACAGTGGATAAGGCGTAGCACGAGGGAGCTTGACGCCGGGAAGCAGCTCAATGGCACAGTCATAGTCTCTGTGAGGAGGAAGCTGGTTGGCTCCATGCTCGCTGAAGGCCCGGGCGAGCTCGCAATACACCGAAGGAACATTGGTGGGGAGCTCCTCGACCTGCTCGGAGACATCGTGACTCTGGTGGGCAGCTGGATGCAGGATTCGAAGCAGCGAGGTGACCAGGAGAGAATGTTAAACGGGTGCCAGGAGATAAGGGGGTTGTGAGCCTGCAGCCATGGTTGTCCCAGGATGATGGGAGAGGAGCGTATGGAGGTAACGAAGAAAGCCCGCCGCTCGCGATGAACAAGCCCCACAAAGATGGTTATGGGTTTGGTACGGCGGGTAACGCTGCCAGATCCCAATGGTTTCCCATCTGCCAATGTGATACGATGAGGTTGTTGGAGGAGGGTGGTTGAGATGTTATGCTTCAAGACGAAGTAGGCGTCTATGAAGTCACCCTCAGTGCCAGAATCTACAAGGGCTGAGAGAGAGAAATCAGAGTGGGGCAGGACCACTCGCAAAATCAACTTGGCCGAAGCCCTGGACGTAGGAGAGTTCGGGCTCACCTGATGAGAAACAGGTCTGCTCTGAGGTTTGGCAGGACTCCTAGGACTCTGGTTGGGCCCTCGAGGCGGTCTGAGAGGGCAGTCGCCGATCTGGTGCTCCTTAGCTCCACAGTAGAGACAGAGACGGTTAAGAATACGTTCGCGGCGTTCTTGGGCTGAGAGACAGGAACGTCCCAACTCCATGGGAACTGAAGGGGCCTTGGCAGTCTCAGAGGAGGAAGGTGCAGGGGAGCCGCGGTGTTGCCAGGTGGCGCAATGGTGGTCGAGTTCGATGGTAAGCTCAATGAGTTGCTCTAGATCTAGACGCAGCGCTCGCCCCACAAGTTCTCTTTGAAGATGCGGTGAAAGGCCAGCCTTGAACTGGGAGAGAAGAGCGGGCTCGTTCCAACCACTAGCGGCCGCCAGGATACGGAACTTATGTTGTTGGAGTGAATACTCCGCCGCGGAGTGGCGCCCCTGCTGGAGTCTTTGTAGCTCGTCGCCCGCGGTGAGACCCTGCCGTGGGTGATGAAAAGTGCTACGGAAAGCCTTGGCGAAGGCTGAAAAGGACTGGACCTCCGGTCCCTTGGCGTTCCAGACAGCTGTAGCCCAGGAGGCTGCGTCGCCAGAGAGGCGGGAGATAAGCAGGGCGATGGCGTTAGAGTCAGTAGTCTGGGGCCTGCTGGTGAGGAAAAGGGAGAATTTTAGTAGAAAATCTTCGCATTGTTCAGGATTACCTGAGTAGCGTTCAGGCTCCATGATAGGGATCAGAGTCTCTGAAGTGTCGACAGGCGGGGGCTGAGGGGCACTGGCTTCAGCGGAGATCCTCAGGACCTGCTAGGTGAGAACGGCGAGGAGATTTCCCTGAGCCTCTGACTGCTCCAGAAGTCTGCGGAAGATTTGCTCCGCCATCTCCATATTCTTTGGCGAAGTATTCTGTTATGCGGCAGCTGAAAGGATGGGTTGGAGACGTAGATGCGGTAAAATGACAGTTTATTGAGAACAAGGAATGGGAGCAGGTAGGAGTGTGTGCAGAGTGAGGTAGGAGCCGAGTAAGGCTGAACGGGATAGACTGGACTCCAGGCGGCAGGCGGGAGGCAGGCAGGAGGCAGGAACGGAACAGGAATGTAGACCTGCAGATAAAGAGCACACTGGAGAGGCAGGGATTAACTGAATGCCCCCAACACAACTGAGACGGAAATGCGAGGAGAATAGTAGGAAGTGAGAGAGTAAGGAACTGTCCCTGACGGAGAGGAGGGACAGGAAAGAGGAAGGAGAGAGAGAGAGAGAGAGTCAAAGGAGGGAGTGTGCTAAAGAGGACAGAAGGAAAGTGAGAAGTGCGACTGGTGAGGCGTAACAAGATGAGCGAGGGAGAGGAAGGAGAGAGAGAGTGAGAGGCAGCAAAGGATAGACGGAAAGAGTAGGAACCAGGACACCTTGGGTTAGTACGTGGGAAACTAGAGAGCACGCGGTGAAGTTAGTAGACTATATACAGGGAGAGAAAGGGAGAACATGAACCAGTGCGCCGGCCACGTTTACTGGCGCTGCCTGCTAATACAACACGACCGACCAACTCGACACACTGCAACAGAAAATGGGAAAAATCCTACACAAATAGGGAAAAGGTAATGGGTAAATAACTAAAAAACAGGAGCATGAGACTGAAAAGCAGACACTGAACAACCACTCACACAAGGCACAAGCAAACGAGAACAAACTCACCACAGGCACTGGACGGAGACGGAGAAAACGGAAAAAACGAGAGACGGAATCAACTAACGCTAGGAAAGATCGCAAAGAGAGAAAATCGCTCAGTACGTGATGGGGCAACAATACTTCTCAAAGCCAGTCGGGGAAAAGGGGAAATTTATAGGAAAGGAACCCGGAAGTAAAGAACGGAAAACACCAATGAGGAAAGAGGTGAAAGGTTAGAAGGCGGGGCTAGCAGAACGAGTGACGGGAGTAGGGCGAGAGGAGGAAGTGGGCGTGGCCTGGGGGCTTCTAACAATCAGAAGATGTAACAGAATATATTTGTTGATGGTGACCTCAAAGCACTTTTTGTAAATTGCATTGGATAAGGGCGGCTGCTAAAAGCCTTAAATGTAAAATGTAATGTAAATGTAAGGAATTTTTATGATGAAACCAATACCCTAACATAGAATATCTATCATGCATTTACCTCTTTGAACTACAAAAAAATAAGACTTTAAAAAAAGGCTTTAACTAGCTGTGGTGTAAAAGGCTTTAACTAGCTTCATAAGCATTGGTGTGGTACATTGGTGGATGTTTCTCATCTTCCTCTTGCCAATACCCCATAGATTCTATAGATGGGGATTCTATAGATACCCCATAGAGTCCAGGGAGTTGGCTGGCCAGTCAAATGGCACTGTGAGCAGGTGCTACATCCTGCTGGAAAAGGAAATCTGCATCTCCATAAAGGTTGTCAGCAGATAAAGTGCTGCATGATCTTCTGGTAGAGAGCCGACTTGACGTAGACTTGATAAAATACAGTGGGCTAACACCAGCAAATGACATGGCACCCGAAACTTATACACACTGGACTTCAAGCACCTTGGATTCTGTGGCTCACCACTCTTCCTCCAGATTCTAGGACCTTGATTTCCAGTGTTGACTGCCTTAGTGTCCCAAAGTCATCCAGAGGTTGACATTGGACCAAGTGGGGGAGATGTAACAAATCCTGCTTTAATTGTTTTTTTTATTGACTCACACATTACTGATGAGACTTACATACTCAGACACACCCATACACAGAAATTCCCAATCTCCACATTCTTCCTAAAAGCCTAAAGTCATAAAACCATTCACCCATGACCCCCAGATTTCACTCTTTAACATCTCCCTGAACTATGCAGCACACACACACACACACCATCTTTCTTCTCTTTTTGGGATTTCAAACAAAAGGGATCTGTTTTACAACATCCTGGCAACAGCAAGACTACCTGGGTGAGAGTGCAGCTTTTGTTTAACAGCTTTATCAGCTAAATGGCTGGGGGCTAAACAGGGGGCTAAACACTCTGAGCCTGGGGACATGGAAACTTAACTTCAAGCTTCTCACCTTGTCAGAAGCTTTCATTCACCATGGTTTTACCTGGTAGATATTTTCAGCAGATACTATGGCCATGTTGATAATGAAGGCTACCTCGGATTCTTGGGGGTTGACATAAAGGAGTACAGCGCTGCCCAGAGCATAGGCTAGATGGGCTTCGAGATCCATAGGAGGTCTTACAAGGAGAGTGGTACGAGGTAGCCAGGAACCAACCCATTGTGAGACCTCTACTGAGGATACAATTTCGCACAGCATGTCGGATATGTTTACGAGCTGGGTGTGAGTATGATCTACCTGTAGGACAGAGAGGAGAGAATTTATAGTTTGGATAGTTGGATAGAGCGACACTATGCATGTTAAGCATCAAGACTGTGCCATGGACTGTTTTTCCGAAAGCCTGCAGTCAAGTTTGTTTTGCCATCTGAAATTTAATATTGGGGATTTCAGCCTGCAGTTCTCCAACATGTGTTTTAATGGTAGTGAGGGAGACATCATTAACGGCAGAGGTTCTGAGACCCATGAGAGCCCCAATGGAGGTGGCTGTGCATAGAAGGCCCTCAATGAATCTTTTGCACTGAATCTACTTAATTGATCACTGTGTGATCATGAACTTCTGTAGCTGTTGTAACATTTGGGTAGTGTCTGTCTCCACATGCCTGACAGCATCCATAGTCCACCCAGCTCTAGCCCAGCCAGTTTGTTGGGAAGTAACAGGGACTTTTCTCCTACAAAACTCACTGGGGTTCAGCTTAATAAACACCTTGTGAATGTGTAGGTGTGTTGGTCAACAACCTGGGACACAATACCGGAATTTGGTCCTGGGGATGGGCCACATTTTGGAATGACCACATTTTTATGGTCAGTCAGTCAGTCATTATCTGTACCGCTTATTCCCAGTTACAGGGTCATGGGGGAGCCGGTGCCCAGCCGGCAACTCTGAGCGCAAGGGCAGGAACCAACCGTAGACAGGGTGCTAATCCTTCATAGGGCTCATACACACACATTCACACTTGCATTCACACAATAAGGGCCAATTTTCCCATCACCAATTGACCTACCTGTATGTCCTTGCACTGTGGAAGGAAACCGGTTCTTACTGTGAGGTGACAGCACTATCCACTGCGCCACCGTGCCGCCCAGTTTTTATGGTGGTAATTTGCATTAACTCTAGATTGTTATGAAGGGTGAGCAGATGAATTTAAATTAATTGCAAAATCATTCCTTGCCATGAAAACTAACTTAATCACAAAAACCCCATTTCCACTCTGCCTCAAAATGGCCTGCTAACATAAATTCCTATCGATTCATATTCTCGACATCACTCTGTCTGCTGATTGAATTAGAAGAGCAGACTGGTTGCTTTAAAAATGGGTGGTGCTTGACATCATTGTCTTCTTCTAACCATGGTTACCTCCAAAGAAACATATGTAGTCCTCATTGCATTGCATCAAAAGTACTTCACAGGGTTGTATGATTGCACCAAAATCAACCATTTATTGAATCATGAAGAAGTACAACCAGAGAGGTTCAGTTGCTGTGAAGAAGACTTCGGGGGCAGGTTAGAATGCATCTGCACATACACTGAGGCGAAGGCTTATGGATGGACTGGTGTCAAGGGCAGTAAAGGAGCTAGTTCTCTCCAAAAAAAACATCAAGGACAGATTAACATTCTGCAGCAAGTACAGGGGGGTTCGACTGCAGTGGACTGAGGTAAATATACTGAGGTGATATTTTCTCTGATGATGCCCCCTTCAGACTGTTTGGGACATCTGGAAAAATTATATTCCAGAGAAGACAAGGTGAGAGCTATCATGAGTTGTGTATCATGCTGACAGTAAAGCATCCCGAGACCATTCATGTGTGGGGTTGCTTCTCATCCAGGGAAGTGGGCCCACTCACACTCACATTTTGCTATTAACACTGGCATGATGAAATCTTTTGAAAATTCCCAAATGATTAAAAATTATAATTAAAAAAATGTGATGTGAATCCACTGGTAAACATGCTTCTTCCCAACATTTTTTGTGTTGCAGGCAACACATTTCTAAATCTGTTTATATAAAAAAAAACAGGATTATGTTCATAATTGAATACACTGAAAATCTTTTCTTTGTGATTTTGTTTGTTAAATAAAGCTTCAAGTGAATTAACAAATTACAGATTTCAGTTTTTATTGCATTTTAAGAAAATTTCCCAACTTTTCTGGAAATAGAGTTTGTATAAACAAAAATCTTACTGTTGTCAGAATTAAGTAGAAGTACCCAGTGTTTTACGCTGGTCTTTCTCATCTGGCTTTGCTGAAATATACGTCATCATCATAAAAGTGGAAGCTGATACCGAGTTTATGAATAATTTTCCCCAGAAGGAGCATGTATAACAAAAAAGCAGTGGGCCTAAAACAGAAATTGCAGATGAGGAAATTAGTTTGGTCTCTCAAAGGGGAATAAAAGACCTCACCTCAAACCCTTATTTGCCTCTCCTTCACCTGACACGCTCCTGTTTGTACCAGTATTCTCCTAATACAATGTATGATATTTCAAATAATGTAATAATAGGCTTGGTTAATGATCTAGAATTGCCTATGACAAAGCAGAAGATTTGCAGCCTTTTCACGTAAATGCCTCAAAGTAGAATTCCTTGCAAAACCCCCTTGTTTATTCCTGTTTTTTTTATTGAAGGTCCTGAACTAAAAGATTGGCCTGGTAAGAAGCTGGACCCTAGGAAGGGCCCTCCAGCCATACCTACTCCTAATGTAGAAGAAGGTCTGTCTTTCAAATATTTTTTTTAAGGCTGGATAAAAATTAAATGATATACATGTCATTAGTAATCAATATTTTATCTTTCAGATGTTTACCTAGATCCAAATGAAGGACAGGTATATATGACCAATTGTTAAATAATTGAAAGAATATTTAAGGAAATATTCATGACAGAAATTCACATCTGTAATTCAATAGAATTCCTACTATACAAGTGAAGCATGGGGATTTCATTCTATTACTTTCCCAACAGATCTTGTGTTTCTGCAGAGAGCATAAATGATGAGTTTTTCAGTGAGCTTAATGTAAATAGCGAGAGTAATGTTTTTTATTAATTCTGTACTTGATTTGTTTCAGAGTGAGAGAGAACCTACACATGATAAATATGTGGAACCTGCAACAGGTCATTCTAACACCCGATTTATTTTGGTTCAGCATATGTTTCATTGAATATTACTGACAAAAGCATATTAAAAATGGAAGTGTTAATAGTTTATTTTAATCAGTTAACAAAATGCAGTGAATGAACAGAAGAAAAATCTAAATTAAATCAATATTTGGTGTGACCACCCTTTGCCTTCAAAACAGCATCAATTCATCTAGGTACACTTGCAGTTTTTTTTGAAGGAAATTGACTGGTAGGTGTTTCCAAACATCTTGGAGAACTAACCACAGCTCTTCTGTGGAGGTAGCCTTCCTCGAATCCTTCTGTCTTTTCAGGTAATCCTTTTCATGTAATCTAGCCCTATGAATGGATGTAGGGTGGGATGTTTCCATGTCTGAGGTATGGCTTTTTGGCTCAACTCTTCCATGAAGACCACTTATGGCCAGACTTCTCCGGACAGTAGATATGTGTACCTGTGTCCCACTGGTTTCTACTACTGGTTTGGTCTGGTGGTGCCACTGGACATCTTCCAATTTTGAAGATCAACAAGCTTGATTTGTTTGTCATCTGGTGCATTAAGTTACCTTGGCTGAGCACTGTGTCTACGATCCTCAATGTTGCCTGTTTCTTTGTGCTTCTTCAAAATAGCTTGAACAGTACATCTTGAAACTCCAGTCTACTTTGGAATCTGTGCCTAGGAGAGCCCTTGCTAATGCAGTCTAACTACAATGTGTCTTGTTGCTGTGCTCACTCTTGCCATAGTGTATACCCTGTGACATGAAACTGTCTTCCACAGCCTCACATTGATAGCAGAGTTTGGCGCTTCCTCACCCAGTTTTAAGCCTCCTATACAGCTGTTTATGTTTCAATTAATGTATGTGTAGATAAAATGATAAAAATTGATAAAAAAAACAAAAACAAATAATTATTGTTTGTATGTTTGAAAGCATTCTTAATTTACTGCA
>JANCOA010137136.1:0-19459 GCA_024363135.1 Leptodoras oyakawai | reverse complement strand
TAAGATCCAGTGGTGCAAAATGCAAATTCTTCCAATTTTTTAGCTGGTCTTAAGATTTTGATCAGGAGTGTATATACAGGGGTTGGACAATGAAACTGAAACACCTGGTTTTAGACCACAATAATTTATTAGTATGGTGTGCCCTGCAATTATCTATTATTATTATAATTTTATATAATTATAATCCCTATTGAATCTACGGTTGGAGAAACCCAGAATTTGCTAGTTCCGCTACATAAGTTAGTATTGTAACCATCATTCATGAAATTGTCACACATTCCACAGTATGAGGAATGTTTGTGCAAAGCTTCCCAAGAACTTATCAGCTGATCAGGTGTTGCTCATCTGCAGACTTGATTACCATATCTTATAACCTGCTAAAAATCAGGCAAACTGAACATTGTGTTTGCATAATAATACTTTTGCCACATTGGTATGGTAGCTAAAAAGATTAAAAAGATTAAAAAGACATTTAAAGGCAATTAAACAGTTATCATTCGCTTAATTGCTTTGTCAACCACCAAAGGTGAAAAAAAGTTTGCTTGTCATGAAATAATCATACTTGTTGCTTCTGCTTTTTCTACAAGCTGTAGATGCTTAAGAAGTGCACTTGTAGCTATGCCTCTCATTCCGTCACCATAATCCTCATTCGGTCACTGACTTGACCTGCCTAAACCCCTATATCTTTTAGTAAGCTTATGACTCAATCCGGGCATCATTCTCCGACACGATGTATGCAAACACCCAAGTAGTCACGTGTGAGGTGGGACCATGTTGTCACTGTTTTCAGAATTCCCGCATTTGCCTGTCTACATGGTGACGCAAGGTTTGGGTTTTTAAAGTTTTCCGCTGTTGACCCTGGTTTCAAAAGTTTCTGATTTAAAGCCCCCAAAACATCTGCAGTATATACAAAAGAGCAAAAAATATATCCCTTTTATATGCCATTTTCACCAAGTTGTGTGGATGAAGCCTTAAAAAGTTCACTAGCAGGAATACTTAACCTTCTGAAACATATTTAAATATATTTAAATATGTGCCATGGTTGAGAAATGCGAATGGGAAATTCATGACACATGCAAGCTGAAGTTCTATGCAAGTTGAATAATTACATCAAGCTCCTGTCGTGACATGTAGGCTACTGTAATGCATATGGCAGGTGCAAATGACTGAACAGCAAATTCAGGACACATACAGGCAGAATATGTAGCCTATTGGGGGCAGTGTAGCTCAGTGGATAAGAAGTTGGACTACTGACCCAAAGGTCGTGAGTTCGAATCCCACCACAGACAAGCTGTCACTGTTGGGCTTCTGAGCAAGGCCCTTAACCCTCAAATGCTCAGTTGTGTAAAATAAGATGTAAGTCGCTCTGGATAAGAGCGTCTGCCAAATGCCATAAATGTAAATGTAAATGTATTATGTTGTGCATGTCAGGTGTATATGATCTAAATACTTGTGGCTGCTGTAATGTGTGAATGTAATAATGTAATGTTATGTATACTTTTTTTTTATACTTGTTAACTGCTCACAGGGCAACTGCTCACTTTTTTATTTGGTATTTATTACACAGAAGTGTGGAGAACATTGAACCTTTAAAGTTTTATTAATTTCTTGTTTGGGTTTGAACACAGCACTTTCAATAAAAGGCATATGCCATATTGTCTCTTTTTACACTTTCCAAACTGACAAGTGTGGGAGGGTGCAGACTAATTTGACATTACGTTTGACAGTGGGGAGGGCAATCCTCACCTGTGTATTCACGCCTCATGGAGTAACTCAACCATAAAATTTCTGAAAGCTATGAACACAACATGTTCACAAAGGTCAAAGCAGAAAAGCAAAACTTCTTAAATGTTTACAATATGTTTTTCATGATATATCAGTACCTTTGGAAGTCTATGTCTAGAGTTGACGAACAAAAAAAAAATAGACTAATGACATTCTTACTGTCCTATTGTTTACTGTCTGTATTTTTTCTGAGCTTGAAATGCTTAAAAATGTCAAGGCATGTCAGACTACCTCAAAAGTGGCTAAGAGGCTTCAGACCCCAGAGTGTTAAGGAGGACATATTGAAAAACTGTTAATTGTCAAATTAAAAATGGACTTTTTCAGATTTTGTGCACATACAGTTAAGAATGTTGAGTCATACCAATCCACAATCTATGATACATGAAAACCCAGTCAGTTCTTAAAATTCATTTTAGTAAACAGCAAAATTACTGGTATGATATCCTCCCCCCAATCTGTTTGCAGATGCTCCAGAATACTTTAAATACAAGTAATTCTATTCATGCAAACCTAAAAACACACTCCTTGAGTATCTAGCAGTAATTTTAGCCCAACTATCCAGTTTCAAAGCAACTGGAGACAAAAGGTTTTTTGTACTCCACAATCCCTTGATTATAAAAATGGGTCATTAAAATCAGTAAAATATGTAAATATTATAGCACTTTATATGCAGAAAACATGGCTAGTCTTCACACATCCAAAATGGCAGACACGTCGGTTTAAGTGTTCACCTCACTCCCATAAGTCATGTGGTGCATCTATGCAATATGCCTATAGGCCCATCCCGCAGCTGGAGGCGCAGGTGAGACAAGGCTCAGTATCATTTAAAGCAAAAGTTTTTGGAAAGAGCTGTTTTAAGCAAAGTGAGAATAAGTGTAGTATTTGATCCATGTGATATTTTGACCAAAGAATGTGAGACATTTCATTAAGACTCCAAGCAATTATATTAACCTGTGGAAAATGGGTATCGTGTTAAATTTAAAGGACGCCTATTTCAGGTAACATAATTGATTCGTTATAAACACTTAAATCCTGAAGACAAGAAAATCCTTAAGCTCTCATCCAAGAGCACTTTAAACAGTTCCACTATATTGCACTGATCTGACCACTACTGAGCAAAAATATTGTATTATTTTGTTACCAGCTGGGATGGCTGCAGATATTGGAAGAAAAGTTTTGTATTATATTTTTTATGCAGTAGTCACAATTAAATTGTACAATCCCTGGCAAATCTTTTCCAGATCACACAGAAAAAAATATGGAATCACTCAATGTTAAGGAAAAAAGTTCAGAATCACCTTTTGTAATTTGCATTTAAAAAATACAGGCAGAAGTCTAGAAATGCTAATTAGTCTGCAGTTAGAGTGCTTGCATATGTTAACAAGCTTTTGGACTGTTGGTTTACATGAACGGAAAAGTCAATTGATGCAACAAGATAATGCCCAATCGGTCTCAAAGTGAAATGTCAAACATTAAGGCTCCTTGCTTCTGCTATGAAGGTCATAGGGGTTAGGGGGTTTTTCCTCATAAAACATTGATAAAATGGGTAAAAGGCATAAAACATCACTAAAATACAGTACCAGTCAAAAGTTTGGACACACCTTCTTATTCAATGTTTTTATTTTTTTTTCCTACATTGTAAATTAATACTGAAGGCATCCAGACTATGAAGGAACACATAAGGAATCATGTAGTAAATGTTAAACAAACCAAAATATGTTTCAGATATTAGAGTCTTCAAAGTAGGCCTTTTGCTTTGATTACAGCTTTACACACTCTTGCCATTCTCTCAATCAGCTTGAGGTAATCCTTCCTGTTGTGCTTTTAGCTAGAATCTGCTAGTTCTGTAGTCTGTTTGGTATCTGTTGTAGTTATAAGCCTTGTTTACTGCCTAGTTGTAATTAGTGACTAGTGGTTTCACCTTTTGATTAAATGTGAACTGCTGAGGGGTGGGACCAGATACTCACTGCTCTATTTAAAGTTGCATTCCATCAGTTAGTTGGTCTCCTTTCCCTTCCAATTCAATCAACTTCTTCTGTTACTCCATTTATTATACCTTTTTTCTTATCATATGTGCTTCTCAATTCCACAAACACAAGCGTCCCTGCAGAAAACATAACACCAGCAGTCTCACCTACCCTCCACCTTTGACACAGTACCCGACTGTGGTGACCGGTAGACTCTGGAATTGCCAATCTGCAGTACAGAAGGTAAACTTCGTCACAACCCTTGCCTCAACCCAATCCCAACAATCCCAATCCCTGACAGAGACAGAGATCACTCCTGAGAACTCTGCTATTCCAGCTGCTCTTTCATCTGCTGGGGTGGTGGCGCTGGCATGCTTCTGTCAAAACACTGGCGCTTCACTCCTCTCTCTTTTTTCAACCTTTGAATATCATGCTGTTGCAGTAACCTTGCCAACTAAACTCCATGTCATTGTTCTTTACCTTCCACCCTGTGCTCTAGGACACTTCATCAAAGAGTTAGATACTCTTCTGAGACTCTTTCCAGTCAACGAGTCTCCACCGATTCTGCTTGGTGCCTTCAACCTTCCCTGAGACAAGCTGTCTACCATCCTGTCTTCTCCCTCTTCTAACCTTGTTTGACATTACTTTCAGCCAGTCCGCTCTAGCACAGAGCAGACAATGTCTTGGATTGGGTCTTCACCAGACCTACCTCAGCGATGGATCTCGAAGTAACTCCACTACATTGCTCGGATCACCACTTTCTGACATTTGCTCTTTCTCTCCCTTCTCACCCTCATACCTCTTCAGCAACATGCACCACCACCACTCATTGTAACCTACACATCTCTCCCTCATGTCTTGCCTCTTCCAACATGCGCTCACATCTTATGACTCTCTCCCTGGATACTGCTACAAATACCTTCCGCTCATCGCTCTCTTCATCCATGTGGTTCATGTCCTACCTGGAAGGGTGCTCCTATCAGGTAACGGAGTGGATGTTGAGCAAACTCTCCACTGGTATCCCACAAGACTCTGCTGGGTCCTCTTCTATTTCCACTATACACGCACTCACTGTGTGATAACATTTCTTCACACGGCTTCTCCTACCACTGTTATGCAGATGATACTCAGCTCATCCTTTCTTTTCCTCCTTATTATATAATATAATCAGGCTTCAGCTCAGATCTCAGCATGTCTAGCAGACATTGCTTCATGGATGGAAGCCCACCACCCCAAGCTTAATCCAAGCAAAACAGAGCTGCTTTACATCCAGAGAGCTGCAAGTCTTCATTGTCATATCTTAATTTCCTTTGAGAACACCATAATCACTCCTTCTTCAGAACCACATAGCCTTGGGGTAGTTGTAGATCTGCTCTCTTTCATAGTACATGTTGCTAACATCACCCGGTAATGCAGAATTCTCCTTTACAACGTCTCTTGTCATCTCAAGACTTGACAACTGCAACTCCCTCCTAGCTGGCCTTCCTATGTGTACCATCAGCAACTAATCCAGAATGCTGCAGCTCGACTTGGATTCAACCTTCAAGTTCAGCCATGTCATGCCACTGCTGCGCACCCTTCACTGGCTTCCTGTAGCAGCTTGCATCAGATATAAAACCCTGATGCTGGTCTACAAAGGCAAAAATGGTCCAGCCCCTCCCTACCCAAAGAGGTGTACCCAAAGCCCTTAATGCCTCAAGTATGACTCGACTTGACCCATCATCATCCAGGAAACATGGGAGGAAAGCATCCAGACATTTCTCTGTCCTGGCACCAAGGTGGTGGAATGAACTCCCCCTGGGTGTCTCAACAGCGGAGTTGCTTGCTAACTTCAAACTCCTACTAAAGACCCAAATTTGAGATCTTTGGTTCCAACCGCCGTGTCTTTGTGAGACACATAAAAGGTGAATGGATGGATTCCAATGCCTGGTTCCCACTGTGAAGCATGGAGGAGGAGCTGTGATGGTGTGGGGGTGTTTTGCTGGTGACATTGTTGGGGACTTATTCAAAATTGAAGGCACACTGAACCAGCATGGCTACCTCAGCATCCTGCAGCAACATGCCATCCCATCTGGTTTGCGTTTACTTGGACAATTTATTTTTCAACAGGACAATGACCCCAAACACACCTCCAGGCTGTGTAAGGGCTATTTGACCAAGAAGAGTGATGGAGTGCTGCGGCAGATGACTTGGCCTCCACAGTCACCGGACATGAACCCAATCGAGATGGTTTGGGGTGAGCTGGACTGCAGAGTGAAGGCAAAGGGGCCAACAAGTGCTAAACACCTCTGGGAACTCCTTCAAGACTGTTGGAAAACCATTTCAGGTTACTACCTCTTGAAGCTCATTGAGAGAATGCCAAGAGTGTGCAAAGCAGTAATCCGAGCCAAGGGTGGCTATTATGAAGAAACTACAATATAAAACATTTTTTTCAGTTATTTTTAGTTTTAGTTTTCAGTTATTTCACCTTTTTTTGTTAAGTACATAACTCCATGTGTTCATTCATAGTTTTGATGCCCTCAATGAGAGTCTACAATGTAAATAGTCATGAAAATAAAGAAAACGCATTGAATGAGAAGGTGTGTCCAAACTTTTGGCCTGTACTGTCTCCACCAGCTTTGCACATCCAGTGACTGAAATTTTTGCCCATTCTTCTTTGCAAAACAGCTCAAGCTCAGTCAGATTAGATGGAGAGCATTTGTGAACAACAGTTTTCAGATCTTGCGACAAATTCTTGATTGGGTTTAGGTTTGGATTTTGACTGGGCCATTCTAACACATGAATATGTTGTGTTTTAAACCATTCCATTGTAGCCTTGGCTTTATGTTTAGGGTCGTTGTCCTGCTGGAAGGTGAACCTCCGCTCCATCCTCAAGTCTTTTGCAGACTCCAACAGGTTTTCATCCAAGATCGCCCCGTATTTGGCTCCATCCATCTTCCCATCAACTCTGACCAACTTCCCTGTCCCTGCTGAAGAGAAGCAGCCCCAGAGCATGATGCTGCCACCACTATATTTGACAGTGGGTATGGTGTGTTCAGAGTGATGTGCAGTGTTAATTCTCCACCACACATAGCATTTTGGCCAAAAAGTTTTGGTGTCATCTGACCAAAGCACCTTGTTCCACATATTTGCTGTGTCCCCAACATGGCTTCTGGCAAACGGGACTTTTTATGGTTTTCTTTTAACAATGGCTTTCTTCTTGCCACTCTTCCATAAAGCCCACATTTGTGCAGTGAACGACTAATAGTTGTTCTGTGTACAGATTCCTCCACCCGAGCTGTGGATCTCTGCATTTTGTCCAGTCTCACCATGGGCCTCTTGGCTGCATCTCTGATCAGTGCTCTCCTTGTTTGGCCTGTAAATTTAGGTGGACGGCCTTGTCTTGGTAGGTTTACAGTTGTGCCATATTCTTTCCATTTCTGGATAATGGATTGAACAGTGCTCCATGAAATGTTAAAAGTTTGGGAAATCTTTTTATAGCTTAAGCCTGCTTTAAACTTCTCCACAACCTTATTTCTGACCTGTCTGTGTGTTCTTTGGATGATGCCGTTTACTCACCAATATTCTCAACCAACCT
Source organism: Leptodoras oyakawai (assembly GCA_024363135.1). Lineage (NCBI taxonomy): Eukaryota > Metazoa > Chordata > Actinopteri > Siluriformes > Doradidae > Leptodoras > Leptodoras oyakawai. The sequence goes on along the minus strand of JANCOA010137136.1, from coordinate 12,130 downwards.
CTGAGGCCATCACAGAGCAGCTGTATTTGTACTGAGATTAGATTACACACAAGTGGACTCAGAGAAAAGAGGGCTGAATACTTTTGCACACCGCACTTTTCAGTTTTTTATTTGCAAAAAATGTTTTGAATCATGTATAATTTTCTTTCCACTTCACAATTGTATACCACTTTGCGTTGGTCTTTCACATTAAAATCCAATGAAATATAATTATGTTTGTGGTTGTAATGTGACAAAATACGTTAAAGTCCAAGGGGTAAGAATACTTTTGCAAGACACGGTAAATGAAAAAGATATTAAATACAGCTCTGTCGGTGCAGAGATATGTACAGAAAATGGATGAAAGCTAAAATAGGAAAATACTAATGACCCAGACCCTTTTGAAGAAATATAAAAAAACATGGCTGCTGAAGAACACACAGGGGTGCAGGGGTACTGTATGTTTGAGCCACAGTCAGACCCTGAGCAAAAAGAGGCTCCCAAACAAGTCAAAGAATCAAGGTATGCCAGGATGTTTTTGAATGGTTAGTTATTAACTTTGTCCCTTTGATATTTCTTTTTGGTGTCTGTATATTATACAACCCACTGCTAGTGAGCAATAAACTTTGGTGAAGAAAGAAAACATTATTGGCATGTTGCTTACTAATCGTTTTGGTCATCCAACTGAGTTTCTAAGTTAAGGATCATGCACAAAGTAACCACATACCATTCTAGAGTTTTACACCTAATTTATTAACTCAGCTTTAGCTAGAGCTAAAGGGCTAAAGAAACTGCAGTTTTGCAATGGACAGCTGGTAGTGATCCCTCTTTTAGAAAATGTCTTGTTGGCAGTCGTGCATTGCACTGACCCAAGTTGGAGAAGCAATCAATCTGTGGTTAGCACACACTAACATATTTGCTGACTGTAGCTGAGACTTATGATTATAATTATGTGATTATCAAGCTGTGGGTGGAGATACTTTTGCAGTAGGTGTAGATATTCAGATGGAGGAGCCATATCAATGATTGATTGTGATGCAACATATACCAGTTCTGAATAGAAACTTAATCCCATGTTTTCTAAAAAAAAAAAAAATGGCAGTGTATAAAGAACTGGCTTTGTTTATGTTTCAGAATTTGAGGTGGTTTTGTGGACACCCAAGTGAATTTTTCATATATATCAGTTTTAAAGCATATAATATATATTTAAAAGCACACTTCAGGAAACAATTGTCAGTGAACAGTTTGTTGCTCCATCTACAAGTGCAAGAAACTCTACCATGCAAAATCTGAAAATCAACAATAACCAGAAACGCTGCCGGCTTCTCTGGGCCCAAGCTCATCTGAGATAGACTGACGCAAAGTAGAAAAGTGTCCTGTGGTCTGACAAGTCCACATTTCAAATTGTTTTTGGAAATCATGGATGTGGTATCCTTCGGGCCAAAGAGAAAAAGGAATGTCCGGATTGTTCAGTGCAAAGTTCAAAAGCCAACATCTCTGATGCTATGGGGGTGTGTTAGTGCCCATGGCATGGGTTACTTGCACATCTAGGAACGAACCATTAATGCTGAAAGATGCATACAAGTTTTGGAGCAACACATGTTGCCATCCAAACCACGCCTTCTCAGGGATGTTTTCAGCAAGACAATGCCAAGCCACATTCTGCAACAGCGTGGCTTATTAGTAAAAGAGTGCAGGTACTAGACTGGACTGCCTGCAGTCCAGACCTCTCTCCTATTGAAAATGTGTGGCACATTATGAAGAGCAAAACATGACAATGGAGACCCTGGGCTGTTAAGCAACTGAATTTGTACATCAAACAAGAATGGGAAGGAATTCCACCAACAAAGCTTCAACAATTAGTGTCCTCAGTTCCCAAGTGCTTATTGAGTGTTGTTAAAAGTACAGGTGATGTAACACAGTTCCCAACTGTTTTGGAATGTGTTGCAGGCATCGAATTCAAAATGAGTGAATATTTGCAAAATGGTTGAACATTAAATATCTTGTCTTTGTAGTGTATTCAATTTAATATGGGTTTGCAGGTCATCGTATTCTATTTTTATTTATGTTTTACACAACATCCCAACTTCATTGAAATTGGTGTTGTACATCCTCATGGTCAGTCTAAGACTTACAGTTGACCCAAGAGAGTGGATCTGTGAAGCCGCCCTGGTGTATATGATGATGATCACTGATGCCCCACTTACCTTTAGCGACAGGCAGTATAAATTAGCACTGGATAGGTATCAAGGTATTAGATGGTATACCAGGATGTTTAGAAATCAAGAAGGTAGATTTTCAAAACTGTCAAAATGAAACTCTCCCCTTTTAATTAACCAATGCAGAGATAGTTTCATATTTGTTGAACCCAGCAAGGTATGCTGAATCTATATCTATATCTAAAAGAGTGCTTATTTCCTATATATTCATTATTCCATGAGTCATATGTATTTAAACCAGCAAACAAATCAAAGATATGACAATTTTTGCATAATAGTGCTTGTCAGGGGAAAATAGTGTTTTTTTCTCTTAATTAGCCAAGTAGAAAAGCTTGTTACAGTCTGTAAGAACTCAAATTTAATTGCAGTCTAATTTGCATTTGTCAATTTGTGTCAGTGTTTGTGTCAGAAATGAAAATTACAAAGTGATTTTCCTCTCCTTCAGCTGGAAAAAATATTCCATCTAGTCACATTTAATTTAAGCTGTTTGAGGTATTCAGACACACCTCTTAATCATTGAATTCAGGTGTTTCATGGCATCCTATTGCCACAGGTGTATAAAATCAAGCACCTAGGCATGCAGTCTGCCTTTATAAACATTTGTAAAAGATCACTGAGTGTTAAGGCAAATAGTGCATAATAGTCACCAACATTCTGCAGTTTCAATCCGTAGTGTTCCAAATCTGCTCTGGCATAAATTTCAGTATAAAAGTTGTGCTTCATGGAAGGGCTGGACAAAAATTAAATATGGAGATAGAAAATTTCTAAAAAAAAATAAAAAAATAAAAATAAAAAAAAATAGATAGATAGATAGACTAGAGAGGTGCATTTCCTGAAGAAAATGCGAGTATAATTGTGGCAAAGCATTACCATCAGCACCATTCGCATTTGTGTGCGTGTGTGTGTGTAAGCACATAGTTTGGGGTGGAAGAAGCCAAAACATTTGCTTAGACTCATGATTGTGTGTGCACGAGTACATAGTTTAGGGGTGCCAATACTTTTAATCAAACACATGAATGTGTATTTGTTTTAAGCATATAGTTCCTGGGAGCGTAAATACATTTGATCAGACTGGTCATAGTGTGTAGGCAATGTGTCATTCAAGCAGAAGTACAGATGACAAAAAATTTGAAACTGAATGAAAATCAATGGAAGTGGATAGGAAAAAAGGGGAATACAAAATGAGTGTGGAGGGTAAACGGGTGCGCAGATCCCTTAGCCTTGTACAAGTGCACCGATCGCAACCGTGTCGGATATTTTACAGTTGGAACGGTGTCCATATTTTGAAAATTGCGGCAGTTGAAATCCAGACAAAACAACACCGAATACTCCTGACGGATAACAATAGTGAGATCTCCTACTTCAATCACACTAATAACAGTGATATTGTCTTTAAACACATTTCCGATATTTTCATTTGATATAATATTCATTGTGAAGCACTTTTATGTCTGACAGCATGAGAGCAAGGGTGCACGGGCATGCAAAACATAAACATAAACAAACGCACACACACACACACACACACACACACAATCAGATTTCTTTTTTTCTGGGATTGAAAGTTTTTTTCTTGTCTTGTTGCTGATTATCCTGTCACCAATTTCTTGCAATCTATGTGGTTAAGATGTGTTTGCTAAATAATATTTACTTACAAAATAAGTAATAAAACTACTTAAACAAATACAATAGACACAAAAAGTAATAAATACATCTACAGTATAGTTCAAAACTGAAGCTCAAACTGAATCTGGCTATGGTTTTGGGTGTATATAAAGCTATATACACCAATCAGCCATAACATTAAAACCACTGAAAGGGGAGGTGAATAACATTGATCATCTCATTACAATGACATCTGTAAAGTGGTAGGATACATTAGTCAGTGAATAATAGTGAGTACACAAAGTAGATGTGTTGGAACTGAGAAAAATGGGCAAACACAAGGATCTGATCAACTTTGAGAGTGGTCAAATTGTAATGGTTACATAGTTGCATCAGAGTATCTCCGAAACAGCAGGTCTTGTGTGGTTTTCCTGGTATACAGTAGTTAGTACCCACCAAAAGCAGTGCAAGAAAGGGTGACAGGGTCATGAGCAGCCAAGTTTCACTAATGTGCATGACGAGTGAAGGCTACCCCATCTGGTCCTATCCCACAGAAGAGGTACTACAGCACAGACTGCTGAAAAACGTAATGCTGGTTATGAAAGAAGGTCTTCAGAACACACTATGCATCACAGCTTGTTGCATATGGGGCTGCATAGCTGCAGAGTGCCCATGCTGACTCCCGTACACTGCTGAAAACGCCTACAATAAGCATGTGAGCAGCAGAACTGAACCATGGAGCAGTGAAAGAAGGTGTCCTCATCTGATGAATCACATGTTCTTTTATATCATATGGGTGTATATGTGTCACTTACCTGGGGAAGAGATGGCACCACCATGCACTATAGGAAGAAGGCAAGCTTGTAGAGAAAGTGTGTTGCTCTGGGCAATGTTTTGCTGGGAAACTCTGGATTCTGGGATTCATATGGACGTTACTTTGCCCTCCTACCTAAACATTGTTGCAGACCAAGTACTCCCCTTCATGGAAATGGGCGAATGTTCAACGTCTATGAAATGTACTGGGCAAATAAATCCAACCCACAGAGGCTCCACCAGAATTTACAAAATTTAAAGGATCTGCTGCTAATGTCTTTGTACCAGATACCACTTTCACACCTTCAGAGTTTTTGTGGAGTCCATGACTTGATGGGTCAGAGCTGTGTAGGTGGCACAAGGAGGACCTACACAGTATTAAGGGGTTATAATGTTATGAACACTATTTTATATCCTATTAAAATACAATTCATGACCTTTAAAAAAAAAACTTGTAACTGTCAAAGTTCTTTTGTTTTATAACTACAGTTGTTTGTTTAGAGGATGACAAAAAGAAAGTAATTTCTTTGCTGTTATCAGTGACCTGCTGCAGTGATCTAAAATTCTGTCAGGGTCATCATCATCATCAAGTTTCCAAAACAGTTGGGACATTGAAAATAAAATGTAAATAAAAACAGAATGGAATTATTTGCAAATCTCACTAGCCCATATTTTATTCACAATAGAATACAGAACACATAGACGTTGAAAGTGAGACATTTTACCATTTCATGAAAAATATTAGTTCATTTTGCGTTACACGGCAGCAACGCATCTCAAAAGAGTTGACACAGGGCCATGTCTACCAGTGTGTAGCAGTCTTTAAACATCTAGGAATTGAGGAAACCAGTTGCTGGTGTTTGGGAGAAAAACGTTGTCCCATTCTTGTCTGATTTAGGATTCTTTGATTTAGGATTAGCACCCGGACTTTCCAGATGTTCAAGCTGCCCTCGCCATAGGCACTAATGCAACCCCATAACATCAGAGATGCAGGTTTCTGAACTGTGCACTGAGAAGAAGCTGGATGGTCCCTTTTCTCTTTAGTCCACAGGACACTGTGTTCATGTTTTCCACAAAGAATTAAAAATTTTGATTCATCAGACCACATAACAGTTTTCCATTTTGCTTCAGTCCATTTTAAACAACCTTTGGCTCAGGGAAGACGACAGTGTTACTGGCTTTAACTTGCGTTTGAGGATTGCAAACGCAAGTTTATAGGACTAGCATCCTAAATTGACCCTCAGCTTTACACAGAGATTTCTCCAGTTTCTCTTAATCTTTTGATGCTATTATGTACTGCAGCTGGTGGGATATATAAAGTCTTCACATTTTTATGTGAAGACTTTTATTTTTCAGAAATTTGTCCACACTTTTCATACACAGTTTTGTGCAGATTGATGAACCTCTGCACATTAGGGGTGGGCGATATATATCGTTTACGATAATATCGTCATTGTTGTTTTAACGATGTACAAATTTATGTTATCGATTATGCATATGACTTCACTAAAACAACTGAACACGCACGTTGAAACCAGGTTGAACCCCGACACATTCACTGAACAAGAACTGCGTAACTTGCGTGCAGCAGCACAATGCCTAGGTGGTCACATGATCTGTCACCGCCACGTTCCCGGCAGGTTAGCGTGCCTCTAAACATTTGAAAGACAAGATGGACACACTGCCTGCAGATGATCCAGTTTTAGAAGATTTAATTCCAAGACGTGGATCAACCTCAGTTGCATGGAAGTACTTTGGCTTTGAAAAAACTGATGTTACCCAAAAGACTGTAACGTGCAAAGTTTGTCGAAAACCCGTAGCCATTAAAAGCAGCTCGACAACCAACCTGTTTCACCACTCGTGGACTAATCACACAAAGGAATACGAAGAAAGTCAAAAGCTAGCTGTCAAAGAAAAAAGTAACTCTGCGAAGGTAACGTTACCTGCTGCACAACACAACCAACAAAAGTTAGCGGACTAGTTCAACAGAAAACTGCCTTATGACAAAAAAAAAAAGCAACCAATGGCAAGACGTGACAAATGCTTTCACCAATTATGTAGCAAAAGAAATGATCTCTCCAGGTGGTGGAGAGAGAAGGCTTTAAACAACAACTTGTGAACACACTGGACCCGAGATATACACTGCCTAGTTGGAAATATTTCAGCGAAACTGCTCTGACAAACGGGCAGCATGGTGATTTATGCTTCCACTAGGACATCTGAACCATACCTCTCCTTGAATCCTGGCAACTTAAGAGCAAGTGTTTGCAAACTTCGTATTTCCCAGATGACCATACAGGCCACATTATTGCCCAAGGTCTGAAGGATGCCCTTGCATCATGGTCACTGAGTGAACAACGAGTGGTTTGCATGACGACAGACAGTGGAGCAAACGTTGTCATTGCATTTCGAATCAACAATTGGATGAGGCTACCGTATTTTGGCCACAGGCTGCATATTGCCATTGGTGAGTCGCCTAATTTGAATATTAAATGCAGCTGATGTTAAATAGTCGTATTGTTTATTGGAACAACAAAAATGTAAAGAGAAACAATGAAAATAAGCAAAACTTTTGCTAAAGGCATATTAAATTGACAATTTAACAAATGATACAATAAATTAAGTAATGCAGAACTGCAATAAAGTAATGAATACATTAACAGTGTGATGGTACTCTAAGGCCTACATACCAAGGTTATTATAGATCACTAAAACTAAACTAAAAACTAAAAGTAGGTGTGAAGACATTTCAGTTAACTGAAAAACAAAAAACTAAACAAAAAAAACAAAACTAACAACCAATTTTGTGTATGCTAGAAAACATGCAGGTTTTCAAACAACATTCAAACTATAATAACTCTGCTACATATGTGATAATGTTATTACATCACTAACTGACTCACAATAAATGATGTTGTTCTGTCTATATATTAAATGTTTTCCAGAGAGGAGCATGCGGGATCCTAGAGTAGACAGAGCCATTGGAGTTTGAAGATGGCTGATGATGGAGTTTGCAAGAAGGTTGTTGGAGCTTTTTCCAACAGCTGGAAAATGAAGAGAGCACTTTGTGAGGCTCAAGATCAGTTCAAGCTTCCACAGCATAAACTGATCACAGAATCACCAACAAGATGGGGCTCAAGGCAGCGCATGATAGAGCGTTTTGTTGAGCAAGAAAAGGCCATTCGTCATGTGCTGGGTGAAGACAAAGGCATCTTATCCCGACATGGCAAGATGTTGATGTGCTGGAATCAGTGAGCAAAGCGCTTGGTCCTCTGTTAGAGTTCACAGATGCTCTTTCAGATGAGCAACTTGTAACGGTCTCCTACCTAAAACCTGTCCTGACATTGTTCAACTCAGAAGTCCTGGCCATGAAGCCTGATGACACAGCCCTAACCAAAAAAAATATATCAAAGAAACCATTCTGCAGTACCTGAACACCAAGTACAAAGAAGACAATGTGGGTGCCCTGGGTCAACCCTTGACCCAGGCTTCAAAAACCGCTACAATGATGATAACCAGATTACAGCCGTAACATCAAAAATTACCACTGAACTAATGACTATGGCAACAGAGGAAGACAGTCCTACTCCAGGCCCCTCAACTGCTGCTGCCCAGGGTATAGCTGCAGAAGGTGGAGCAAGTGGAAATGACGACACCAAGGAGGAAGCCAAAAAGGTCTCAACTCAAAACAACAGTCAGTAATATCACCAACAACCTCCACAAGGCAATACACAGGTTGAGGAAAACTGAGAGCATAAATATAGAGTTCAGACCACAAGTCTCTGTGTGGAGCCTGCATGTTCTCTCCCTGTACACATGGGTTTATTCCGGGTACTCCGGTTTCCTGACATGAGCTTTAGGTTAATTAGGTCTCTAAAATGCCCCTAGTGTGTGTGCCCTATGCTGGACTGGCGCCCTGTCTAGGCTTGTTCCTGCCTTGCTCCCTATGCTGCCGTCTAGGCACCAGCTCTCCCATGACCTTGAATTACCTTTGTACTCAGGGTTAAAACAGAGCACTGAACAACAAAGTTTCAACATTGCATTAGGGAATTAACGTGAATGATAACATGGGTTTTTATCATTTTATATCACAATTAAAACCTCTTTAAAGTAGTAAACATTATTAAAACAAAACCATACGAATAAAAGAGCAGCTAAATCCCAGCCATCTGAGAGGTATACAAAAATACAACTTTGAATAAACTGTAATTTGCTGAAATGATATATTGTGCAGCCCTAACACACACCACACCACACACAGCCACCTCTTGCACATCAATGCACGTCATGGGACAAACAGCTCTTATTAAAGACACTTTAATTCTTAAAGTTTTCTTAAAATACTAGTACTAATAAAATGGGATATCGTATACTATATTACCAAAAGGCATCACCCATCTAAATCCCATATCACCCATCCAAATCACTGAATTCAGGTGTTCCAATCACTTCCATGGCCACAAGTGTATAAAATCAAGCATGCAGACTGATTCTACAAACATTTTTGAAAGAATGAGTTGCTCTCAGGAGCTCAGTGAATTCCAGCATGGTACCATGATAAGATCACCAAGCGCAATACAAAGTGTCAGATGCAGTGGTATAAAGTACACTGCCACTGGACTCTAGAGCAGTGGAGACGTGTTCTCTGGAGTGACAAATTATACTTCCCCATCTGGCAACCTGATGGATGAGTCTGGGTTTGGCGGTTGAACGGCAGAAGAACGGTACTTAATGCTTCAGCATACCATACGAGATTTTGGACAGTTTCATGCTCCCGACTTTGTCTGTGCAACACTAGTTGTATGTGCACATGATAAACATTTGTACTGTCATATAGTATTTTGGGGGGTGGGGGGAAACCCCTCTTCCAAGCTGTGCCTCTGGGTGTCGGCCTTTGGAGTGATTCACTGATTCCAGTCTGAGGTTGTGCACAATATGGAGTTTTTCCTCAAGGACCTTGCTGTATTTGGTCGTTCCTGGTTTTTGCCAGATGTAAGGCAAAGATGTAAGGTTGAGTGCTTTTACTCAAGAGTGGCTTCTGTCTAGCCCCTCTAAGATAAATACTGATTGATAGAGTATGTCAGAGATGGCTAACTTCTCCTATTTCTACAAGAGGACTTATAAAGCTCTGTTGTCTGATGTCTGGCCACTGACATCTCACTGTGTCAATCCACTGAGTGCTGTCAAACTAATTCTTTTTACGTAGGCACAGAGAAGCTACCAGCTGTAGTCAATCATTTTCACTATCAGGAAGTTAAGAGGTCTTTGCTTTTTAAAATAAATTCTTAGATTTTAGCCCCTGCACATTGACCCCGTTTTAATTTCAGGAATCTGCACCAAAAAGTAAAACTTGTACAGCAAATTCTTGGGTTTTATCCCATAATAAAGACATAAAAAGTAATAAAGACGTTATACACTTGTTCTGCCCCAGAAAAAGAACAATTTTAAGAGGTCACTGAAAGCCCAAAGCAAATGTAAAATTCAAATGTAAAAAAAAAAGAAAATAAAGCGTACAACTAGACTTGAAAACTTTCCAAGCGCATTGCTACATAGAGAGTGCTTACAGAACATGATCTTAATATAATTTAATCTACTGAAAATACAACAGCTACCAACAGGTTTTTACAATACAATAACAGTTCCACATTTGGGAAGCAACTTGTGCTTCACAGTAGTATCAAGGAAAAAAAAAGTCAATTTGAGGACAAAAATGACAAAGCTATGTGAAGATCCTCACACTGTCTCTGCTCGTGCGGTAAAGTAGAGAGGGCGCTGTCGTATCAACTTCAACTGATCAAAATATCTGCTATCGAAACAAACAGCTAACATAGTTACACGAGTAAAATTTTAACTAGGTTGTCATATTAAAAATAAACAGTTTATAACACTGAAAAGTTATGTATACAATCCCGTTAACGATGATCTAGCAGTACCAGCTTGCAAGTAAACAGGTAAGACAGTCGAGTGCATCAAGTTGATCATCGGGCCTTTCAGATGAATATGGACAATTTTCATATAATGACAAAACTACCATTAATTAACCTTAAATGCAATGAATTTAAATTAATATATAACTGTGTCAATTAAAAGCTTCAAACCAGTGTATTAGATTAAAGTGAGTTACAGTTAACTAGCTATAGGCAACCGAGTGAATAGATTTAAAAACACAACTAAAACTAGCTCAGCTTTTCAAGCAAAATGTACTATATTCCTCGACAATGAACACCGGCCATCTTTCCAAACTGTTTACACTATACTGTAAAACGAACCACCAGCTAAGAAAAATGGTATTAGCAAACGTGTTTCCCTGCAGGAGTACATCCAGTAAAGCTAGCCAGCCACAGCTAAAAGAAAATAGGTGCAATGCTTTACCTGAGAGGTTAATACCAGATGCGATTTGTTTCCGTCCCTACACCCCCAACCTTCAAAAACGCGCCAATGTTTCTGTCCTTTTTATTCGGAATATTGTGCCGCTGAGCTTTCACAACTGCGCTTCGCTGAGTAATAAAACTCAGGACGGCGCCATGTTCCGTTCACACAAAGTGCAAGTCTGCGCATGGGCTGATCAGCAGCTTGTCACGAGGCTGTCAGCTGGTCAGAGAGACAGGAAGTACAGAAAAAAGCAGGTGTGCAAACCGGTGTCTCTCCCCGTTGTGCGAAACTATGATGTCTTCAGACCCTGCAGAACTGTAATCGAAGCCTACATATATGTATATTGACATTTGTTCTATTGATCACGCTTAAATACCAGTTGCTGTGATGAGAAACAGGATTAGCCTACGGGATGACGCATATTTAGGGTTCAAGAACTTCTTCTCCTTATCAGGGGCCTCCTTAGGCCAGTGTTGCTTTTGCTCGGATTTTGCTTATCATTATTATTTTTTACTTGTGGAGCGCAAACTGTAAGGCACCCAGACACCCAATTTGAATGGTAGGTGCAGTTGGTTACCCACTACTTTGGCAAATGAAATGACTCCAATCAGCCTGATGGTGGCGCTGTAGAGCAATGTTTTGCGTTTTGGCCCATATCTATTCAACGATGCCACCTAGGTTGAAAATGATTGCTACATATTGTTCAGTCATGCTTTTTACATTTATGACATTTATGAGTTTTAAATTTTTAAATCCTTTCCCCAAAGTCAACCTGAAACAGAATGTTACATAAATTTTCATGAGCATTTTGTTATAATGATTATTCAAAGTATTTGAAATACTTGCAAAAATGGTGAGGGTTCCATATTACTCCACCATTTCAAGAGGCTCAAAATGTGTCACGCATTCACAGGTCACTTGTGGCACACCATGAATGCAATTGATTCCTTACCTCCATAGATTTCTCAGTCAGTCAGTCATTATCTGTACCGCTTATTCCCAGTTACGGGGTCATGGGGGAGCCAGCCGGCAACTCTGAGCGCAAGGGCAGAAACCAACCCTAGACAGGGCACTAATCCATCGTAGGGCTCATACACACACACACATTCACACTCGCATTCACACACTAAGGGCCAATTTTC
>JANCOA010134240.1:0-19521 GCA_024363135.1 Leptodoras oyakawai | reverse complement strand
ACAGACAATCTCAAAATAACAACAGGTTACATGATGCTTATATAGGCAGGGACTTTCCTACAGTCTTGCGCAAACCCGGGCATGTGTTTTGAAAAACATCTCCATAACCTGATGGTTTCCTTCTTGTCCATGGCGGATGTTCCCATCTATGGTACGCTACTAGTTCTAGACTTTATTCTGACAGGAGATGTTTCCTGTCATCAGCTCAAGGCCAGTGAGTCCGCTGCGGTAAGATATATGTTGGTTACTAGGAAATGCAGTGTCAAAATGTGCCTCTACAATTTGGATACTTGTTATATTCTGTGAGAAACATGCTTATATAACTATCCCAGGGTCGTGCTGACCCTGGGCTGTGCATTCCTGCACGTGTACTAATGAGAGAGAAGGTTTTTCTATTACAATTCCTCCCTTTTGTTTATTTCAATACATAAGACATAAACACTTCTTAACTGAGAATACGCTGTGGAATCATCCTTACAAGGTTCTCCTCATAGGTTTTCACCCTGTAATTCATTAAAGCTTAAACCTCAGTTTCAAAGGCAGAAAAAGGAGTGTCTGCTTCTCCACCTGCAGGCTCATCCTCCGGCATAGGAAAATGCTTAAGGAATGTACGAGCCACCATTCTATTGGCAGCTATCTGAAAACAACTCACCAGGCAAGGGCAAAGGCAGATGAACAACAAGATGCATACAGCAAGTCACTACTGTCTGCAATAACCATGAATACCCTAAGAACCAGTCCTTAATCCACCCTAGCCATGTACTTTCTTCAGGGACTGAAATAGTGTGTTGCATGTGTTTAATTATGTCGTGATGTTTGCAAAGTAATCAGGAATGTGGAAACATCAGGTCTGGTTGATTACCTTACACACACCTCCTCTGTGTGCCAAGAGCAGGTCAAGGGCCAGCCTGTTCTGTAGCACTGCGTCACGAATGGCTTTTACCTCTGTATTAAGGAGTGTAAGTGCCCCTTCCGTGTGATTAGCCAGGTCCAAGACCTCATACGCTAGTCCATTTATCTTATTTAACGCTACGGTTGTACCTCCTCCTATGAGTAAAGACCAGCCTATATTTGCCCCGGGTGTGGTCCATGGGTTTCCCAGGACGTATCCTTTGAACGAGCTGGGAACATAACGCCGCTTGCAGGGTATTACCTGTCCGATATGGGAAGTAAGCTTGGGAGACATAAAACCTACAGAACAACATCCTTGCCATTTTCCAGGAAGATGTGTAAAAGCATTATTCCCACAAAGATGAACTAAGCTCCCGGACAATGCTGATGGTTCTAAACACGTCATACCCGCGACGGTCTCTTCACCTCCCCTGTGGGAGATGATACACAAGGGGTTAGTAGTGTTTTTCGCAGGCAAGTAATTAGTAATGTTAGTTTCACATTGGGTGACCCCTAAGAGTGGAGCATTAACCTGCCATCTGCAGAAACAGACAGAACCCGATTCCGGCGTGACCTGAAACCGCCTTCCTATGCGTTGAGCCGGGATTTTTTTATCATTACATTTGGGTATGGTATAGTTACTTAAACGGTCGGGACACGCACGCTCATGTATGCAAGACTGATTCATTGTAGTTACGACGGTATGATGCACTTGGCACGATTGTGCTAGTGCCTGCATCTGACCAAAAGTGGGAGAGTAAGGAAAAAAGGCATGCTCGAAAGACTGACAGATCAAGCATGTTTTATTCCCAGAGACAGCTCTAGCCGCTGCCAGAGCCACAGCACATGCCGTGTTCTGCCTGCACCGGTCTAGGTCTTCTGTATCGTGCCTATGGTGTTGGTTATATTCAAGTGAGTCAGAACTATTTGCTGCCCTCCTAGTGCGCGTGGTAGTGCTAACTATAGTAGTGCGTACTTGGGCGGATAGGGCAGCTGTAGCTGATGATACGGTAATGGGAAACGACGCATAAGTAACAGTGGTGGCGGTGGCCACTGGGGTTAACACAGTCACCGTGGCCGTCCCCAAGTTAATTTCTGAAACCGCTGTGTCAGTGTTTGTGGGGGGAAAAAGCTACCTCCTTTTCCTCTCTGGTCCTACATGGGCTTTTGTTACGGCTACACTCGGCTTTCTTAATTTTGGCTATTTTAGTTTTGTACGTGAACAGCCGCGTGGCTGTGGTTGTAGTTAACCGAGTATAACGCGTCCAGTTGTAATTAGTAAAATTATGGCATCCCCTGTCTACGAGTATGGACTTAAGTTCTAGATCTAAATAATGGAGGCTATCTTTGAATGTCCCGCTTGTATCCTCCCTCGCTATAATGGGTAATGCCTGACACGTAAGTGCTATCTTGACACAGCTCCAACAGTAATGATCGCTCTCGATCCACGGGTATGTGTACATTCGCCTAAATCGTGCAACATCCACACCGTGTCCCTCCCCCCTCATGCTGCTCGTTACCCCGCCTGCTGAGCCATTCATGGTCAACCAAATCAGGAACAGACCCAAGAGGGCTAGAATGTGCTCCTGAGCCATAAGTGAGCCAACACCAGAGAAAGACAACACCTAAAACAAAAAGAGCAAAGGCACAGTGAAATATTATTGCCAAAATCTTAAACCAATAAAATGTGGCCTCATTCATAGGGTGGGCGTCGTTTGTTTTCTATTATACACAGTATTATCTCTACGATCCTCAGAAAGGCGATGAAAGCTAACACAATTATTACAGGAATCTGTTATTCTTTACACTCAGACCAACACACTCTACTGCTCATAATCATCTATTCTTGCTTCTGTGGCTCCAGGGGTGGTGCTCTCTTGCAGTGTGCTGCGTGGACCCACGTCACTCGTCCTTCAACCTTCAAGGCGGTGTTTACAAACAGAACTTGGAACGGTCCCCTCCACCTAGGTTGTTTCCACTTTGTCCGTCTGAAATCATTGATGACCACCCAATCACCTGGTTTATACTGGTGACAGCCAGTAGCTGCTTCCGGCAAGATGGCTCGAACAGTCCTGGACACAGAACAGAGAGAATTGTGCAGAGCACGACAATAGCTTACCATTTCTTCAGACGCTTCCACAAGTTCCACATTAGGAGTGACAGCCACACATGGGGGTCGTCCAAACATTATTTCAAAAGCACTCAGCCCAGTCCTAGCCTGGGCTCTAGTTCTCATGTGAAATAGGACTATGGGGAGCGCTTTTATCCATGACAGGCCCGTTTCTGCACAACATTTGGCCAGTTTGTTCTTAAGGATCCCATTCGCTCTCTCTACTGCTCCCGCACTCTGGGGGTGATATGCACAGTGATGTTTGAACTCAATGCCAAAATAGTGAGTCATCTGTTTTAGTGTTTCAGCAATGAATGCTGGTCCGTTGTCCGAAGAGAGTTTTCTGGGGATTCCCCACCTAGGTATGATGTCTTTTACTAATGCCTTAGCTACGGCCGCAGCATCTTGTTTAGCTGAGGGAAACACTTCTACCCACTTAGAAAACATATCTACCACCACTAGACAATATTTTTTCCCTTCGCACGGTGATAATTCAATAAAATCACACTGCAAATGTTCGAACGGACCCATTGTAGGTGGGTGTGCCCCTGGTGGTAATTTACCTGTTCTGCCGGCATTATGTTGAAGACACATTAAACAATTTTCACAAAATTTAGCTGCTGCTGTAGAGAATCCAGGAGCGAACCATTTTGTTTCAATCTGTGCTAACATACTCCCTTTTGACACATGATCTTTCCCATGGGTCAATGTACAAAAGTAAGGAAAATAGAGTGCCGGGAGACAAGGCCTGCTATCGGGAGAGAGCCACAGATTAGCCTTGGTTTTGTGACAGCCCTGCTTTTTCCATATGGCAATGTCCCGCGGGGATGCCTGGGACTGTAGTTCTGGAACTGTGAGGGATTCTGGCGCAGGGAGGACTGAGGCCTGAAAAAGAGGAGCATGTAAAGCAGCTTGTTTGGCCGCAAGATCCACACGGGCGTTACCTCTTGCGACGGGATCTGAGGAAGTGGTGTGAGCCTGACATTTGCAGACTGCTATCAAGGAAGGCAACAGTATTGCTGACAGGAGCGCACTGACAAGAGAATGGTGGTGTATTTTTGTCCCTCAGGAAGTTAAGAAATCACGCTGCTTCCATATAGTGCCAAAATCATGAACAACCCCAAAATCATACCGACTATCTGTATAAATGGTAACAGATTTCCCCTTTGCAACTTTGCAGGCTTCTGTCAGTGCCACTAGTTCCGCTGCTTGTGCAGAGTAGCGGGAAGGGAGGGAACCTGAAAGAACTGTCTCAGAGTCAGTACACACAGAAAACCCCACTTTGTTAATTCCTGCATCTGATCTCGATGCTGAGCCATCTACAAAGAAAACACATTCAGGGTTAGTCAGGGGTGTGTCCTGCAAGTCCGGTCGTGGAGAGGTAACCTGTGAAACAACCTGAACACAGTCATGCGGTTCTCCGTCATCACCTGTTGGCAAAAGGGTAGCAGGGTTTAAAATGGAACAACGTTTAATTGATATGTTAGGCATCTCAAGTAAGACTGTATGATAGCGCAACCATCGCTGAGTTGACAGATGTGAAGACTTATGGTCCTGTAATAGAAGTGAAACAGCATGAGGAACCAAAAGAGTAAGAGGTGAAAAACCCACAATGTCTCTTGAGGCAACTACTACTTTTTCAGCAGCTGCTACTGCTTGCAAACAGAGAGGAAGTCCCGCAGCGACGGTGTCTAACTTTGCAGAGAAATATGCAATTGGTCTTAACCGGTCACCGTGTGGCTGTAAGAGAACAGAGAGCATACAGCCTTTTCTATGATCAACAGTTTGAGTGAAAGGTTTATTTGGATCTGGAATTCCTAGAGCTGGTGTGGTTTGGAGAGCCACCGTGAGGTTATCAAAGGCTTCTCTCGTCCATTGTACTTGAGAACCTGAACTAGATAAATCTAGAGTGATAGCGCGTAAGGGCTGTTCCATGAGGGAAAACCCTGGGATAAAAGACCTGCAGTAAGAACACATTCCTAAAAAGGAAAGGACTTGTTTCTTTGTGGTTGGAAGAGGAATATCCAGAATAGCTTGAACCCTGTCAGAGGAAAGAACTTTTGTGCCTTGGGAAATGACATGACCTAGAAAGGAAACTTGTTCCTTGCACCATTGTAATTTTCTGGAGGATGCCTTATGACCTTCAGCAGCCAGGTGGTTCAGAAGGGCCAGTGTGGCGTCTTGGCAGACTGCCAGAGTGGGTGCGGCCAAAAGCAAGTCGTCCACGTATTGGACCAGTGCCACGCCTTCTGGAATCTGCAAAGAGCACAATGAGTCACGTAAAACCTGATTATACACAGTGGGTGATTCACAGTAACCTTGACACATGCGCGTAAATGTGTATGGCTTACCATCAAACATGAATGCAAACCAAAATTGTGAATCAGGATGAACAGGTACACTGAAGAATGCATTTGAAAGGTCAACCACAGAAAAAAAATTTTGCTTCAGCTGGAATTTGAGACAAAATAGTATATGGATTTGGAACCTCTGATGCCCGAGGGACCACTGCCACATTAACTGCTTGTAGGTCCTGAACAAACCTCCATTCATCTGGTTGGGGTGGTTTGCGGGCCTTTTTAACAGGAAAGATTGGCGTGCGAACAGGTGAACTTGGGTAGGGGACTATAACCCCAGCTTTTAACAATGACTCAAACACTGGGCGAATTCCTTCGGCCGCATCTTTCCTTAGAGGATACTGATTTTGCTTGGGTCTAAAATCTGATTTTGGTGTGATTACCAATGGCACAGCATTCTTCACTAAACCCACATCATACGGTCCCTTTGCCCAGAGCTCAGGAGAGACGGATGACAAATGAGCCGGGATTTCCAGAGAGGTGCATGTGTGTGAGTCTTGATGTGTTTTGTCAGTGGAAAGAAGGACTGAGCGCGATACCCGAGCCGAAAGTGAAAGCGCCATACGGAAGTTGTTCCCTGCTTTGTATAGACCAGGTGTGTCAGTGGGCGCCCAGTCCAGATCGCATACCCCCCTGAGCCACGGACCGCAGTCCTTCCATCCCTTATTGGGTGGTTTAGCTAGTGAAATGTGTGGAACAGAATGTGGGATATCAAACATCAGACATCAAAACAGATGCTGCAGCCCATTCTTCAGAAAAATAAACATACGGCATGCACACTCTTTCATCAATAACTAGCCTGTTCCATTGTTCTTCATAGGAAGAGTCGGGTCCGTGACTGAGGTGGGCGGAACAGTGTAAGGAGTCTGGTGTCATGAAATCGCTCAACCGAGAACAAACCTCTCTGGATTTATGTGTTAACCATTCTGCTGGTTTATCTAATGTTGGTAAAAGAAACCATGCATAAACATATAACGGCATTTCGGTTACCCATTTTACTGCCTGAACCTCAGCTGGAGCGACTCGAACGCCATGGTTATCCGAGGACAGTGTTATTGAAAATTTACACATTAAATCCCTTGCAAGTAAATTAACGGGGCATACTGTCGATATTAAAAAGGAGAAAAGAGAGCATACTGACCTTTTCCCTGTTCTGTGTGTGTGGTATCAGTATGTGATACATTACTGTGTTGTGTGTGTGTCTCCTTCCTATCCCCAGACGCCTCCCCTAGTTCTCATGATTGTTGTTCCTCCTGGTCAGCGGGCACTATGGCTGATTCCCGCTGTGGGCATTCTCTTTGCCAGTGGTCAAAACTGCCGCAGATATGACATCCCCCTTGTCTCGAGCCTCTGTTGCCTCGGCCCCTTCCTCGTCCACGGCCACGCCCATGTTGACCCCGCCAGCCCCGGCCTTGGTGATTGCGTTGGCCCACCTGTTGATATAGTTGGAGAGTGGCATCTTCCATCCGTTGGCCTCTTTTTTCTTCCTTCTTCGCTTTTCGCTCCTTTTGCATCTTTTCCACATGTGCTGCGTGTTTCTTTACAGTGGACAATTTTCCAGAGTCCCAGTCTATGCAGAGACGCTTAAGTTCGTCCAAGAGGGGTTTTGGAAGTCCATTGACGAAACTGTTTCTCAGGTGGGCTTCCCATGGTGTTATAGTCAGCGCATCTGGGTCTGTGGGCGGCTGTAAACCACTGTGGGCGTTATGGATTTCTGTGAGACGATGAAGGAATTGGTCGACCGTTTCTCCATCATTCATCTTGCACTCTGAGATTTTGGTCATGTCAAGTCAGACAGGAAATTTCTCTTCTAGACGGACCTGCAGATTATTCAGAAACTCTCTGAAGGATGCATTCTGCTGATTGGTCCACTCAGTGTGTGTGAGCCGGACATTTTCCTCTGGAAAGCAAGATGCGACCGCAGAGAAATCAGCTCCGAGTTTGCAGATCAACAGCCGTCTGAGTTCATCAGAGGATGGGCGGACACCTTCACAGAGCCACCTTAATTCTTCTCCGAACTTCTTCCCACTGTTTTGCACGTGTGGTAGGGAAGAAGATGCCTCTTTGATGTCAGACATATTCCATGGCCTGTAGACCAGGCGTACTCCCTGTGAGCCCATTACCTCGACCATGGGTGCTTGTAACGCCTTCGCATCGCCCTGTTCCTGCTCACCCTCCTCCTGTTCTGCTTCTTCAGCGGAGGGTTTTGCATAGACTTTCACCTTGGAAGAGATAACACTCTGACTTCTGGTAGTCATCGGAGAAGAGCTCGCAGGGGGAGCTTTTGACTTGTTACTCTTTTCTTTCTCTATTCCCAGTAACTTCCCTTGGAGGTGTTTTACTTGGTCTTGTGTTTCTTTCATCTCTGCTCGGAGAGTCTCCACCACGCTTGCACTTCCTCCTACAGCTCCCATCAGGGCCTCCTCTCTCTCTCTTTCGCTGTTGCCGATAGGGAGGGGGTACTTCCTCTGGCCTGGTCCGAAACGGATTACGCTCGGGGGGAGGAGGAGGATCTATTGGGGGCCCTATGTAAGAGTCCATTTCTATGTCATCTATATCCTTTGTTAATTTTGGATACAAAGCAGAGGCAAGTGGGGAGGTTGGAGTGAGAAATGGGTTCTTGCTCTTTCCCTGCTCTACTAACCTGCGTTCCCTATCTTTCTGACTGTTATTTCGCTTTTCCTCATCCTTCCTCATCTGTCCTTCCCAACATGCATACGCTTTCCAGTCTGGTCTAAAATGTGGAAGTCCCTTCTTACACGCCCCGCAAGAACACATACAACAACATAAACATGAACCACAACCATTATCAAATTCAGCCCATCTCTCATCTATGCTGTTTAACTTTTCCTTTAATTGTTTAAGCTGGTTTGGACTAAGACTTCCTTTGTCTGGAAACCCGCAATGTTTGACCCACATATCAAACTGTTTTAAGCACGTATCCCCATAAATGCCATGCATTCGCATTACCAGCGGTGAACGCGCCTGTTGCGCTTCATGCATGTGCCTTTGTTACAACTTTGCTTGCACCTGCACCCATTTTTAACACACATGCACGTAAGCTTACTCTTTAATTCAATACTGTCGTCACAGTAAGGGCCACCTCTCTCCCTCTTGGAGGGCGGCTTAACACCAAAAAACTACGGTCTATATTCCTTACCCACTTTTTTCCTGTTATTAATTAAAAAGTAAACGCATGCTTACTTTTCACTTTTGTGTTTCCAGAGGAGTGTCCTTCTCAGCGCTGGTCCTGAAAAAAATTGTGCAATTAATGAAGATTTGCCACCAGGCTAGTCTAAGATAGCCATGAAACCTCCCACACTAAAATGACAGGTGTTTCAGTTTCATTGTCTAACCCCTGTATATGGAAAGGGACATGATGTGTCTGCTTACTACTCTTTGCTTCTAAGAGAGTCTAATAACAAGGTGACAGTAGGTCTCAAGACAGTCTGGGCAAAGGATTTGAACCTGCCATTAGATGATGAATTGTGGAGTAGGATTTTTCGTAACATTTCAAAAATGTCCAGAGATCTTAGTGAGACTTATGCAGTTCAAGATTCTGCATCGATTCTACTGGACACCTTGCAGATTATATAAGCTTGGCCTTATAGAATATTCAGAATGTTGGCAGTGTAAAAGAAAGGACGGCACCTTGGTACATGCGCTGTAGTCCTGCTCTAAAGTCCAGCAATTTTGGCTGTGTTCATGAGTATATATTGGAAATAGCAAAAGTTCCATTTTCCTTCTGTTCCAGACTTTATATTCTTGGGGATACTACAGTCTTAGCTCAATGTCATAAGCCTACAGCTGATTGGATCCATACTAGTATTATGATAGGAAGACAAATTGTGCTTAGAGGATGGAAGTAATCATTGGCACCTTCTGTACGGGAGTGGTTTAGTGAATTGGCAAAAGTCGCAGCATATGAAAAGATGTCCTTTAGAATGTTTGGAAAATTGGATAAATTCTTTCAGAAGTGTCCCTGAGTCTGTTCGTTTTGGCCGGTATGGACCTGTAGCACCTACCAGAAGGCAACAGGTTGAGGAGGTGGAAGCCTGGTTGAGTATTATCCTTCAGAATGTTCCTGGCCCTGCTGAGACAGTGGGACTTGTAGAGCGAGTATATGGAAGGCAGAGAGCAACCAATGATTTTTTCTGCAGTATTGGTTACCCTCTGCAGTCTCCTTCTGTCAGACTCTGTGCAGCTGGAGTGCCACACTGACACAACATATGTCAGTAGGCTCTCTATGGTGGAGCGGTAGAAGGTCACCAGCAGGTTTGTGTGTAGTTGTACTCTCAGGAAGTATAGGCTGGGCCTTCTCTCACCAGTGCAGTTAGTGTTAACTGTCCAGGAGAGGTCTGCAAAGATGTATACTCCAAGGAATTTGAATGATTCCACTCACTCCACACGCTCGGCATTGATGTGTAGTGGGGCAGGAGTGGCACTGTTCTGCCGGAAGTCCAGGATGAGTTCTTTAGTTTTGGTGATATTCAGTGCCAAATTATTAGCTGCACACCTCTTGCCAAGTTTCAGGACCTCATCTCTGTAGGCCATCTCGTCACCCCCTGTTATCAGTTCCACCTCCATTGTGTCATCATCAAATGACAGTCAGATGTGTAGAGTGAGTAGAGAAGTGGGCTCAGCACACATCCTTAGGGGGAGCCGGTGCGGAGGATATGGATGGAGGAGAAGTGACGACCCAGTTTCACCTGCTGGGGTCAGTTGATCAGAAAGTCCTTGATCCAGTAGCAGATTGATGGTGAAAGCCCTAGATTGTCTAACTTGGGGATCAAAATGTCTGGGATTATTGTATTAAAGGCAGAGATGTAGTCAGTGAAGAGCATCCTGACATAGCACCCCTGTTTCTCCAGATGAATGGAGATGAATGGAGAGCAGTAGCTATTGAATCTTCTTTGGATCTGTTAGTCTGGTATGCAAACTGATGTGGGTCTGCAGTAGTGGGGAGACATGTGAGAGAGATGTGTTTCAGAACCAATTTCTCAAAGCACTAGGTGAGTGCTACCAGGCGAAAGTCATTAAGACCGGTTGCGGGTGATTTTTTGGGGACTGGGATGTTGGTGGCTGATTTCAAGCAGGCTGGGATGATGGCTTGCACCAGTGACAGGTTGAAGATATGGTGAAGACCTGTGCTAGCTGGTCAGCACATGCCTTAAGCACCTTCCCTGGTACACCATCCGGGCCTGTAGTCTTCCCGGGATTCACGGCACAAAGCACCTGTCTCGCATCCTCAACTGCGAGAATGAGTGGGGGGGGCCAGAAACAGGAATGGGTTGTAGTGGGGGGTTACCGGGTCTCACAGCACAGCCTTTGTAATTGGTAATGGACTGGATGTTCTGCCATAAATGTTGAGCGTTGTTGAGCTGCTCCTCTATTGTCCTCCTGTGCTCTGCTTTGGTGGTTTTGATGCCTCTCCTCAGTTCCGTGTGAGTGACACTATATAGTGCTCTGTTACCTGATCTGAAGGTTGCATCACGGGCCTGGAGGAGCATACGGACCTGGTTAGTCACCCATGGTTTTTAGATTGGATATACAAAATGGATATTGGATTTCCACAGTAACTGTATCAATACAGTATCTGATGTAAGACAGTACAGTGTCTGTTCATGATGGAAGACTTCCCAATTTGTTTGTTAAAAGCCCTGACGTGACCCTCGTGTTTGCTGTGAGTCTTGGAAAAGATCAAGATGAAGTGGTTAAGCATGTCTCAGAGCACATTGTTGACCAGGGCCTGGAACACAGCCAGGGCATTAGCGAGGCCAAAGGGTAAAACCAGGTATTTGTAGTGCCCACTAGGCATGTTAAAAGTCTTCCATTCGTCTCCCTCCCATATGCGAACCAGGTGATAGGTGTTGCGGAGATCCAGCTTAATGAAGATGGTGGCTCCCTGTAGTAGCTCAAAAGCAGAGCAGATGAGGGGGAGAGGGTAACAGTTGATGGTGATGTTGGTTAGTCCACGAAAGTCTATAAAGGGTCAGAGCGACTTGTCCTCCTTTCCCACGAAGAAGAAGCCTGTGCCAGCAGGGGATGAAGAGGGATGAATTATGCCTGCTGTCAGAGACTCGTTGATGTAGTTCTCCATGGTCTGTGTATCGGGTGCGGACAGGGAATACAGACAACCCCTGGGAGGAGTGATGCCTGGAAGCAGGTCAATATTACAGTCATAGGAACGATGTAGGGGTAGTGACTTTAGTTCTTTAGTTCTTTTGTTCCAAAGATGAGACCTGGCCTTGTCGAAGACCTCCTTGAGATTGTGGTAGACAGAAATAGTACCCGAAGCCCATTTGAAGACCAGGTTGTGCTTGATGAGCCAGGAATGATCTAAGACCACAGGAAGGGCTGATGAGTGTATAAGGAAGAAACAGATCTGTTCCTTATGGTTGGCCCTGCTCAAAAGTAGAGAGATGATGTATGCTACCTTGGAGCACTCTGTAGGGAATAAAGAGGGCTGAAGTTTAAACACCAAGGAGCACTGGACCCAAGCCAGCAGGATCCCCAGAATAGCATTCCGGCGGCGGGATACAGGGCTCAGTGAAGGTGGCATGCTGGTGCAACGGTGGTGGCGTGGGTATCGGAGTCATCATGGAAAGTTGATGGAGAGAGCTGGTTCAGTTTCTCCATGATCTGGTCCAGCTGAGTTTGATGCTGGTGAATTGCAACAGCTTAGGCCCTGAGCTCCTGGGACGTGGAGGCAGTGTCAGCTGGGTCCATAATTGGACAGATTGTACTGTTATTTACTGAGACACAGGAAAGAACCCAAAGCCTGACTCAAGACGAGGGTAATGGTAAGAGCAGTGGCAGCACCAGGGGGGCGCTAGGGGGTGCTATAGCTCCCCCTGAAAAAGTAATAGAACATCCATAGCACCCCCAGGAAATGTTTAGGTTTTTTTCTTCAACTAATTTAATATTTTAAATATATAGTTGTGGCATTTTCTTCAAAAGACATATATATAATATAATATACATCAACTACTGTATTCTAATTTCAGCAACAACAAAAAAAAAAAAAAAAAAAAAAAAAAAACCATCACGCAACCTGATTTGAACTTTGCGTATATTATCACTTCCGAGAAGCAACTGAGAGGATGCTGCGCAAATACGGATCGTTCATGTCTGAGGTAAACGCTCCAGACGATGACACTCGGTTAGTGCCTGTTTCCAGGGTTCATCAAGGGACTGGATAAATGAACTCTGAAAGAGGGCAGACCCATGCTGAGAGAACAATTCAGAATAACAATTATGAATGACGTTCATACCCAACAATCCCAGGACCTTGGCTTTCTGCTGCTGAAATGACAAATCACTAAAGTCCCTTACTACCAACACTCCCATCCGTGTTAGCACCTTACCCAAAACCTCAATATCTAATTCCAGGTAACCCAGGTAGGGAATCCCTAAACCATTGGTGGCTTTGAGCTGTAGCCAATGACAGGCTCGTAACCCCCCGCCACCCCTGTCCTGGAAATGTTTGCGAAAGGCCTCTTCTGTGATAGTGGTGACCATGGACCCAATATCCAACAAACAAGACATGGCTACCCCACCCATACTGACTTCCACCACTGGACAGGTACCAACAAACTTATTAAAACAGGCTGAATTAACTCTAGAGCCCTGAACAGCCCCGTCTGATGCCTGGCTCTGAACATCAGTGGGAATTAGTTTTCCGGAAAAGTAGAAGCTCCAGCTGCCACTCTATTCTGTCTTTCAGGTGCCCTACCTGCTGATACATTATGCTCTCTAGTGGATGGTGAATGCCTTAACCTTGTAGGGCAGGATCTCACTGAAGAAGATTTTGTATAACTAACAATGAGTATTATAAGCATTTACTATATGCATAATTGTACTGAATGTAATAGTATAGAATTACCCATAATCATTAAGGCATTATTTTACATATATGATTTACTTATATATATATTCTACTGTAGAAATTAACTCACTGAGACTTTATTGTGATGTTCTTAGCAAGCCACTAACCCGTAAAACATCTGTCAGAAGATAGCACACACATCCCATCGTTATCAGACCCGAAAGGGAATGTCCTTGACTGTATAAAGACTGCATCCCTAACTTCTGTTCTTGAGAGAGACGGTCAGCCCGTGTGCTCTCCTCAGCTGATGTTAAAAGCCATCTTACTTGCACGCTGCTGTCTGTTTGTGATTATTTCCACCAAAAGGTCCAGAGTTTATTATTTCCCTTGACAATTTGGCATTCCAGATGGGACCTCTTGACTGGCCCTGGAACTAGAGGGATCCTCCATTGGCCGTGCACCACAAGACAAATGTCCGGCTCTCAACTCCGCTCAAATTGATTCAAGGATGGAGAGACGGAGGTGAACTCTATGTCTACGGACCAGCGCTGAGGTTCGGACCTTCCTGGTTTACGTACAAGTAGAAGAAAGGTAAAGTGTTGTTTTCCTTATCAACATTGTGGTGGAGATTTTTACAACTGACTGTTGAATTTCCTATTGTCTACCATTCGGCATGTTATCCCCTTTACATAAGAGAATGCATGGTATGTATGGGGACTTGGCTTTGCATCAATGTTATTTATGGTCCAAACATTGTGGGTTTCCTGACAAGGGTAGTCTAAGTGAAAATCAGGTACAGCAGTTAAAAGAAAAGCTGTATGTGTTATTGTGCATGTTGCTGTCTTCAAAAGGAGCGACCTCCTTTTAGGCCGGATTGGAAGGCGTTTAATGTTTGGGAAACTCAGTGTAAGTTAGATGAGGAGAAGCGGAAGAAAAAGCCAATTAAGGAGAAGGGAAAGAGTGAAGGAAAGGCACATATGCAGAAACACTCTGAGGGAAAGCCTACAGCTCCCCCTGAAAGCTCACGTGCCCAACAAATGTTATTTCCCTCGCTGAAGGAAGATTTAGAGATGTCTGCCTATACTTTTCCGCCACCCGATAACTTAGGTAACTCAGATCAGCCTCAAGTTGTCTTTGAAGTTGCAGCCGCTCCGCCAGATCTCCCTCTGTGGCCAAATAGAGATATACCTCCAGTAGCACCGCCACCTCCTCCTGTGGAGATCCGGTCGCTTTAGCTTTACAAGAACTGACTGTTCAAGTGACTGAGTTCCGGCAGCAACTGGATATGCAGAGACAGTGTTGCAGACATGGACAAGAAAGTTATGATGCTAGAGGTACAGCAGAAAGAAGGGTTAAGCGCTTGCTGAACCGCCTAAGAGGTCCGCTAGACTGCGTGGGAAAGAAGGGGGCCCTTCATCCTCCGCAGAGGGTGAAGAGATACACCCCTGGAAGAGACTAATATGATCATGATGGAAACTCATGGTGTTTCAGGGAAAGGGGAAGAAATCATGAGTGTTGTGCAGATGCCTATGATGGAGGTTATGGGCCCACAAGGAGTCCAACTGGTGCACCGTCCATGGACTCTTACAGACGTTGCAGAAGCTGCCAAGACACTGCCGCCTCATTCTGCCGGTGGACATAAATTTCATATGGAACTCTCTCAGCTCTGTGCTGGCAGAAGGCCATCCACTAATGAGCTAAGGCAGTTGTTAATGCAGCGAATGGGAGCAGATTTTTCATGTGTTTCTGACCTCTTTCCACAGAATGACCTCTGCCTACATAACCCCAACTGGGATCACGAGGACTTTCGCGATTGGCTGCAGAGAATGGCCATGCGCCTTGAACAGCGTTTTCCTGTCCGTCTGGACATGATAAAGATTTCTGACTGTAAACAAGCTGATGATAAGACTGTTGAGCAATTCACAACTCACAACTCATGCAGCGGCCTGACACCCCCTGGATAACCCTGAAGGGGCAGAAATAACTGCCTGGGAGGCTCATCTGCGCAACAGTTTCATGAATGGACTGAGAAAGCCCATTGCAAAAAAGGTAAAGAGCTCATGCATTGAATGGGATTCAGGTAAACTCCCTCTCATTCGCAGACATGCCGTACATGCTGAACGGCTAATTAGAGATCAAGAGAAGAGAATGGAAGAAAAGAAGTCAAAGCAGCTGCATGAAGCCACCCTTCAAATGTTCCAAAACTCTGGTCAACAACATTGGCAACAGGCCAGAGGCCCTGTCGTTATTAGGCCTAAGTCAGATTACCGTCCGAAGCAGAATCAGTATCCTCTAAGGCGAGATGCTGCTGAGGGAATCAAACCAGTGTTCGAGGTACTTTTGGAAAGCTGGGGTTATAGTCCTGCCCTGATTCCCCAGTTCGCATGCCCATCTTTCTGGTAAAAAAGGCCCTCAAGCCCCCTCAACCAGATGAGTGGCGTTTTGTTCAAGATCTGCAGGCTGTTAATAGCACTGTGGTTCTTAGAGCCCCTGATGTTCCTAATACTTACAGTATTCTGTCTCAAATTCCATCATCTGCAAATTCCATCATCTTAGAGCCCCTGATGTTCCTAATACTTACACTATTCTGTCTCAAATTCCATCATCTGCATCTTATTTTACAGTGGTTGGTCTGGCTAATGCATTCTTCAGTGTCCCTGTTCATCCTGATTCACAGTTCTGGTTCGCTTTCAATTTTGAAGGTCGGTCATACACTTTCACTCGTATGTGTCAAGGTTACTGTGAGTCACCCACAATCACGTCCTATGTGACTCTTTGGCTCTCCTTCAGCTTTCCCCCTTTTCTCCTGGTGCAGTGCGTTGACGACATCTTGTTGGCAGCACCCTCTAGGGCCCAGTGTGAGATTGACTCTTTACTCCTCCTCAAGCACCTGGCAGCTGAAGGCCACAAGGCCTGATTAAAAAAGTTGCAGTTCTGTCAACAACAAGTTTCATTCTAGGGTCACATTGTATCTCAGGGCATTAAATATATCTCCCCTGAGCGTATTCAGGCCATTCTTGACATTCCCAAGCCCATCACAAAGAAACAACATTTGTCCTTCTTGGGAATGTGTTCATACTATCAATCTTTCATTCCCTGTTTTTCACTCATGGAGGCTCCCCTGCGTGCTATCACAATGAATGTTCAGTCTGCCTCCTCCCCTGTCACCTGGACTGATGAGGCCTCTGACGCTTTTGCTCAACTCAAAGTGGCCTTGCACTCGCCTCCAGCATTAGGCATCCCTGACCCCACGAAACCCTTCACGCAAATTGTTGACCATCGCAATGGGTGCATGTTGTCTGGAGGCGGTGCCTCCTCTCAGTGTTTTGTGTCTGTTTCTTCTCCTCCCTCCTTTTCTGTTTCAGATATTCAGTCTGCTGCCTCGGCAGCTGATAAGAAGAAATGGTCTGCAGCTTCTTGTTCTCCAACTTCTGGGGTTTGGCAAACTCCAGATGGCATTCCCTGTCTGCCTTCTGTGTATTTTCCTTATTTTGCATCTCTGACGCATGGGAAGGACCATGTGTCAAAAGGGGGTATGATAGCACAAATGGCAAGACACTGGTTTGCACCTGGGTTCACAACAATCGCCACCAATTTTTGTCTACAACACAATTTAGGGCATAGTAGAAAACAGCCACAAGCAGCACACCCAATACCCTTACAGCCATTTGACCATCTCCAATTGGATTTTGTTGAGCTGGACCAGTGCCAAGGAAAAAGGTACTGTTTAGTAATGGTGGACATGTTCTCAAAGTGGGTTGAAGTCTTTCCAACAGCAAAACAAGATGCCTGTGCAGTAGCAAAAGCATTAGAAGTAGAGATAATACCAAGATGGGGTATTCCTAGGAGATTGTCCAGTGATAACAGCCCTGCCTTCATAGCAGAGGCCTTAAAAGCACTCACACAATACTATGGCATTGAGTTTAAATAACACTGTGCTTACCATCCGGCTAGCGCCAGAGCAGTGAAAAGGGAGAATGGCATTCTAAAAAACAAACTAGCCAAATGCTGTGCTGAGACAGGCCTGAATTGGGTAAAGGCACTACCAATCGTTTTACTCCATATGAGAAGCCGTGTGCAGGCCAGGAGTGGTTGTAGTGCCTTTGAGATCCTGTTTGGGTGCCCTCCAAACGTTGCAGTGGGACAAGGAATAGACCTGATGGAAACTTCAGAGGACATGCTTGCTTATTGTACTGCTCTGCACAAGTCTTTGTGTTCTGATTGTTTAGATGCCTACTGTGTGTTGGTTAAATTGTGAAGAATTTCAAGGAGTGATCCTGTTCTGAGTAAGCCACTAACCCGTAAAACATCTGCAAGGTCAGAAGATAGCACACACATCCCATTGTTATCAGACCGGAAAGGGAATGTCCTTGACTGTATAAAGACTGCATCCCTAACTTCTGTTCTTGAGAGAGACGGTCAGACCGTGTGCTCTCCTCAGCTGATGTTAAAAGCCATCTTACTTGCATGCTGCTGTCCAGAGTTGATTATTTTCCTTGACACTCACAACATGACCAGGCTGTTGCCAATTAAGGCAAATAGGCCGACCATCTGAATGAAAAGAATATGACCGTACATTTGAGGTTTGTCTCCTCTCCACAGATGCATTAGAATTACTAGAGGAATCTAGACATTTCAAAATGGCATCAAGCTGAGCTTGCTGTCTTTTAAGACACTCCCTTAACTCTAGCAATTCATTACTTTGCTGTACAGGAATGCCATTGTCTGCTCTGGGACTATCCATAAACCTCACCTGGGAATCACAGGAATAAACCCTGGTCCTTGGAGTCACCACTCGTTCCCCATCTTCCACCCACAAATGTAGGCCCTGCTAGCTCATGGGGCCACACAGAACCTCCCTTTAACACTAGGATTCTTGACTTTTCTAAATCCTGAGGACAGAGCCCCTCTCTACACTCGACCATTAGGTGATTCTCAGCAGCCCTTTGTAATGTATATGATTGCATTTAGCATGTGCATGTAAGACAGATTGCAAGAGAGAGAGATTCTATGCAAAGAGTTTGAATCGAAACGAAACCCGACGGTCCATGGTCGTCCGCGCAGGCACGCGAGTGCCCTCTCCCCCCGCCCCTCGTGTGCAGTTTGCAACAAATACACATGGCGTAGGTGTAGGAAGGACAGTCAATGGGTGTGTAAAAATGCTAGATATGAAAAAAATGCTAGAACTAATGGCATTGGTTCTGTATGTCTGCGTCATATCGTTTGTATACGCTTGCTGGGGGCGGGCGTGTTTGCTAAAAAACACCTGAAAAGAGCACAGAATCACATAACAAAAAGCAGATAACATAAATACTCAAACTTGAATGCTGCAGTAAATCACACTAGCCTCCACACAACAAACAAGAGCAGAAACACACAACAAACTCAGAGAAACACTTTAGGCATGAAATCCTGACAGGAAAGGTACACACCAAGCATAAATGAACAAAACTTGCAATAAAAATAACAATAATAACAATAACAATAATAACAATAATAACAACAATAACAACTATAACAATAACCACTAACAAGACCTGGCAAAATTCACACACAGTCCAAACGAGTCCATACACATAAACAAAAAAAAACACTGGCTCTAAAAATAGCACAATGTAGACCAAACAATAGTTCTTCAAAATCCTTCCACAAAGTCCCTCCAACACCTGATAATGGGGGAAACACCTGCGCTGGGCGAAGCACCATAGCCAAAAAGAAACCAAACATCTGGAGGCGCGCATGTCTCCCGACGCGCTGAAAACTCCGCTGCTTCCTTGTTTGCGCGGGTCAATCTGTAAGGATGCAGTCCAGGAAGCGGAATGTAGGAAACAAGTGCAGAGTTTATTAACTGAAATCAAACATAACACAACCGCTCAGAGGGGGAGCAAAACAAAACTAAGAACCATGAACATAAACATTGCCGTAGCAGTGGCGAGTCATAATGTACAATGGGACAGTCCGTGCTCCCCTCTCAGGCTCCAATGTCTATAAGGCATGAGGCTTGGCTTGGCTTGGCTTGGCTTGGCTTGGCTTGGCTTGGCTTGGCTTGGCTTGGCTTGGCTTGGCATGGCTGTGGCTTTGGCTGTGGCTGTGGCTTTGGCAGGGTCCACACAAGACGTGCGAGATTTGAACGGATGTTCGCATCTGCATTCACCCGCCCCGAAGCTCAGCCAGCCAATGCTAGCTCACCTCCAAATCAGGCACAGGTGATTTAATAGTCAGTCAGTCAGTCATTATCTTTACCGCTCATTCCCAGTTACAGGGTCACGGGGGAGCCGGTGCCCAGCCGGCAACTCTGAGCGCAAGGGCAGGAATCAACCCTAGACAGGGCGCTA
>JANCOA010131623.1:0-11461 GCA_024363135.1 Leptodoras oyakawai | reverse complement strand
CTGGTCCAATTTAGCCATGAAACCTCCCACACTAAAATGACAGGTGTTTCAGTTTCATTGTCTAACCCCTGTATGTCTGCTAGTTACAACCCTCAAGTGTATCAAGCCACTTCATCATCAAATCACTGATCATGATGTCCCCCAAGCAAAGCTACCAACCCCATGCTTCAGCCAGTCACCCAACCCGACAAATATGCCAGTTGTGTCAGGGCTTCCTCTTTCTATGTTTGCTGTATTTTCCAGTATAGAACCCACCTCAGAGATCAATAAGATCACCCAGTTTCACACTCAGCTCACAGAAAAGGCTACGAAGTGGGCAACTGTGGCATGGAAGTTAGTGTGATCACGCCTCACATCATATGACCAGCCTTGTGAAGTATCGCTTAGTGTCCTTGTGTAGTCTCCTAGCCTGCCTGAAGTACCAAGCCTTTTGCTGACTTTGCTATTTCCTGTTTTGTGACTACTAGTATAATCATGGATATCCTGTTTGTAACCTAACCTTTCTCTCTGTCTCTTGCCGCTTGTTATCTGTCTGTTGATTTGTTAATAAGCTGTTTTTCAGCAACTGCATCTGCCTCCTACCATTGTGACAATGCCACGTTAGTCATTACACCTGTTGGTCCTCATTTAACACCTCCCTCCCACCTGCTACAAAAACTAATAATTTTTATCAAATACAAAACAATGGGTACCAATTTAAAAGGTGAGTGAATTAAAATTAAGCACTGCAGTTAGTCAATACAGATGTGTAATATGCACCATGTTGTATATAAAGATTTGATTCGAAATGAACAGGAAATGTATTCTAAACAGATATAAGGAACAGACCCATGAAGTTAAAACACAACCTAGTGGGCTTTTGATGGAAATTACAAAAACAGGATATCCAGACATATAATTCAAGCAATATGACTCACAAAATCAGATTTAACATCGAAAAACACAGGCAATGGCATAAATGAGAATAGTGGCAAAGTGAGAGCACACAGGGAGGTGCTGTGCTCTCACTTTGTGCAGGGGACTGAGGAATGAGTGAGAATTTTTATGCATCTGGTGATGAGCAGGATACAACATTCAGGTGCTAGTATTCCGGAAATGTGGTAAACTGGTTTTGTATTGCATAGGATGTTGTGGGAGCTGTGGGAAGAACTTGAATTGCTGGCTAGACTGCAAGCTGCAATCCACAGAGCCAGCAACAAGATCCCTTCTAGTTGGATGGCAATTAGCTCTGAGCGTAAGATGACTGGGTCATTATCAGATCTACCACAACCAGTATGGTTGTATTCTGCAAGGTCCATGACAAAGTAGATAGATGGATCCAGGGTCATTGTGTCATTGTAATGGCTGAAGTTTTAATGAACATAAATTAGCCATTTTTTGAACATCAGGATGGAGACTAGGCCACCAGTAATGATCACAGAGTAATTACACCATCTGTGTTACCCCTGGATGGTGAACTGGAAATGAGTTGTAATGTTCAGTATAGACAACAAACAGATGGAGGGCCTCCTCAAGCCAATGCTGCAATTTCCTGAGAGTCAATTTGATATCAAGGAACCATCCCGGTTCACCACCTCATAGTTTGCATTGGGACAGCATCACTCCAACATCAACCGCTGAGTCATTCACCTAGTAAGTCTGAGTTTGAGGGTGGCAAATACCTGCTCAGCAACAAATGACCAGCTAAGCTGACATGGAGCACTGTCGAGGATGGAGATGAGATGCTGAAGTTCTTTCTAAACCTCTGAAGAATCATAATTTTCCTGGGAGGAGGCCAATCCAGCATGGCCTGTACCTTTGTCTCCACCACGCAAACATCATCTGCTGTAATCATATATCCTAGGAAGGAGAGATGGAACTGACACTTTTCTGCCTTGTGTTCCTGAAGTCTTACAAACATGGAAAGATAAATTTGCAAGATTACATCAAGATGTCTTCAATGTAGAATACCACATACCTGTTGATCATGTCATGGAGTTCTTGACAAATGTCTGGAATACGGCCTTAGCTAACCCATATGCCTGGTACTCATACTGTCTAGTGGCCATGGAGAAAGCAGGCTTCTGTTCATCCTCCTCAGGACTTAATCAGGCTAGTGATATAAATGGTTTGATGACCCCCTGCCTAAAGGCCTCCTGGATGTACACCTTGCTGAATGGGGATAAATTCAAGATCTTGGAGGAGTGGTCCCAGTCAACAGGTAAACTGCACAGTCAAAGAGGTGGGAGTTTGGTGGAAAATTGCAATCTGCAATTGACTCCTCCTGACCAGCTTGATTCTAGACACATAGAAGGTCAGGTGGATTCTGAGTGACCTTGGGAGGTGTAGTGTAAAGACTTTAGAGATAGGAAAAGGTCAATGAACCTAGGGGAGCATCTGAGGTTAGCTGCCTTTAGATATCTTTCTTGGGAGTGGAACAAGGAGCCCTGGACTCAAATGGCAGGTGTGTCAACATCCCCTAATGAAAGCCTGCACCAAGGCGCTGTGTCTGGGATAGTCAGGATAGGTGTTAAGGTAAATCTGTGCCTAGGCTTGGCAAATGCTTGTTGTTTGAGGGTCCAATGTTAGTTTGGTCCAATCAAACGACTGTGTGTACCTTCTCAGGATCCACTTGGATATTGCCAGTGTAGCAAATTATGTTTTTTCCAAACCTTGGCTGATTTCTTTCAGAGAAAACCTATTTAATTTAAACCTGCCAGCAACTAATATATTATAATAATATTAATTAATTATAATAATTATAATTGAATTATAACTAAACACAGGAAGACACAAATCAATCATTCTAAACAGTATATATATATATATATATATTTATGGTTGCGTAGATAAATGTAAATCAAATCAATATTTGATGTGACCATCCTATGCCTTCAAACAGCTCTTCTGTGGATGTAGCCTTCCTCAAATCCTTCTATCTTTTCATGTAATCCCTTTTCATGTGATCCCAGACTCAATGACATTGAGATCAGGACTCTGTGGTGGCCATACCATCACTTCAAGGACTTCTTGTTCTTCTTGATGCTGAAGATAGTTCTTAATGACATTGTCTGTATGTTTGGGGTCATTGTTCTGCTGCAGAATAAATTTGGGGCCAATCATACGCCTCCCTGGTGGTACTGCATTATGGATAAGTATCGGCCTGAATTTCTCAACATTGAGAACACCATTAATCCTCACCAAGTCTCCAACTCCATTTTCAGAAATGCAGCCCCAAACTTGCAAGGAACCTCCACCATGCTTGAATGTTATGTTTGACCAGCCAAGAATGTCTAAAGATGGGAGTTATACAGTGTGTATATAAGTGTCAGTCTGACATGAACCCTTAGCAAGACAATGTGTATTAAGGGCACAGGCTTGAATGATCTTCTCCAAAGGGGTGCTGTAAATCTCCCAGATCTTGAATAGATGGGTGTCCATAAAGTTGTCATAAGCTCCAGAGTCTATAAACACAGTTTTGGGGTGATCAGATGGAGTGTATCAATGGAGTACAGCATTATTATCTTTGTCACCATCCTAGAAAAGTTTAACCCAAAGTTGACCATTTAATCAATTTATTTGAAGTTTAAGAAATGTATTTGACTTACAGGGATAGACAGGCATACAGGGACAAACCAAATAAATTTAATGCACGCACCAAATGACATCAGCTTCCTAAGGAGTACAGTTGGCTCTGTCCTTTCTTGAACACTGCACACTGGACTTCTAGTCCAGTCCAGTTTGTTTTCAAAGTGCACACCCAGGTATGTACTGACCACCTGTCCCTCCATCAATGGTGACAGGAGAGGTCTGAGTTTTGTAAAATCCATCACCAGCTCCTTCATTTTACTGATGTTGAGCTGCAGTTTGTTCAGTTTACACAAGTCAACAAAGTCTGACACAAGTTTCCAGTACTCAGTCTCCTGTCCATTCCTGATATACCCCACAACACCCATCTCATCTGAGACTTTCTGCAGATGGTATGTGCCATAGTCGTATCTGAAGTCAGAGTTGTATATGTTGAACAGGAATGGTGCTAATACAGTTCCCAAAGTATGCAAATCATTTGTTTAGTATGTTCTTGCCTAGCAATACCAAGTCATCTCAGTGTGCTATAGATATTCTGGATATATTGACCCTTTCCTGTTTTGTGACATCGGGTATGGATATTGTCTCTGATAATCTATTTTGATGTCTCCAGCTGCCCATGCCTGTCGCTGATTACTCTACTACCTTTTTTTTTTACTCTACTATCATTTTTGGAACTGTGTCCGTTATTTATTCTCAGTTGAACTATTTAAATGTCAACATTGCCTGTCCATGTCTCCTGCTTTATCTCCCTGACATAATACTTAGGTGGATTTAACTGGCAGCAAGCCTTGATAAATCAAGGGTGACTTCTCAGCTGTCAGAGTGGAAGCAGCCCAACCCACTTTCCAAATTTCAACACTACTGCCAGTTACCATACTACCACACTTATTTATCTGCCACAAAAATATGCTGGAGAATCCAAGCTGTGTAAGGAATTCCTTTTACAGAGCTTACTGGTCTTTAGGCAGCGAGGAGGAGTGCTGCAGAGTATGCCTTTAAGTTTCATGCTCTGGCTGTAGGTATCAGATAGAATAATCTAGCACTAGAAGTGATGTATTCTCAGGGATTAAATTCTGCGATCTTAATTAAACTGGCATGCCATCATGAGAACAAATGCTTGAATCCCTAATCAATTTGTCAACAACACTGGATAACCTGCTATGCTAATTGTGTCCCGCCCAGAGACAAATCTGAGCCAGGGTTCATGCAATTTGGAAGCATAGAGCTCAATGCACAAGAGAATGAGAGATAGAAAAAGGGGACCTATGCTTCTACTGTGGACCACCACAATTACACATGTCCCAGCCACCCAAGACTCAAAACTATGGGCTAAAACAACACCTAGTCCATCTCAGCTTACAATTCAATCTATGTATGCACATAAACACATACAGCCTTGGGTTCAGTTCTCCCTTTCTCTCTCTCTCTCTCTCTCTCTCTCATTTTGGCTATCCCCTGCAACAACAAAAAAATGCACAAAAATGTTGGAGTTGGAGTAATGAGCCACAGGTGAGAATCATGTCGCATTACCTGATGGCTCCTCTCCGTTTGCAGCAGTCACTTGACCATGCTCCCACTGCCACATCCAGCCTGCAGCAGACCCTTCCCCTCCTCCGCAGGAGAGGATATCCACAACCATCTCTGACCCTGACCTGTGGAATACCTCAAATCTAAAAGGCTGAAGCACCAGATACCATGTGGTGGAGCCAATTGGAGAAGGGCATGATACAGAGGGTGAAATGGCACTGAATTAGGTTGTACCAGAGGATAAGGACCATCTTGATGACCCTCTTGACACTGTTGACACTCTTTCTTGATCGTGCTGCACTTGGACTCTCTCTGTGATGTACAGCATAGGATACTCCTTCCCCTCCACCACCTGGACCCACCGGCCTTCTGTCCGACCCATCTGCATTTTTTTACACAGAACTGCTTTTACTTTTTACTTTTTAGAAATAGTTTTTGGAAATCATGGACATCGTGTCCTGCAGGCCAAACAGGAAAACGACTATCCAGATTGTTATCAGTGCAAAGATCAAAAGCCAGCATCTCTGATGGTATGGGGGGTGTGTTAGTGCCCATGGCATGGGTAACTTGCACATCTGTGAAGGAACCATTAATGCTGAAAGGTACATACAATTTTTGGAGCAACATATGCTGCCACCCAAGCAATGTTTTTCAGTGAAGTTCCTGTTTATTTCACCAAGCCACATTCTGCACATGTT
Source organism: Leptodoras oyakawai (assembly GCA_024363135.1). NCBI lineage: Eukaryota > Metazoa > Chordata > Actinopteri > Siluriformes > Doradidae > Leptodoras > Leptodoras oyakawai. The sequence goes on along the minus strand of JANCOA010131623.1, from coordinate 5,666 downwards.
ACAACAACAATGTGGCTTCGTAGTAAAAGAGTGCAGGTACTAGACTGACCTGCCTGCAGTCCAGACCTGTCTCCCATTGAAAATGTGTGACGCATTATGAACTGCAAAATATGACAAGGGAGACCCTGGACTGTTGAACAACTGAAGTTGTACATCAAGCAAGACTGGGAAAGAATACCCCTTACAAAAACAAGGTGATGTAACACAGCAGTAAACATGCCTCTGTCCCAACTGTTTTGGAACTTTGAACTGCAGGCATCAAATTCAGAGTGAGTGTAAAGAGTAAAGAGAAGAGAAAACAATACTGAGCCTTGTGGAGAGACAGGGGCACTTGAACCATTTAATTCTACATTTATATTTATGGCATTTAGTAGACACTCTTATCCAGAGCGACTTACAAGAGTGCTTAGTCATTAACTTGGAATATCCAAAGCTAAGGTTGGTAGAGCTGAATTGAAGCTACTTTGAGAAATGATACTGCTAGAATGTTAGCCATATACTACTGGCCATATAATACTTACATGTCCCAGAACCCAAATATTGCTAAACTACACAAAACCAGCGAAGAACAATACATATACAATAACTGCTATAAGTGTGGTAACAGCTTTGAGTTAGTGCTCATTCAAGTGCTCTCAAAAGAGGTGGCTCTGTAGTCTACATTTGAAGACAGCAAGTGACTCCTCTGTCTGGATATTCAGGGGGAGTTCATTCCACCAGCTTGGTGCCAGGACAGAAAAAATTCTGGATGCTTGCCTCCCACATGTCCTGGATGACAGTGGATCAAGTCAAGCTGTATTGGAGGCATGAAGGGCTCTGGGGACTCATTGAGCTTTGACTATTGCCATCAGGTAGGGAGGGGCTGGATCATTTTTGGCTTTGTAGGCCACCATCAGGGTTTTATATCTGTTGCAAACTGGTACAGGAAGCCAGTGAAGGGTGTGCAGCAGTGGTGTGACATAGCTGAACTGGGGAAGGTTGAATACAAGTCGAGCTGCAGCATTCTGGATCAGTTACAGAGGCCTGATGGCACTCATAGGAAGACCGGCTAGGAGGGAGTTGCAGTAGTCAAGTCTTGAGATGACAAGAAACTGAACAAGTACCTGGGTGGCCTCCCTTGAGAGAAATGGTTGAATTCTCCGATTAACGTAAAGGAGAAATCTGCATGATGGTGTCAGGTTAGTAACATGAGCTGAGAAAGAGAGCTGATCATCTACAACTACCCCAAGGCTATGTGCTTCTGAAGAAGGAGTGATAATGGTGTTCTCAAGGGAAATTGAGAGATCACAATGAAGACCTGCAGCTCTCAGGATGTAAAACAGCTCTGTCTTGCTTGGATTAAGCTTGAGGTGGTGGGCTGCCATCCATGAAGCAATGTCTACGAGACATGCTGAGATCCGAGCTGAAACCTGATTATCAGAAGGAGGAAAAAAGGATGAGCTGAGTATCATCAGCATAACAATGGTAGGAGAAGCCATGTGAAAAGATGACATCTCCCAGTAAGTGAGTGTATCATGAAAATAGAAGAGGACCCAGCACTGAGCCTTGTGGGTGAGTTTGCATGGAGTGGATGTTGAGCCACTCCATGTTAAATGGTAGGAGCGCCCTTCCAGGTAGAACTTGAACCACTTCCATGCAGAGCCAGTGATGCCAGGATTAGAAAGGATGGACAGAAGGATGTCGTGCTTGACAGTGTCAAAGGCAGCAGAGTGGTCAAGAAGAATCAGGACAAGGGAGAAAGAAACAGTGGTAGGTAATCCTCCACCAACTGCCCTGCTTCAGTCAGGGACATTGGCACTGGACCCATTCTACCATTCCTGCTAGTAGTCAAGTTGTAAACTGTTGCAGGACCTTGAGATGCATGAGCCATGCTGCATTGCAATCTTCAAACCATAAGCAGCTATACTTACATAAATAGCTTACTGCTATTTGAAAGATTGCAAATACTATACAGGATGAACCAAACTTAGCCATAGTCTCCCATATGCAAGCACAGCATGCAACAAAGGTTTGTTTTGTGTTAGTAAAAGCATAATAGAAGGTAGTGACACACTCTGGAGATTTTTTTTTGTATGTGTCCACATGGGCTATGCTACAAGGCACCAACTACGCATGCATAGGAAAACCAAAAAGCTCCCCCATGTAATGTTAAAGCTTAAAGAGCCATTTTTTTTTCGGTTAAAAGAACAAGACAATGACAATGTCCTATTTATACTTTCAGCAAAATGACGTGAATATGTATAGTCCAATCTCAGTATGTTTGGAAAATGGACTCTAGAAATTAGTAAAAACAATTATGCTTCCATGGTGTCCACAATTGTCCATTTGCACATCAGGAAGTACAGTGTATATATACATAGAGAGAGAGAGAGAGAGAGAGAGAGAGAGAGAGAGTGACTGGGCCCAAGTGCAGAATTAGGCTGGGCTGAGGGATAATAGCCGATAGAGGGAGAAATATGGTGGAAAAGGGACAGGGTTAAATGAATATATATTTATAAATAGGAAGAATACATATATATATATATATAAATGTAACCCCTGGAAAATAATAGGTAAAAATAAAAAGGAAATATATTTGTATGTATTATCGTTTATTCTTTTATACATTCAAAAACATAACAACTGGGAATCAAACCTGGCTCATCAGCATGAAGAGGCTGTGAGTAGCCCCTGAGCTAAGCGGACAACGCTGAAGCCAAGAAGAGGAATACTCTCAAAAGTAAAAGCATGGTCGCAAACAAGAGAGCTTTTTATGAGTGAAGTATGGGGGGATAAAGGATGAATGAAATAGTGTAGTAAAAAGCAAAGGGCACACCTCCTAGGGAAACCTGTGAAAGTGCGGAGAGCAAGAGCAGTGCATAGATAACCTGAAATAATGCTGTATTGGTTTACAGGAAAGGTCACCATAGCAGTTAATATCAAAGGTTGCATAGTGATCGATTAGAGAGCAAAGGGAAATATTGGAAAAGTGTCCCTACAATATTACCTTGGACCGAAGTCCTACCCTGTAGTCTCCTCTCTGTAAAAAGGAGAACATAGTGTTTTGTACCAGGAAAATGGTCAAAAGAAGTGAAGAGACCACCAGGCCAAAGGGCTCTTTAAATAAGCCAATTATATAATTATATAAATAATATAATGTATCCATATAACAATTATGTTGTATAAATATATTATATAATGTATGAGGCTTTAAACCAGCTGTAGTTTACCATAATGGACAATTACACCAAAAAGCCTTTGATACCAGAGCCACTCACACACCTGAGTTAAACCTTATGTAGCAAACTAAAGATAATTTTCCTAAATGTTCCAGTTTCATAGTAGATTCTAAAAGCTTGTTCAGCAATCATTTCTGAGCTTTACAGAACATAACAAATGGCAATGCCAATCTCTGGTTTAAAGGAATGGATGTACATAACCATATTAGGCCACCAATACCAGTAACCAAGCCCTTAGTAGATGAGGGTGCACTGAGGGTGCAGGAATGAGTAGTTGCAGTTGAGGAGTGCAACCACATGATCAATTTACCTTTCATAGGAGGTGGCACAAAGGTACAGTTGCTAAGACAGGACAATGAGAGTTGTGTAGCTGGTGAGCAGGCTGCCTCCTGGTCAACGTTTAAAGGTCAATGTTTAAACAGGAGGGGGCAGGATGGGCTTGGGGCTGCACCAGACCACCAGCCAATCAACATCCCACCAATATGCAGACTCATCACCTTCTTGTAGGAATATGAAAACTGTAGTGTCTGCAAACTTATGGGTTTTAACAGCATTTGTTTAGAGGGAGAGGAACAGTGGGTAGAGGATGCATGAGGAGAACCAGTGCTGATTGTCTGGATATTGGATTTTGCAAATTGTTTTCAAATTGCTTGCCGGTAGTTTTTTCTGCAGCAGCCCTTTTTCGCTGCAAGTTTTGGCTGTTAGTTGCCTATATACAGAGAGCCGATGCCATCTACATCGGATCTGCCTAAACAACCTTCACAAATCTCCAATAAGGTATGATAACATTTATCATGGCCAACATTCAGCTTGTTCAGTGTGTGGAGTGCAGGATGTTCAGTCATTCTTCCTCTGTCATTAGTGATAATTTTACCTGTGCTAAGTGTATATTAGTTAGCTCTCTGATTGAGAAGAGCCCTCACAGCGGGGCAAATGGGTGAATGGGCAAAGCCAAAGCTAATGTTAAGATGCACAATGGGAGCACCACTCCTCTCCGTTTAGCATGTCCACCAGGTTTGCTCTCCTCAGTAAAGCACCTGCTGAGAAACCTGAAAGATCTCTGGGTATAGGAGACTCAATCTTGTGGCTTTCTAAGATAGTGTTTCACATAGGAGCTAATGATATATGCCTTTGTCGGTTGGAGGTTACTAAGAGTAGTATTATAGAGGTGTGTAAAATAGTGAATGTCTGATGCCATAATATGCTCTGGCCCCATCCCACTGAGGGAGGCATCCTACAGCATGTTATGGTGACTAAACTGCTGGATGTCCAGGTGGTGCTCTATATGGGCTTTATAGATAATTGGAACAGTTTTGCGGGCAAGGCTGGCCTCTAGTTGATCTAATATTAACATTTGGATTGAATATCACAAATGTAGTTTCACAGTCTGAAGCTGTCTCAGATCATTTAAAATTTGATTTGATCATAATATATGCTCATTGCCACTATACCACGTTAAACAAACACACACGTCAGCTACTGCACATAGGCTATATATCTAAATACTTTAAACAAGCAGTTATCAAACCCCTGATTAAAAAAACCTGACCTTGACCCTAGTCAGCTGTCTAACTATAGGCCGATATCAAACCTCCCATTTCTCTCCAAGATTTTAGAAAAGGTTGTAGCACAGCAGTTATGCTCATACCTACAAAGGAATAACATTCATGAATCTATCAGTAAGGATTTAGGTCTCAACATAGCACAGCACTGGTTAAAGTGGTAAATGACCTACTACTGGCCTCTGATCAGGATTGTGTGTCTTTGCTTGTGTTACTTGACCTTAGTGCAGCTTTTGACACCATTGATCATAGATTAGAAAATGTTGTTGGAGTTAAGAGAACGGCCCTCTCCTGGTCTATTTGCTCATGCAGTTGTTCACAAAGTGGTGAACTTCGCCCTGTCCTTGCTTGTGAGCCTTTCGGGGATGCTCCCTTTATATCCAATCATGACACTCACCTGTTTCCAATTAATCTGTTCACCTGTGGAATTTTCCAAATGTTTTTTGAGCATTCCTCAACTTTCAAAAGACTTTATTTGACCTTTGTTGCCCCTGTCCCAACTGTTTTGGAACGTGTTGCAGGCATCAAATTCTAAATGAGTGAATATTTGCAAAAAGCGATAAAGTTTATCTGTTTGAACATCAAATATATTGCCTCTGTAGGGTATTCAATTAAATATGGGTTGAAAAGGATTTGCAAATCATTATATTGTGTTTTTATTTATGTTTTACACAATGTCCTTATGCATTATAGATTAATACTACAGTCATCCAAACTATGAAGAAATACATATGGAATTATTTAATAAACAAAAAAGTCTTAAACTAAGTAGAATATGTTTTATATTTTAGATTCTTCACAGTAGGCATCTCTTGCTTAGTTGACAGCTTTGTACATCTTGGCATTTTCTCAGTCAGCTTTATGAGGTAGTCACCTGGAATGGCTT
>JANCOA010131525.1:0-11461 GCA_024363135.1 Leptodoras oyakawai | reverse complement strand
ATCACCCCTCGCACTGCACCTCGCTCCCTTCGGTCCTCCAGCACCACCCGACTGGTTCCACCATCTACCAAGGGCAAGCACTCCTCACGACTCTTCTCCGTTCTGGCACCGAGCTTCCTGAGTGTCAGAACAGCCGAATCTGTCCATCTTCAAACGACGTCTTTCTTTTCCAACAATTCCTATACTAGGTGTCCTTTTCATATATGTATATTTCATATATATATATATATATATATATATATATATGTATATTTCATATATATATATATATATATAAAAAACAAAAAAACCCTCTCATACCTTATTGTACTCTTAATAGACATCTGAGCTAGTATCAGAATATATTTCTTGATGGTGACCTTGAAGAACTTTTTGTAAGTCGCTCTGGAGGGCGTCTGCTAAATGTAAATGTAAGGCAGTCCTTGGAGCTGGCTGGCTGGCTATTATCGTCGGTTCATACTGAATTATCCGGACATCACCGGCCCTCTGAATGACCTCACTAAAAAGGGGCAACCACATACTGTCCAGTGGAAGGAACAGTGTCGGAAGGCTTTTTACCAGATGGTGGGCCTTTTTTCAGTCTTCTGACTTCTCTCTCCCCTTGGTGTTGCAGACAGAAGTGTTGGACAGAGGACTGGGGGCTCCCAAACCTGTCTTCCATCTCATTCGTTATGACAATAGTGTTTCAACTAAGCCACCTTTCATGAACTATGACAAGTTAATTGCATATCATTTAAAATCCAAGACCCAGAGTATTCAAAACTCCGAGTATAAAATGCATGGAGTAGAACTGTCTTGACCTGTGAAAACAATGAACATGGACTGTTGGGCAGCTTAAATCTTGTATATGGCAGGAATCTGCAAAAATTCTTTCCGGTTCCAAATAAAAGCCACCTTTCATCCTCCCAGGCAGCTGATGTTGCGACAAGACTTTGCCAACGTGTTCTCAGCTCAGCCTGGGAACCCTGACCTCAATGGAGCACCATGGCCACGCTCTATATGGGAGTAATTGATGAGTCACACAGTGAGTGGAGTAGTCCTGTGTTTTTGCTTCCCAAGCAAGAAGGGTCAGTCCACTTCAATGTGGAGTATAGAAGAGTCAAGGCAGTGTCTAAACATGATGCCTATCCCATGCCCCAAATTGACGAGCTGGTCAATTGGTTAGGTGCTGCTAATTGTTACTCTACACTGGACTTAACCAAGGGGTATTTGCAGATCCCCTTGACCACTGTGTCCCATGAAAAAAACGACCTTCTCCACCCTGGTTTACACCAATTTGTGACACTTTCATTCGGTTTGTTTGGGGGTCCCGTGATGTTTCAGTGGTTGATGGATCGCATCTTATGCCCTCATAACATATATGCCTCGGTGTACTTGGATGACATTAGTATTTTCAGTAATGACTGGCCGTGGCATGTACAACATCAGAGCTATCCTGAAATCGTTGAGGCAAAGCGGGGCTCACAGCAAACCGGAGAAGTGTGCAATAGGACGAGTGGAAGTAAAGGCAGTCCTTGGAGCTGGCTGGCTGGTTATCGTCGGTTCATACCGAATTATTCGGACATCACCGGCCGTCTGACTGACTTCACTAAAAAGGGACAACCACATACTGTCCAGTGGAAGGTACCTTGTCTGAAGGCTTTTAACCAGATGGTGGGCTTTTTTTTTTTTTGCAGTCTCCTGACTTCTCTCTCCCCTTGGTGTTGCAGACAGAAGTGTTGGACAGAGGACTGGAGGCTCCCAAACCTGTCTTCCATCTCATTCGTTATGACAATAGTGTTTCAACTAAGCCACCTTTCATGAACTATGACAAGTTAATTGCATATCATTTAAAATATGAGACCCGGAGTAATCAAAACTGAGTATAAAATTCTTGTCATTTTTGTGATGGAGTAGAACTGTCTTGACCTGTGAAAACAATGAACATGGACTGTTGGCCAGCTTAAATCTTGTATACAGCAGGAATCTGCAAAACTTCATTCCGGTTCCAAATGAAAGCCACCTTTCACCCTCCCAAGCAGCTGGAGAACCCTGACCTCAATGGACGACCATGGCCACGCTCTATATGGGAGTAATTGAGGAGTCACACAGTGAGTGGAGCAGTCCTGTGGTTTTGCTTCCCAAATCAGAAGGGTCGGTCAGCTTTGATGTGGAGTATAGAAGACTCAAGGCAGTGTCTAAACGTGATGCCTATCCCATGCCCCGAATTGACGAGCTGGTCAATCGGTTAGGTGCTGCTAATTGTTACTCTACACTGGACTTAACCAAGGGGTATTTGCAGATTCCCTTGACCACTGTGTCCCATGAAAAAATGACCTTCTCCACCCCGGTTTACACCAATTTGTGACACTTCCATTCGGTTTGTTTGGGGGTACCGCAATGTTTCAGCGGTTGATGGATCGCACCTTATGCCCTCATAACGTATATGCCTTGGTGTACTTGGATGACATTAGTATTTTCAGTAATGACTGGCCGTGGCATGTACAACATCAGAGCTATCCTGAAATCGTTGAGGCAAAGCGGGGCTCACAGCAAACCCGGAGAAGTGTGCAATAGGACGAGTGGAAGTAAATTATCTGGGCTTCCATCTGGGTAAGGCCAAGTCCTTGGAGCTGGCTGGCTGGCTATTATCGTCGGTTCATACTGAATTATTCGGACATCACCGGCCCTCTGACTGACCTCACTAAAAAGGGACAACCACATACTGTCCAGTGGAAGGAACAGTGTCAGAAGGCTTTTATCCAGATGGTGGGCCTTTTTTTCAGTCTTCTGACTTCTCTCTCCCCTTGGTGTTGCAGACAGAAGTGTTGGACAGAGGACTGGGGGCTCCCAAACCTGTCTTCCATCTCATTCGTTATGACAATAGTGTTTCAACTAAAACACCTTTCATGAACTATGACAAGTTAATTGCATATCATTTAAAATATGAGACCCAGAGAAATCAAAACTCTGAGTATAAAATGCTTGTCTTTCATTTTTGTGATGGAGTAGAACTGTCTTGATCTGTGAAAACAATGAACATGGACTGTTGGGCAGCTTAAATCTTGTATGTGGCAGGAATCTGCAAAACTTAATTAAGGTTCCAAATGAAAGCCACTTTTCACTCTCCCAAGCAGCTGATGTTGCTACAAGACTTTGCCAAGGTGTTCTCAGCTCAGCCTGGGAACCCTGACCTCAATGGAGCACCGTGGCCACGCTCTATATGGGAGTAATTTAGGAGTCACACAGCGAGTGGAGAAGTGCTGTGTTTTTGCTTTGATGTGGAGTATAGAAGAGTCAAGGCAGTGTCTAACCGTGATGCTTATCCCATGCCCTGAATTGATGAGCTGGTCAATCGGTTAGGTGCTGCTAATTGTTACTCTACACTGGACTTAACCAAGGGGTATTTGCAGATCCCCTTGACTGCTGTGTCCCATGATAAAATGGCCTTCTCTACACTGGTGTACACTACAAAGTATCCTGGCTTCCACCTGGGTAAGGCAGTTCTTGGACCTGTCTGGCTATTATCGGCAGTTCATACCGAATTATTTGGACATCACCAGCCCTCTCACTTACCTCACTAAAAAGGTGTTACAGCTAACTCTTTCTTTGTTACAGTGAACCTACCCTGGGTAAGACTAAGATTTCACATGCCATCAATTTTTGTGGAGTTGTGAGCATTAAGTTGCAGAAACAAAACTCAAGTGTTTATTTGTAGCAGAGATGTATATAGTCCTAGATTGCATGTACTTGACTGGCCTGCGTGCAAACCATATGTCTCCTTTTGAAAATGTATAGCACATCATAGGATCACTGAATCAGCACTATTGGTGATGGTAAACTATGAGAAGGATGAGCTGGGAATGGAAACAAATTGGGTCCCATCTTAAACATCTTACCGTGGCCAATTGCGCTGATCATGTCTGCCTACAGGGTTTCAGGAGGTTGCCATGACATGCTTCCCAGAGTCCCAGCTCTTCCCTCTTGGGGATTAGTAACCAACTGTGATTCTGTCTCCCTATACGTTTTCAGGAGATTGGCATGATAAACATGCAACCACCACCACACCAAAGCCCCGTACCCCAGACCCCCACTCCATCTGCATGCACTACCTCACAGTCGATGTCCCCTACCTGCCGTGTGATCTCAAATGGCCCTTTCAAGGTTGCAATTAATTTAGAGCTTGAACTGGACACTTAAATGAGTGCCTTATATCCCGGAGTGAAGTTGCGCTGCTGTGCCCCCGTTATATGGCTGGGATTGTCATTCATGAGCATGTCACAAATTCCTCTGTGATCGTGTGCCCAGTGCGTGGAGTTTGGCTCACAGGACAAGAAAATACTGCATTTCATTTTTAATGTGTGAACAATTCTCCAATCAATTCTAGGATGCCGTGTGGTCTACGGCCCTAGAGTACCACAAATGGAGAAAACCACACGGAGGCTTGTGGGACATAAATGTTGTGCCCTGATCCATCGGTATCTCTTTGGGGAAACTGAAATGGGAGATTACACTGATGAGTGATGTCACAGCACTGCATGCTGAGATTTTGCATCAGCCCAGGAAGGTGCAATGGCACGTGTGGGTTGCATTGTCCAGGAAAACATTTTGATAATCAATTACTGCAAAATTTGCAAACATTTATTCCAGTCCCAATTGAAAGTCTCACATCATCCCAAGCAGCTGATGTTGCGACAGGAGTTTTCCAAGGTGTTCTCAGATCCATCTCGGCATGCTGATCTCATAGAGCACCATGTCCATGCTTGCTATGGGAGTGATTGAGGAGTCACACCATGAGTATAGCGGTCCCATGGTTTTGGTTCCCATGCCAGACGGGTCGGCCTGTTTCTGTGTAGACAACAGAAAAGTCAAGGCGGTGTCCAAGTTTGATGCCTGTCCCATGTCCCAAATTGACGGACTGTTCTATCGGTTAGGCGCCGCTCATTTTTACTCGACACTGGACTTAACCAAGGGATATTGGCAGATCCCTATGACTGCTGTCTCCTGTGAAAAAACAGGTTTCAACACACCAATCGGTTTACAGCAGTTTGTCTCACGTCCTTTCGAGTTGTTTGGGGATCCTGTGTTGTTAAATCAGTTGAAGGCCTCACCTCCTTATTGAACATGCCTATGAGAGCACTTAGATGTTGCACATGTTGCGGCCAGTCTTACTGAAATTGTCATCCAAGTACGCCGCGGCATATGCGTTATGTGGGTTTAGGGTGAGGTCCTTCCACTGCTTAACCATGCTCGAGCCCCAAACAACCCAAATGGAAATGTCACGAATTGCTGTAAATCGAAAAGTCTGGAGAAGGCCTTTTTCTCATGGGAAGCAGCGGTCAAGAGGATCTGCTGATATCCCTTGGTTAAGTCCAGTGTCTAATGAAAATGAGAGGTACCTACCCAATTGAGCAGTTCATCAATTGGAACCTTAATTCCCCTGTGTTAGTGTGCCCAGTGTCTGGAGTTTGGCTTGCTCCCCAAGAACATACTGCATTTCATTTTTAACATGTGAAGGTTCCTCTAATCAATTCTGGGATGTCACGTGGTCTATGGTCCTGGAATAACTCGTATGGAGAAAATCTCATGGAGGCTTGTGGGACATTAATGTTGTGCCCGGATCCATCAGGATTTTGCTGAGATTTTGCATTGCAGTACTGCTTCCGGGCATCAGGTTGCATAGTCCACAAGGCCTAGCACAAAGTGATACCCCTGTGCTGATCGTTCTAGTGGTTCGACGAGGTCCATTCCAATCCTTTAAACGGGATGGCTATCAACCCAAGACGGTGCAATGGTGCTTTTTGGGTGGGTGACGGATACACCAGCTGACTTTCCCAACATGCCGCACACCACCTGAGAACATTACAGAGAATGCCCGTCCAATCGAACCGGTCCATGTGACGGAAAAGTCTTTCATCCTGTCCTAAATGTCCCACCATAGGATTTTGATGAACATTTCCAGGAGTATCTTGGGCACTTCCTCTGAGGGAATACTCTCGGGGATTACAGTCACCAACAGTGATGATTCTGTCTCCCTACTGGTTTTCAGGAGATTGGCATGATAAACATGCAAACAGCCCCCCCACCCCGTCCACACGCACTACCTCACAGTCGACATCCGCTACCTGCCGAGTGATCTCACATGGCCCTTTCAAGTTTGCAATTAATTTAGAGCTCGAACTGGACACTTAAATGAGTGCCTTATCTCCCGGAATGAAGTTGCGCAGCTGTGCCCCCATTATACAGCTGGGATTGTCGTTCTTGGGCATGTAACAAATTCCTCTGTGATGGTGTGTCCAGTGCATGGAGTTTGGCTTGCAGGTCAATAACATACTGCATTTCATTTTTAACGTATGAATGATCCTCCAATCAATTCTAGGATGCCGTGGGACATAAATGTTGTGCCCTGATCCATCAGTATCTCTTTGGGGAAACTGAAATGGGAGATTACACTGAGTGATGTCGCAGCACTGCATACTGAGATTTTGCGTCAGCCCAGGAAGGTGCAATGGCGCTTTTGGGTTGCATTGTCCAGGAAAACATTTTGATCATCGATTACTGCAAAATTTGCAAACATTTATTCCGGTCCCAATTGAAAGCCACTTCGCATCACCCCAAGCAGCTGATGTTGCGACAGGAGTTTTCCGGGGTGTTCTCAGATCCATCTCGGCATGCTGATCTCATAGAGCACCATGTCCATGCTCGCTGTGGGAGTGATTGAGGAGTCACACAGTGAGTATAACTGTCCCATGGTTTTGGTTTCCACGCCAGATGGGTCGGCCTGTTTCTGTGTAGACTACAGAAAAGTCAAGGCGGTGTCTAAATTTGATGCCTGTCTCATGTTCCGAATTGACGGATTGTTCTATCGGTTAGGCGCCGCTCACTTTTACTCGACACTGGACTTAACCAAGGGATATTGGCAGATCCCCTTGACTGCTGTCTCCTGTGAAAAAACGTCCTTCTCCACACCATTCGGTTTACAGCAGTTTGTGCCATGTCCTTTCGAGTTGTTTGGGGATCCTGTGTTGTTAAAGCAGTTGAAGGCCTCACCTCCTTATTGAACATGCCTATGAGAGCACTTGGATGTTGCACATGTCGCGGCCAGTCTTACTGAAATTAATGTCATCCAAGTACGCCGCGGCATATGCGTTATGTGGGTGTAGGGTGAGGTCCTTCCACTGCTTAAGCATGCTGGAGCCCCAAACAACCCGAACGGAAGTGTCACGAATTGCTGTAAATCGAAAGGTCTGGAGAAGGCCCTTTTCTCACAGGAAACAGCAGTCAAGGTGCTCTGCCAATATCCCTTGGTTAAGTCCAGTGTCGAGTAAAAGTGAGCGGCGCCTAACCGATAGAACAATCCGTCAATTCGGAACATGAGACAGGCATCAAATTTAGACACCGCCTTGACTTTTCTGTAGTCTACACAGAAACAGGCCGATCGCTTGGTTAAGTCCAGTGTCTAATGAAAATGAGAGGTGCCTACCCAATCAAGCAGTTCATCAATTGGAGGCATGGGCTAGGCATCATATTTACCCACCGCCTTGACTTTTCTGCAGTCCACACAGAAGCGGACCGATTCGTCTGGTTTGGGAACCAGAACCCCGGGAGTGCTACACTCACTGTGACTCAATTACTCCCATATCGAGAATGTCCTTGAGCTCTTTCATGACTGCTTGTTTTTTGTGTTCGGGAAGTCTGTAGCGGTGACTACGACCCACTATCCCAGTGGGATTCTCGATGTGGTGCACTAAGTCAGTGCACCTGGGCACATTTTTGAACACGTCATGTATGGGCATGTAACAAATTCTCTCGTGTTGGTGTGCCCAGTGCATGGAGTTTTGCTCGCTGGCCAAGAACATACCGAATTTAATTTTTAACATGTGATGGTTCCTTCAATCAATTCTGGGATGTCATGTGATATATGGTCCTGGAATAACTCGTATGGAGAAAATCACATGGAGGCTTGTGGGACATTAATGTTGTGCCCGGGTCCATCAGGATCCCTTTGGGGATCCTGAAAAGGGAGAATACACTGAGTGCTGTCGCAACACTGCATGCTGAGATTTTGTGTTGCGGCACTGAGTCCGGTTATCATGTTGCATAGTCCATAAGGCCTATCACAAAGTGATACTCCCTATGCTGATCATTCTAATGGCTCGACGAGGTCCGTTCCGATTCTTTGAAATGGGACAGCCACCAACCCAAGACGGTGCAATGGTGCTTATTGGGTGGGTGACGGATTCACCAGCTGACTTTCCCAACATGTCACGCACCACCTGAGAACATTAGAGAATGCCCTTCCAATCGAAGCGGGCCATGTGACAGAAAAGTCTTTCATCCTGTCCTAAATGTCCTGCCACAGGATTGTGATGAGCCACCTGGAAAAACATTTCCTGGTGGCTCTTAGGCACTTCCTCTTGGGGAATACTCTCTGGGATTACAGTTACCAATGGTGGTGATTCTGTCTCCCTCCTGGTTTTCAGGAGATTGGCATGATAAACATTGCAACCACCACCACACCAAAGCCCAATCCCCAAGCCCCCCCACCCTGCCCGCATGCACTACCTCACAGTCGACGTCCCCTACCTGCCGAGTGATCTCAAATGGCCCTTTCAATGTTTCAATTAATTGAGAGCTTGAACTGGACACTTAAATGATTGCCTTATCTCCCAGAGTGAAGTTGCGCAGCTGTGCACCCCTGTTATATGGCTGGGATTGTCGTTCTTGGGCATGTAACAAATTCCTCTGTGATGGTTTGCCCAGTGCGTGGAGTTTGGCTCGCAGGTCAATATCATACTGCATTTTATTTTTAACGTATGAATGATCCTCCAATCAATTCTAGGATGCCGGGTGGTCTACGGTCCTTGAGTACCTCAAATGTAGAAAACCACACGGCGGCTTGTGGGACATAAATGTTGTGCCCTGATCCATCAGTATCTCTTTGGGGAAACTGAAATGGGAGATTACACTGATGAGTGATGTTGCAGCACTGCATGCTGAGATTTTGTCAGGCCAGGAAGGTGCAATAGCACTTTTGGGTTGCATTGTCCGGGAAAACATTTTGATCATCGATTACTGCAAAATTTGCAAACATTTATTCTTGTCCCAGTTGAAAGCCACATATCATCCCAAGCAGCTGATATTGCAACAGGAGCTTTCCGAGGTGTTCTCGTCTCGGCATGCTGGGCTCATAGAGCACCATGTGCATGCTTGCTATGGGAGTGATCGAGGTGTCACACAGTGAGTATAGCGGTCCCATGGTTTTGGTTCCCATGCCAGACGGGTCGGCCTGTTTCTGTGTAGACTGCAGAAAAATCAAGGCAGTGTCTAAATTTGATGCCTGTCCCATGTCCCGAATTGACAGACTGTTCTTTCAGTTAGGTGCCACTCATTTTTACTCGACACTGGACTTAACCAAGGGATATTGGCAGATCCCTTTGACTCCTGTCTCCTGTGAAAAAACTTCCTTCACCACACCAATCAGTTTGCAGCAGTTTGTGCCATGTCCTTTCGAGTTGCTTGGGGATCCCACGTTGTTAAAGCAGTTGAAGGCCTCACCTCCTTATCGAACATGCCTATGAGAGCACTTAGATGTTGCACATGTCGCGGCCACTCTTAATTAAATTAATATTGTCATCCAAGTACGTCGCGGCATATGTGTTATGTGGGTGTAGGGTGAGGTCCTTCCACTGCTTAAGTGTGCTGGAGCCCCAAACAACCCGAATGGAAATGTCACGAATACAGTAGCTGTAAATCGAAAGGTCTGGAGAAGGCCCTTTTCTCACGGGAAACAGCAGTCAAGGGGATCTGCCGACATCCCTTGGTTAAGTCCAGTGTCTAATGAAAATGAGGGGTGCCTACCCAATTGAGCAGTTCATTAATTCGGGGCATGGGCTAGGCATCATATTTACCCACCGCCTTGACTTTTCTGCAGTCCACACAGAAGTGGACCGATTCGTCTGGTTTGGGAACCAGAACCCCGGGACTGCTGCACTCACTGTGTGACTCCTCAATTACTCCCATATTGAGGATGTCCTTGAGCTCTTTCCTGACCACCTGTTTGTGTTCAGGAAGTCTGTAGCCGTGACTGTCCTGCTATGCCAATGGGCTTCTCCATGAAGTCAGTGCACCTGGGCAGATCTTTGAACACGTCATGTATGGGCATGTAACAAATTCCCTTGTGTTAGTGTGCCCAGTGCACGGAGTTTGGGTCGCTGGCCAAGAACATACCGCATTTAATTTTTAATGTGAAGGTTCCTCCAATCAATTCTGAGATGTCATGTAATCTATGGCCCGGGAATAACTCGTATGGAGAAAATCACATGGAGGCTTGTGGGACATTAATGTTGTGCCCGGATCCATCAGGATCCCTTTCTGGGTCCAATGGAGGGTGCAATGGTGCTTTTTGTCCGATTGATTCACCGGCTGACTTTCCCAACATGCCGCGCACCACCTGCGAACATTGTGATGGAAGTGTTTTATTCTGTCCTAAATGTCCTGCCATGGGATTGTGATGAGCCATCTGGAAAAACAGCAGCTCTTAAGCACTTCCTCTTGGGGAATATAAACATGAACACAATATGCAGCTTTTAAATAATTATTCCATTTATTGAATTTATAGAATTTATTCTAAACCTATATCAACCATGTTACCACGTGCCGTGTCTTTGTGTGCTTGTGTTCCGTCTGTGCAGTTTTCTGATTCCAGCTTCCAGTTCAGGATTTCCTCCCCCTAATGGAAACTACTGCCTCATTGATGACAGCATTTGGCAGATGTCCTTATCCAGAGCAACTTGCACTAAGCCTACACAGCTGAGCAGGTGAGGGTTAAGGGCCTTGCTCAGGGGCCAGCAGTGCAGCTTGGCTATGATGGGATTTGAACTCAATTCAATTTTATTTCTAAAGTGCTTTTAACAATGGACATTGCCTCAAAGCAGCTTTACAAAGACAAGAAATCAGGACATAGCCTATAGGCCTTGTCTCACCAGAAATGTATAATCACTGGTAGTAGGGGTGTGACTGGCCTTTCTTCTGGGCTTTTGACTTTGTTTTTGGTTACGGATCTTAAGGAAGCTCTGTGTTTTTCTTATCTTTATTTTCAGGTAAGGTAGTTCCACATTATGAATGCTTTCTGTTTGATATTTTGGGCTTGGTCCACCCTAAAGTCATCACCCAGTTTTGTTGTTTGGATTACTACCCTGTATTAATCCTGTATTGATCAATTGTTGTAATATACTCATCCTTTTAAGTTACTCTAAAAGTGGTTTGTGTTTTCATTCATAAACCACATTTTCATGCTACATGCTTTTATTACCATCCAGCAGTTAACCCCTAGCCTAAATTCCGATGTACGATCCAACCCTAGACGGGATTGTAACAACCATACTACTAAATCAACCAGATGATGCAATGTCAAGGAGAATGTCCACCTGTCAGTTTGTGACCTGAAGCTGAAGAGCAGTTGGGTTATACAGCAGGGCAA